>LNAS01000019.1:407871-724169 GCA_001630605.1 Pseudogymnoascus pannorum
GTACTGAATAGTCACGTGATGTACAGTACATCGGCAGACGGAAAGGCTACATGCCGACCCCAGTGCGGCGAGCATACAGGAAAGCGGACCTCCGAAAGGAGGGACAACTGCCGATAACGTTACTACTACAGTATCAACTGGCGGCGATGCTTACAAATACCCACTATTGTACTAAGTATTCTTTTATTTTTATTTCTATCTCAACTGAGCGCCCAATGGTACCTAAAAAACCGAAACATGCATATATGCGCATAGGTCATGTGATATACATTCCAAACAGAAACATCCATCACACAGATCCCCTATATGTCCCCCTCACATGATGTTCGAGACCGTCTCTGGATGCAGCAATCGTCAAAATATGAGAAGGCTGGTAAGCGCGCAAGTAATTTGTGGTACGTACCACAAGCGCCACTATCCCGTCCCTAAGCGAGGCTTGGCACCCAATCACAGCTGCCCCTCAGCCTCGCCAGCCAGCCTCCTCGAATATTAGAAACAGCTCGTGGTCCCCCAGCCATTTTTTGAACCCTAGGTGTTTGGCGAGGTGAGATATATCTCTGTTGTGATGGAAAGAATGGAGACTAAAGAATCTGGATTGTTTCTGCTTTACTACTCATCACATTTTTATTGACAAGAAAACAAACGAACAAGAATCCGGTCAAGTGTGGTGTGGGAGACAGCCTCGCTGAAGAAAGTCAACGCTGTTTATCATATTAATATCCAAGATGCGCTCCCCGCTACCATTCACGCCGCTCATGGCTCTCTCGTCGCTATATACGCTCTCTTTCGCTCTACCACTCGTATCGCGGCCGAACGATTCCCAACCAGAACCAGTGTTGGTAGCTCGGGCACAATATTCCGTCGTGCCTGTTGACGGCGGCGCCCAAGGGGGAACAGTCACGGTCACACAAACGGTGGCCGCCAGTGCATCTACAGCGGAGGTATTCATCACTGTCACGGCGTCTGCGGCGGTGGTCACGGAGACCGTCACTGGAGCTGTAGTGACGCCATCAGTCGCGAAGGGGTTCGAGACTGTGTACATTCCGACTACGGTGTATGCACCTGTTGCAACCCCAACAGCATCGTCTATATGGGAAAATCCGACAGTTATCACGGTGACGCTCAGCCCGAGTATCAGTGCGCCCAGCTCAAGCAAGGTTTATGACAATGGAATGTGGCATACGACGTACCCAGTGTGGTCAAACTCGACGACGACTGCAACACAGGAAGCGAGGAGGTAGTTGGTTTTAGATTGAGGGCACTGAGAAGTGCCTTCATACCTTCATACCTTAATACCGAGCTGCACAAGAGCTGGGTGACATCGATTAGAAAACGGATCAGGTGGCCGAACTGTTGGGAAACGGGCTCAGATCGACACCAGCAGCGACAGAGAGCGCCGATTCGATATATTCATATGAGAACATGTATAGATTAAATGCAAGCTAACGACATCACCGACATGTCGTAGATGATTTGCAGGGACATGGCACGACAGTGAAGGGATGAGCAGGGAGCGCACCAAGAGCTGGAAAGCGCAGTGAACCGGAGGGTATGGGGATGTGACGCTGATTGAGTGGGGATATATATATTGTATTAGATTTAAAAGAAGAAATATTTAATAAATAACATAAACTGATAATGCCGCCTTCAACAATTATATGTCATGAGTGAAGTTTGTTATTGTGAGTGAGCGACGATCATATTGGAGTTGTAGTACTGTTTCTAGCTGCCTTAATCGAAGTGGACCCTGGCACCTGTCCCCGCGCTAGCGGATGACGCTGCTGTAGCGAAGACGCAGACGTCGTGACCTGCGAGGCCAACGTCCTGGGCCGCGCAACCCAGTAATCAACTCTCCAAGTCAACAACCTCAACGATTCTCGCCCAAAACCAATGCCCATACCATCGTCTCCTACTCCAACCCAGAACTGAATCGTACATCGCTGAACTCGACCATGGCGACACCTCCGGCGGTGGAGGACCAGGCACGGCTGCTTGAGGATGCCTTGACGGTGGTGAGGCAGCAGACGCACTTGATGCGCAAGTGCCTGGAGACGCCGGGGAAGCTTATGGATGCGCTGAAGTGCAGGTGTGTGGCCCTTTGATTAGATCGATTAGGCGTAATGCTTGGGTTGTGGTCTTGTCTGTCTGTCCTGGTGCTGACTTGGATTGCGTAGCTCGACCTTGGTATCGGAGCTCCGAACGAGCAGTCTCGGCCCCAAACAATACTATGAGCTTTATATGTCCGTATTCGATGCTCTCCGACATTTGTCGGTATACCTTCGCGAATCGCACCCTGTCAACCATCTGGCCGACTTATACGAGCTCGTCCAATATGCCGGGAACATCGTGCCCAGGCTCTACCTGATGATTACTGTGGGAACAGTGTACATGGCCATTGAAGATGCACCGGTGAAAGAAATCATGAAGGATATGATGGAGATGAGCCGAGGAGTCCAGCACCCGATCCGCGGCCTCTTCCTGCGCTACTACCTGTCCGGACAGGCCCGGGATCACCTACCCACAGGCAGCGGAGACGGCCCGGAAGGGAACCTGCAAGATTCGATAAGCTTCATCCTGACGAATTTTGTGGAGATGAACAAGCTCTGGGTGCGTCTGCAGCACCAGGGCCACTCGAGGGAGCGTGAGCAACGGACGAAGGAGCGGCAGGAGCTCCAGTTGCTGGTTGGCAGCAACCTCGTGCGGCTAAGCCAACTTGTCGATCTGGAGGCGTACAAGAATGTCATTTTGCAGCCGCTGCTGGAGCAGGTAGTACAATGCCGCGATGTGCTTGCTCAGGAATACCTGCTCGAAGTCATCACGCAGGTTTTCCCGGATGAGTTTCACCTTCATACCCTCGATCAGTTCTTAGCGGCCGTTTCGCGACTCAATCCACATGTTAATGTCAAGGCGATTGTAATTGGGCTCATGGATAGGCTGTCTGCGTTTGCGGCCAGGGAAACCGAGCCGGAACCACTGGAGGAGCGGAAAAAGACTGAGGAGGAGGCCCTTGTTAAACTTTTGGAAGATGTACGCCTAAGTAGTGAGAAGAAGAAGAAAGAAGCGGAGGCTGCCGCTGAGGCTGAGGGTGGAGACGACAAAAAGACCGATCCAGAGCAAAGCACTGACGAACTTCCTAAGTACGAAGGAGATGCTGAGGCCTCAGACAAGAAAGACGACAAGAAAGAGGAGCCCGCTACACCGGAACCTAAAGATGAGCCTGCTAATGGCGAAGATGAGGCTGTCTCGGCGAAGAAGGGTAGAGGAATCCTGGACAATATCAAGTTATACGAGATATTCTTCGATCAGGTCATGAACTTGGTCACGGCTCAACACCTTCCAATACAAGACACGACGGCATTGTTGGTCTCCTTGGCCAACTTAGCTCTAAATATTTATCCGGAGCGATTAGATTATGTCGATAAGATCCTCGACTATGCAAACCACAAGTGCCAGCAGCACGCGAACAGCCCCGAGCTGCACTCGCAGGCTACCCAGACCAATATCCTCAGCCTTCTCCAGGCCCCTCTGCAAAGTTACGCGTCGATATTTACTGCGCTCTCTTTGCCCCAATATATACCACTTATCAACTCGCAAACCTACCCGACACGGCGGGCTATTGCTGGGGAGGTGGCAAAGACCCTCCTGAAAACCTACACAAAGACATCCACGGTGTCAGGATTAGAAAGCGTACTGGAAATCTTAAAGGTGTTGATCAAGGAAGGCTCGCAACCGCCGGCAGGCTACCCGGGTGTCCAGCAAAGAAGGGTTGTAGAGACCGATGAGACCATAGAGGAGCAAGGCTGGCTGGCTAGAATTGTTCACTTGATCCACAGCGACGACAATGATACACAATTCAAGCTTCTCCAGGCAACTAAGAAGGCCTACTCAGAGGGCAACGAGCGCATCAAGTTCACTACCCCAGCCCTCATCACCAGCGCCATCAAGCTTGCAAACCGTTACAAGGCACGGGAGCACTATGACGACAACTGGTCGTCGCAATCCTCCTCGCTATACAAGTACATGCACTCCTCGCTATCGACGCTGTATACTCGCGTCAACGGCGCGGCCGACCTCTGCCTACGCCAGTTCGTTGCATGTGGTCAGATCGCCGACCAGAACGGCTTCGAGGAGGTCAGCTACGAGTTTTTTGCGCAGGCTTTCACCATCTACGAGGAGGCGGTTAGCGACTCCCGCGCCCAGTTCCAAGCTGTCTGCATCATTGCCGGCGCCCTCCACGAGACGCGCAACTTCAGCAAGGAGAACTACGATACCCTCATCACCAAGTGCGCGTTGCATGGCAGCAAGCTGCTCAAGAAGCCAGATCAGTGTCGCGCGGTGTACTTGGCGAGTCACTTGTGGTGGGCTGTGCCGATCGCGGCAAAGGGGGAGGAAGACGAGAAAGGGGTAAATCCTATGTAATCCTTTTAAGTGTGATTTTTTACTGACATTACTTAGCTATACCGTGATGGCAAGCGTGTACTGGAATGTCTCCAACGCGCCCTCCGCGTTGCAGATGCCTGCATGGACACCGCGGTGTCAGTGGAGCTCTTTGTTGAGATCCTGAACCGCTACGTTTACTATTTCGACCAGCAGAACGAGGCTGTGAGTTTCCCCTTTCTATCTGTGCCGTTGTTCGCGTTACTAACAATAGCTAGGTGACTATCAAGTACATCAACGGCCTCATTGAGCTCATCCACTCCAACCTCCAGACCAACCAGGATGCGGCGACAATCGAGGGCCCGAGGAGGCACTTTGAGCGCACGCTGGAGTATATTGCTTCTAGAGAGTATGAGGGCGTCGTGTTGGCAGCTGCAAAGTGAATGTGCTGCGTGCATCCGTGCGGTGAATCGTGAAAAGTAGGGGAATACTTACTCTGCTGAGAGGGATACTTTGGTTTGAAGAGTCGTGTGATTGGCCAGAGCTGTCCGGTGGTGATGGTGGTGGTAGTGAGCACTTTGTGGGTGTCTGTACATTTTCTGGAGCGAGATAGATAATACGAGAGGGGAGTATTGGTCTTTGAGCTTCTGCATTACGTATTTTCAGGGCCGGTGAGTGTGAAGTGACATGTACGTCTACAATAGACTCGGATGGTAACCGCACGCTGCTTGGGTTCTCACTCGAGGTGTATAGGCTGCGATACCTGGAGTTGGCAATGTGGTTGACAGTGCCCTCGATCCAATCCTTGACGGCCAGAGTTCTACCACAGTTGATGTGCCGAAGACAGCCACTGCTGCTGGGGTAGAAAGCACGCCAACTGCCATCGCTACCACGGCGGGTGAGCCATCGGATGCTGCCATTGCATCGAGCGAACAATCATCTACTACTGCTCCTGCTGTAATGAGTAGACCACCTATCATCTTCACACCGCCCACACAATATTCTAACAAAGTGCCCAACGCACCATCGTCATCAGATGGCAAGAGCTTTATGTATACATGTATGGCAGACTATATGTTACCACCAAAGACCCGTTTATACTTATACAACGACAGCGGACACCTGAATTGGTCAACCATTTTGGATAGGTGTGGTTGGGCGAACAATAGGAGCTAATCCGAAGTAGGAGTTTCTTTTTTTCCTTCACAAAAAAGGAAACCCCTATTTGGGGTTAGCTTGCCTGTTCAACCATTTTTAGGTGTGTAGAGAGCGTCTTGGGATTAGAGCCTAGAACAGCAAGGTACTCACCCAGTACAAGTCCATTCTGTTTTGTAGCCTTGTCATCTTGCGGTGAGAATCACTACTCCTCATGGCTTTTGGGCAGCACCGAATGCGAATAGGCAACAAAAATACGAATTGTTCTCGGATGAATAATCACAATTTATTATTAGAGGGTCCCAGCTATTGCCAATTAGCCTTGTTTACAGATTGAGGCATATACGTAAGGGGCGGCGCATTCCTGACTGAGAAGGGTTTATCATAACGCTATGAGCTGCGGAAAATCAAACTGTCGGACTGAAGATCGTCCACTTGCCAATGTAGGGCTTGATTGAGCCACCACATACACTCCTCATGCACGGTGTATGTTGGGCTAGTTGAATGACGAATTTTCGACGTCGATTGTAATTAGCAGGCCCTTGTCATTTAGAGGTTCTCCTTGACAGGTTCTTATCGCTGCGTGTGATTAAAGCTGGGGAGGGTTGGGCTGAGGCAAAGGCAAGACGAAGCTTACTCAAAGAGCCACCACTCAATGAGTGGTGCCTCTTTGGGTAAGCTCGTTTATTCCAACACCTGTGGCAAAACGTCGCGAATACTCCCTTCATTTCAACATGTAATACTTTCCTCATTCCAATATCCTACTTGTAGGCGCCATGGTGTGGGTGGATAATATTCCATTGACCAATACTGTTCCAACAAGCGCGCTTGCTGCCTGAAAATGATGTGGCCGACATACTGGTCTCCATCAACAGCACGCTAATCGCTAATCGATCGACTTCAAATTCGGAAAAGGAGGCCAGGAGAAGATCATTTGACAGTGCAGGGATCCGTAGCAGATCATTTGACAGTGCAGGGATCTGTAGCAGTAGCGAGTATGCAGTGTAATGTGAATGTATTTAATACGCCAATAATAACTAATAGAATGCGAAGAATGCAAGGAGCAATGAACATACACATAAGGCTGGGTGCACTGCCCTGAAGACACCCTCGGCGTTGGGAGGTGTGAGGGGAGAGGGCAGAAGTTACTTTGGCCCAGGGTGCAGTCTGGGCTGGCCCAGATTGTGGATGGATCACCCTGAGTGCAGACGGATGGCCGATCCTAAATCCCCAAGAATCAAAATTGCCCTTCGTGGCACTGGGTGTGTTCATTATTGTATTATTGCGCGACACGTTGCAGAGGGCACATTAACAGGGGCTGTGGGCGAAATGGGGACTGGGAGCATTCGCAATGGCGAAAAGACGCGGTGTTTCGATCTGTATATAAGAAGAGATTAATTCTCTGATATTCCCATCTGTAGATTCCATCAAACATCATCATTATCTCGGCCGCTTTCAATATCGATATCACTTTCCAACCTTGATATCAAAAGTTAACTTTTCCAGTACCTAATCCTTGACGAGTAAGCTACCAACAAGGCTCGACCTCCCATGTAGCCAACTGACTCTAGGCAGCAAGGATGGCCGACCATAAGAATGAGAAGAAGGTGCAGCCTTCCTATTCTCAAGTGAACTCGTCAAAACCAAAGGAGTATGTGCTGCTTATAGCTCCTCATTCCGACCATCATTTTGCCAAATATATCAGTACTGACACACCATTGCAGTAAAAAGGGTGCCAAAACCTCCGCGACTCTCGATAGTTACCTCCATGGTTCGCCTTCTGTGCAGGAGCGCATGGTGTATCAGCCGGTCGACAAAAAATATTGGAAGGGGAAGAAGGCGTCGTCGAAAGCTGAATTAGAACACTTGGAGAAGATCATAAATAAGATGTGAATGAAGATGGATATAAAAGCGACCTTTCCTTTACATTTAGATAGAATGAAATAATTTCTTGTAATTTGACTTAAATAATTTATCAAACCCGTTTTATGACCTGTTTATTAAGTTTTTGAATGTTGGGGAAGGTGGTACCACTGACGGGTCGCTGCCGGCGCCAGCGGAGTTAGTGGCAGGGTCCAACGTGGGGTAACCACATGCAAGGTAACATCTCATAAATATTCAACGTCAGCACCACTATCTATAAATATGAGGGGTATAATCATCGACTCGACCATTCATTCTATGGCTATTCCTCATTGGGTAGTTATCACATCGCTCCGAATAGCAATCCCTACAACCGTAGCCCATATAAATACTCCTGGTGCCAAGCCTCTATTGACCCTCCTCCACAACCGACTTCTTGATCCCCTCCACAAACTGTCTAACTGCCTCTCCTCCCTGTGCGTACATTGCCTTATTATCAACCTTGATCTTCAGTGCTTCGGCCACGCTCGGCAGACCTCCCTGCTGAAGGGCCATCGTCAAGCTCCCAAGTCCTTGGCTGAACTGTGGGCTATGAAGCACTCTCTTCAGAATCGCTCGCTTTTGGGACACGCTAAGAGCTTCCAGCGCCGCCTGTGCTGTACCGCTGGTTGGCTCAACCATGCCATCGATTTGCTCGGAAGATTCCTGGGCTAAGAGCAACACCGTCGGTGGAAGGTAGGAGAGGAAGTTGTCGAGTTGCGCTTCTGTGGCATTGTTGATTACTGGGATGGTGGTGGAAGTTGTGAGGAGGTCAGAGAGGGTTGTGTATGGGCCTTGGCCTTGGCTGTCTCCTCCTTCTTCTCCTTGGGCGAGATTGTTGTTGCCGCGGAGAGAGGCGAGGAAGTTGTTGACAGCAGTTTGGGCATCCGTTGGTGCTGCGGAAGAGGAAAGAGAGGCATTGCTGTTTGAAGTCAGCTCTGCGTTAAGAGTAGAGCGATGATTAAGGAGCAAAATATTAACACTTGGCAGCAAAATTGGCAGAACCGCAGGCAAAAGAAGTAACAAGTATTGGCAAGGTGCAGACCAGGATCTAGCAAGAAGCGCTTGGTGCAGGCAGATTCATGGTATAGTGTTTCTAGCAGTAAATGCGCAATAACGCCACATATACAGCACCCATTTTCGTTATCAAAAGTCACCAAACGCCTCTTGCTTTCCCTAAAAGCTGTGCTCGACCTATGCTAAGTTCGCCTGGTACGCAACGCAACGCAACACAATGGATATAACCTACGCTCTTCCGCCATCGGCGCCTCCTTCCCTAGACGGCTCGCCCTCTTGACGGACATCTCCGCCCGTAGCATCTGGGCCGGCGCCTCCGCCACTTCCTTCGTGGTGTTCTGATGGGTCGCCACGGCCTTCTACATCCTCCATGGTCTCATCTTCGTCTTCCCCATCCCTAGAATTTTGTACATCTTCCAGCTCGCTGCGAACATTGACGTCCTCACCCTGCAGCAAAGAATCCACAATTTGACCAATCTTTTGATCGCGGGTCGAGAATGAGCTTGGGTCATCAGCGCGTTGCGGCTGTGACTGCAGCCAGAATAGGTGGCGCTGGGAGGAGGATGAGAACTTGAGGACAAAAATGCGTCCATTTGTTTTGGAAGTTGGCTGATCGGAGGTTTTGTATTCGTATGGGACAAAGTGGCCATCGGTTGGGATCATCATCAGATCAAGCTCAGGCTCGTCGAGCTGAGCTTGGCGCGGGCGCCAGCAGAAGTGGATCAGTTCTAGAATATCAGACACAGTACTCATGATAGGTTGAAAGCTACCATACCATCCTCAGAGTAGAGATATATGTATCCCTTCGTTGCTAAAGGCGTGACCTTGTAGGGCTTGCTTGATGTCTGAAGCTGTTGTTAGGAGCCCATTTCAATTATGTGCAGCAAAAGAAGCTTACATCAACTTCACACTGACCCGCCTTGAACGTGATTATGGGTTGAATAGACATTGTGAAGATATTGGGGTTGTTGGAAATCTGTGGTGGTTGATTTGAAGAAGCACCACAGCTTTATGAGGGCAGCGCGTTCGTCATGTAGCTATCTACCTTGCGGAGCAGGCGGAACCCGGCCAACAGCTGTAAAGCCACAGCCTAGCCAGGGTGTGGCTGAACCCCACAGTCATTCTCATTTAGCCACAAATCACATGACATTAGCCCTTGGACTTTTCCCTCCCACCACTCAGACATGATAACCCTACAAAATTAAGCGAAAACATTAGGGCATGCTAAAACTCTACGAGAGTCGCGACAACCAGAACAGTGCAGGCCCGACAAATCCAAGACGACAACACTCAACGAACCGATACCCAACGACCAAACCGAATCGGTTCTTCGTCCAAGATGTCGGCAACTCAAGAGAGTCAGAAGAAGACCTTCGGAAAGTCGACGAGAGAGATTCCTCACCACAGCCAGAAGGCCAGCAAATGGTACCCGGCCGAGGATGAGGCCCAGCACAAGAAGGTGCGTTACAAAACCTGAACCCGAGCCAGAGCAAGAGATTGCGACTAGGCGTACTGCAGGATTGTCATCTGGAAATTGAAGATTGTGGTGTCTGGAGATATTGTGCGATCAGGCTATCAGGGTTACACCCAAATATGGGCCTCAAAAGCATGGAGATCAGACAGCGCCACAATTGGATATCAGAGACAGGCAGCTTTACATTCGCAGAAGAACCAATCGCTAACAGAGAAATTATAGGTCCGCAAGACCATCCGTGCTTCCACCCCTCGCTCTTCCCTCGTTCCCGGCACCGTCCTCATTCTCCTCGCTGGTCGCTTCCGTGGCAAGCGTGTCATCCTCCTGAACACCCTCGACCAAGGTGTTCTCCTCGTCACTGGCCCATTCAAGGTCAACGGTGTCCCCATCCGCCGCGTCAACGCCCGCTACGTTATCGCCACATCCCACAAGGTTGATATCTCCGGTGTTGACTCCAAGAAGATCGAGGAGATCTCCGATGAGAAGTACTTCGCCCGTGAGGCGTCCGACAAGAAGACCGGCGAGGCCGAGTTCTTCAAGCAGGGCGAGAAGCCAGAGGTAAGATTTCAGAGCCAATTGCGACAATTTGAGACGAGGAACTAACAGCATGACAGAAGAAGAAGCCTTCTTCCAACCGCGCGGCTGACCAAAAGTCCGTCGACAAGTCCATCCTTTCCGCCATCAAGAAGGAGCCCTTCCTCGTCAGCTACCTCGCATCCTCTTTCTCCCTCCGCAAGGGTGACAGACCACATGAGATGGCATGGTAAATGGGGAAGAATGTTCTAGGCGTAGCAGTGGTGTGAGGGAATCGCTCTATTAGGTGCTCGCAGTTGGGCCTTGATGTGGCATCGGTCAACAATTGCTGGGCGCTTTGTATTCAGACAACTTCAACGCATCAAAGACATTACAAAGCATTCCAAACTATGTTGCATCGAAGAGTGACGCGATGATGAGTGTGATCATGGATAGTGAATTTATGGGTTTTGAAAGGAGTGACGAGATCAGTATTGACATGAGGTTAGAGCAGAATTGAGACACGGGATCCATAGATTTCCATCCATCTTTTAATGGTTTAAACATCCCATGTGCAGTTTCCATATCCTCGCCCGTCCAGCCCACCATTCAAGTCAATAATACGAAGGATTGTGATAGCTTGCTTCTACAACTTCAAGTCTTCCCTACGATTACGGTCGAACCAGATCACATTCCACAGACCCAGAAGGGTGAGGAGAACAGCGCACCTAGGTATGCACTGATATAGTTTTGAATTCCATCCGCTCACCCAAGCCCCGCACTGAACTACTTATCCATGGTATATGAGAAAGGTTGGTAAAGACAAGGCTTGGAATAAGAAAGATGCCTGTCCATGCCGGCTTGACGATGTAGATCCTCCTGACGAAACAGCAAGTCCTTACAATCTGTGTTCGATATCGGGTCGTAGTTTGCCGTGGGTCCGTCATCTGCTGTGACCGCCTTACATGTCTCGGCATTCTCGAACCGTTGCTTGTTCCTAGCAACTAGGAATGAAGTGGTTCGAGTGTGCATAGGAGCCGGAGGTTATTGCTATGAATCCGCCACAAACATATACAACTTTCTAGTTTCTAGTATAGTTATTATGGTTTCCAAAATTTATCACAACAAGACGGGATAAACGCAAGTTGTGTTCAGTCTGAGGGACTGAGATATGAGTGTGCTGTCAGTGAAACCATGTTGGTGGGGAAGGGGCCCTGTCAATGCACGTGATTTGTATATCGGAACTAGTCTAAAAACAACTAGCGTAAACGTTGCTCCCATCGCATCGCGATTTTGAGTCGAGAACGCGACGAACTGAGCTCAGGTACAATAGGATCCAACACCAGCAAGCCTACAGGCCGTCGCAAACTCGACGCTCAAAATTATATACGCTCTAAGGGCAGTGTAAGCAAGCTGTGGCTTCACCACGCCAGGTCACCGCAATTTCATTCACCCAATTGACGCCAAATCGCACACCAAACTCAACAAGGCGTGCCATCGACGCACAACTTAGCCAGCTCCTGTTAAGTCAGCCACGGAGTTTGCATGAGTAGCAAGGCAGAATGACCGCCAAAGCACCGCCGCAGGCTTTTATTTCTAGCTATGCTCCGCGACTACGGACATACGCCAACTCGCTCCTTACACCAGTAATACAACCTGCAGCAGCGATTGCGACTCCATCGTCCAGAACAACGAAAAGAGGCACAACAGCCATTAACTACGCTGAAGATGGGTTTGAGGATTATGATGAAGATGACGATGAAGGACGGCGCAGGCCAACGGGTTTGAGGAGCTTAAGGAGGGAGGAAACTCTTCAGGCAAAGCAAGATGTCGCGGACAAATTCGGAAAGGAAGCAACAGAACCAGTCGAAGTTCAAGGAGTATGGCGAGAATGGATGGGCAAGGCTCGCTCAGGGAAACCAGATCTTCAAGCACACTCTCAGGCATCGTTGCCACTGACTCTCGTCCCAATTCGCATCGATGTCGACATTCCAGCCTTCATCCCACAGCCTCCTCTTCCTCTACCATCAGGTGCAGCTTACAATAATATCGACCCCTCATTGCCAGTATATCGCACACCAGAAGTCACAGTCCCATACCGGCTAAAGGACATCTTTCTATGGAACCTCCATGAGACCCTTACCACCACGGATCAGTTCGCGCAATGCATGGTGCAAGATCTGGACCTGCCAAATCGCCAGGCCCTTGCCATGGAGATCAGCAAGCAAATCCGCACGCAGCTTGAGGAATATGCTGGCGTTGCGCTCCACCCTCTCTTCCACTCCCAGCAAACACCCGCTGCTAATGGAACTGCAATAAAAACTATTCAAGCAAGTACCGCGTCACGCGACCATTCCGCAACCCCTGCCATGAGCGGCCGAGGAACTCCTTTACATGCACCTCACTTGTCAACAAATGGATTCTCCACGCCAGTGAAGGCAGTCGCGCAGGAAGTTACTGCGACTGCACTTCCTATACCTCAAGATGCTGACGACTACAACCCGGATGACACGTATCGTTGCATCATCACCTTAAACATTAATCTCTCCAACAACCTCTACACAGACAAGTTCGAATGGTCCTTACTGCACCCACCTGGAACCGCTGAAATCTTTGCGAAGCAAACATGTGCCGACATGGGCCTCTCCGGGGAATGGGTCCCAGCGATGACCCATGCAATCTACGAAGCTGTATTGCGACTCAAGAAAGAGGCATGCGAATCAGGGGGGCTGGTGGGTGGATACGGCGGTGAGATTCCCAACGAAGCAGTGCACGGTTCCGAAGCCGGCTGGAGATACGACAACGAGCAACTAGCAGACGAATGGGAGCCCAAGGTTGAAGTCCTCAGCAAGGAGGAGATTGAGAAGAGAGAAGGCGATCGCGAGCGCCAGATCCGCCGAATGCGACGCGAGACAGCCCGCTTTTCGAGTAACACAGGCATGTTAGGCGGCATGCCGCAGTCTGGTGGCCCGGGATTTTTCGACCAGGGAGAGCCGACAGAGGAGCGGATGGGTCGCGGCGAGCGCAGCAAGAAGAAGAGGCGCTTCCGCAGCTTGAGTCCGCTCGGTCGCTCGGGTACCCCAGGTGGGAGAGGCACTCCGGACACAGGCTCTGGTGTCGCTGGATATGGTGGCGGCGGGGGCTTGAACGATTACGAGCGGACTACTTGGCGCTGTGCGCACTGTCGGGTCTGGGGAACGGCTGTATGGGGTGTGAGGGATGGGCCTGCAGGCACAAGGGTATGTTTCTCTCTTTCCGTCTCTTCTCATGATGGCACGGGGACGGCCGTGGTTATTCATGTGCGATACTGACGTTACTTAGACACTGTGCAACAACTGCGGTTACTTGTACGAGCGTGACCGGAATTTGCCTGCCTGGACAAAGGACTTGCATAAGAGCGATCTTCGCGCGACAGATTACCGGTAGAGCTGGGCTGGTTGACGGGGGGTTCATCCCTACGGGCATTGCTGTGTGTTATAGAGAATAGGGAATTTCCGGGCTTGGGGGGGTTGGGGGGGTTGGCCATGTATGGGAGCGTTCAGGCGTTAATGTGGTGGGCGGTTTACTGGGGATTTGAGTTTGTAATGATAGTGGTAAAAGAGGAATCAGTGAGCGGTTCACTGAGGAATAAATTTTTGATTATAGTGACCAAAAGTAGAAATTAAGGCGCGGTGCTAAAAATCAAAATATATGACAGGGTCTGAAAGAGTGATTGAATGCGTGGGACATCAGGGATTTAATCCTCGGCGGTAAATGCTGAAAGGGTAACTGGATGCGCAGATCACTGGGGATTTAATGTTTAATGATAGCGGCTCAAGGAGGAATTCACTGACTTGGTTTCCCGGACATCTCCCAAGGGCGAAAAACAGTCACATTTGATATCATGAATAAACTGGGTGGGACGCTATTGGCATTGATGGGTATATATAAAGGGACTAAAATGTACCCTCCACACTTCTCGCTCAAGCTAATTTCTCCCGTGGACCGTTCATCAAAATGTTGCCTAGTGACCACCCAAAACCACCAAAGAGACTCGTAAGTCCTTAAGCGACCTGGCTGAGGATATCGGAGTCACCACCGTCAAGGACGACCATGGTGCCAACGCGGAACAGCTTACCGCAAGCGGTGCCGAGCTCCAGCTATACGGGGAATTAGTACTCCTCCAGACTTTGCGGAAAGTCCTTCTCAGGAACGCAATGGGATGGGGGCACGTACGTTGTTGCCGTTGAAGTGGTGGACGGGGCTCTTGGAGAGCATGGCGTAGTACTCGAGCTCGGACTTGCGGAGGGGAGGGGTGTTGCCGGAGATGAGGACCAGCTTGGCCTTGCCCATGCGGAGCTGCTTGAGCGAGGACTTGTATCCGAGGACGACTGCGCGCGTGCGTTAGTTTTTTGATGCGGTTGGAGGTGTCTGGAGGGAGGAATTGGGAAACGTACCCTTGCCGGACTTCATCACAAGCGCGAGGCGCGAGTTGATGGTGTCGCCGGACTTCTTATCCTTACGGGAGGGAGCCATTTCGAGGATGAGAAGGGTTGAAGAGAAGGTGGTTGTTGGTTGGCGATTGACGGTTGTTGGAAGAAAGTTCGTGGGATTTCGTCGCAATTATTATTATTTTGCGTGTGCGTTCGGATGTGGTGAGCTAGTACGGAATAGATACTAGCGTACAATCTGGCCCTGCCAAGTTTGCTATGGGAAATAGTAGTGTGGCACGTGATGTTTATCACGTGACATGACCTAGAATTGCGTGCGATCAAGTCAAATTGCCCACTCGCCCCTCACTCTCGCACACACTCTTGTATATGTCTACGCTTTCTGTTTACCGTTTCAATTATCGTTTTATAATTTTATTTTATATAATTTGAGTTTATTTGCTACTGCTCTACTATAATTATCCATAAAGTCATACTTTGTTTTCTTTGCACCGCATATATTCAAGTGCTACTCGTCAGCATCATTCAGGCCATTATCCACCAAGGTTACTGGGATGACTTCCGATTCTTCTCAGTACCAACCAGTTTCACAGTACACACCCTCATGTCAATGTCCATGACGACAATTTCATAGTTGAAATGTTATGATTTTTATACCTTTATACACGTTTATATGCTTTTATATCTTCAATATTTACAATCAAAATGAGCCCTAAACCGTCCTTTTGTTTTGTGCGCAAACTCGAAATGCCCTCATCGACCCGACAGCAACCTTGAGAGGTATTTGTATCTTGGTCGTGGTCAAATGCGCGGGGCCACGCTTGCTAGTGAGTACAAACACCATTCGAGCACGTAACCTTTGTGGTTATTTGTCCATCCATCCTTCCCCTCCCCCCCGCCATATTTCAACGTCGGTTCCTTCTCACCCCTCACCCCTCCTTTCTTCCTCTCTTTTCTCTTCCTTCTTTATTCTTATTCTTCATCTTCATCTTCCATCGAGAATCTGTCTTCAGTACTGCAAGGCCACTCAAAGCATACCTTTTACTAGCTTTTGGTTACTTCTTCGCTCTCTATCTGTACGACAGAGCATTGGTATTATAAATATGACTTCTCCAAGTCCGAATGCGTTGCTGCAGCTGCCCGTCGAGATCATCCTTGGCATAGTCAAACAGCTGGACTATCAGCCGGGTGATATTGGAAGTTTGCTAGGGAGTTCAAAGGTAGGCAGATCAACTCTTCTTATCGTTGCGCAGCTTGCTAACGCATTCTTTCAGACAACCAGATTCATCCTCAAGAGCCACGAAGAGCATCTCTCCCAGCAGTTCACATCCCACCTCTACACGCCCTCCTCACTAGACCCCATCCTCGCCTCCATTATCCCTCCCCAACCCATTCTCACCTCCACCATCCCTCCCCAGCCCATCCTCAGCCCTCCCTCCACCGACGCATCACAACCCAAGCGCTCGAGGCCGCAAAAATTCACCCCTCCCCTCCGCTTCCCCTACACCTACCCCTGGACAGCCGAAATCCACAAACGCAACGCAATCTTCTGCATCCTGTCCACCTCCTCCCTCCTCTGCATCACCCCTCCACGCCTTCTTTCCCTCTTCGAGACCACCACCCGTCTCTGCGCAAACTGCCACCGTGCAGGCATCACAGCCTTCAAAAGTCACGGTCTAAATACCCTCCTCAAACTCTCCGACGCGCGAGTTACCGCCCACGCTCCCCTCTCCAGTGACGAGAAAACCGTGCATGGCGACGACCGTGGTCGACGCGGCCAAGAGGAGTGGTTAGCGCAACAAGATGCACTCGCGCTCGCGAGCGCTCTAGCTCTCGTCTGGGTGGCTAGCACAGTCTTCGACTACGGCGATCGCTCAACCTGGGGCGCTGGCGGGTGCGAGCACAACGGCCATGCTGCCTCCACAGCTTCGGGCGCACCGAATAACAGTGACAGCAGTCTCGTGGAGAGACAATGTATATATCGCGAGATGGCTCTAGCTCACGGGCCGTACTTCCTGTGGTGCAGCGTGCGTGGGTCTGAAGCCGAGAGGCGGTGGGTGAAGCAGACGCTTGATGAGGGTGTGGAGGGGTTGAGGGAGTATGAGAGTGGTGGGAGCGGTGCAGGGATGAGGAGTCTGCAGAGCGTGGTGTTGAGGAGGTTTGCGGAGTTGAAGGAATGTCAGGTTTGGCAGGGGTGGGATGAGGTGTTTCGGTGTGTTGGGGAGGAGGTGGTGAAGTGTAGAGGGAAGAATACAGCTTGTTAAGTGTTGAGGTGGGAAGGGTGCATGTTCTGGCGTTTGATGGAAGGAAAGATGGGTAGTTTTGAGTACTTTGTATGGTTGGAAACAATGCAGTGTTTTTTGCTCTACTCTCTTTTTCTCTATTCTTCGTGCCGAAGCAAATAAGATAAAAAGTTACAGAAATCTATAGGGTATCTCCGAACCCCCAAACGCCCCATAAAACAAAAACTTGCGAAAACCTCATCTATCTCCTACCCTCCTGACTGCACCTCCTCCGATCCAACCTCTTCACTACACTCCCCAGGCAAACCTTCAACATCCCCTCCCCCGTCAACCTCGGCGCCTCTCCCTCCTCCGCCGGTCCCCCCATCCACGTACACGTATCTACCATATCCCTGACACCCCCCCTAACAAGCCCCTGAATCCCATCATCCAGCTCCCCCAACGCCTCCTTAGCACCCTCCTCATTCCCGACCTGGAAGAACTGCACACCGATCTGATGGGGCGCCGCTTCCAGTTTATCGAGCTTCTTTGCTGCGACGAGGAGGACGCTCTCGACGTCGTCGCTGGGGACGCCGTCGGTGATGGTTAGGATGTTGAGCGGCTTTACCGCGTCCATGGCGTCGGTGTTGAGGGGGTTGGGACCGCGCTTGGCGGCAAGGTTGGTGAGGTAGGGCTTGAGAATGGCGTTCAGTCGCGTGCCAGTCGGTGTTCCGCCCGAGGGTCTCACCTCGGCAAAGATGGAGGTGATGCGCGCGGTGGTGGTGATGTTCCTGTACCCACCCGCTGCGATGCCTTCAGATGGCACGCCGGGGTCGGCGGACTTGTGGTTCAGGAAGTAGAGATCTATCCCGTTTGTGTCATGCGCAACGATGGTGGGGAGGAGAGCAGAGAGGGCCTGTGCGGTTTCGCGCCAGGAACGGCCGGCCATGGAACCGGAGTCGTCGATCAGGAGGACGGTGTCAAAGGTGGTGAGGAATGAGTAGGGGTCTTCTGCGCCGCTGGATGCGGTGCTGGCGACTGGGGGGCTGTAGGCGGGAGAGGGGCCGAGAGCAGGGCCGGATTCCGCGGTGATAGAGGGGGTGTAGGCTGGTGGTGGCTCGTTGGAGGGGACGGTGAAGGCGTTGAAGCCTGCGCGGACGGGGCGGCGGGTTGGAGGGCTGGGGTTGAGGAGTTCAGAGCGCTCGGTGGGTTGGAGGTTGGGCTGAGCGGGCATCTCGACTGGGGAGATGGGGGAGACGGGGGAGACGGGGGAAGGGGCTGCGCTGACGCCTTCGCGGGAGTCGTTTGAGTTCCAGGAGTTGCGGGAGGAAGTTGAGACGTTGCTCTTCTTGCGGCGCAGGGTGGCTTTGAGGGAGGAAAACATGCTGGGTGCTGGGGGAGGGGAGTGAACTGTGATTCCTGGTAGAGTCTCAGATGGTTCCGGGACGGAGTCTGGATGCCTCCTGAAAGGTACGGGCCGTTCGCTAGAACGAGAACGGATGGTAGAGTTGTGCGATTCGCTCGTAGGAGTCCCGCTGTATTTCTGTGTGCGAAGCGAGGTTTTGAAGGAGGATAACAGGCCGGGTGTTGCGGCAGTGGAGTGAATGGCGATTCCTGGTAGAGTAGCTGGTGGCTCCTCGACGGAATTTGGATACCTCCTGAAAGGTTCAGGCCGTTCGCTATAAAAGAGGGTGGAGTTGTGCAGTACGCCCATAGGAGTCTCGCCATGTGTCCCTGTATAAATCGTAGCTGGTGAGATTTCGGAAGCAGGTAGTTGCCAGGCAGGCCTGCGGTCGTTGAATGGATTAGACATGAGAGTCGTTAAGTGGTAGCTGTTTGCTACCAGATGAATTCGCGGTGAAGTCTGTGTTTAAGTCTTTGAAGGAACAAAGAAACTCAAAAGACCTTAAGAAGTATGACGGATCTGGTTAGTGTGATTCAGATGGGCCTTATAATAATGAATGTGTGTGCTGTTGTATGTATAAGTTCGTCTCGGTGTGAATTCATACATCTTATATATCACATTCATTCCAACAAACAACGCTCACGTAGTCACGCTGGACAAGGGCGGTTAGCGGCAGGTCCGACCTACAAGTTGCCTCCTTGCCTTGGGGAAAGCCCCTCTTCTCACTGCCTCTTTTGAGTATATTGGCCACAGACTTGCCATCATACCCCTTAGTGAGCGCTTGTGTTGGCTTGGCTAAGCGCATAGTAATCTCATGTAATTGGAAAGTTGAAGTGACGCCGCAGTGGATTTGGGTGTGGGGTCCAAGGTTGGATGGTTTGGCAAGGCTGTGTACTTAGCCTTGTTTATGGGGCTGAGTGGTGTCTGTGTGGTGGGAGGCGGCCCGGGCGTGGACCAACCATAGCGGAGGCCTCAGGTGCCGCATTCCGACACAGCGCACCAACGATGAGGCTGTGGGCGGAGCATCCGTGTGTCAGTCACGAAACCATCTCAGTCCTATCTCACTAACACCAGATCATCTCCGGGGTTTCAATCTCATGTCGGCAGGGGTTTTCAGTTCAGGGGAGACACGAGGTAGGCGATCTGCAAGGTAATTCTGCCTCGGTACAATCACTGCGATAGATCGACCATGGTACAGAATTTAAACTTTAGATCACCAGGGTTGCATCGAGGCTCATCTGCATCCTGTGCACATCATTTCATCATTGATCCACATCTATGTATTGAAACAAACGCTGCGCTTACCCAATAATGACATTCCCAACGGCGCTACCCCTCATTCCTCCGGTGTCCAGTCCCAGCTACCTGCCCCAAAGAACTTCTTCGTCAGAGCGCTTGATGTCAGAAAGCCCTCAAGCTTGAGTCTCGAGTCCGTCGCCACGCTCTTTGTAAGTCGGAAGGGTTCCGCTGCCTCCACACTCTCCCACGACGTGCTCGGCCGCTCTGCTTTCCAGTTTCCGCGGTCGATGCCGACCCCCGACGCAAGCATAGCCTGTATGAAATCCAGCGCGGGGATGAGCCTCGTGCGCAACCCACAGTGCGCGTGGTTCTTGTCGTACTGGTAGGAGGGGCATTGCCGCAGGGCCGTGATAAGGTTCTCAATGTCTCCATCATAGGGCTCTGGGTAATCCTCCTCATTGACTAGCAGGGGGGAGGTAAAGGCAAAGAAACCCTTGTTGACGAAGAACTTGACCATCTCACCGAGCTGGAAGGAGTCGCAGGCAGCGGAAGAATCATAGAACATCTTACATTGCCGATCGCGAGACGAATAGAGACCTATGAAGTGGGACTGAAGAGATGCGATGGTATGAAGGATGCAAGTTCGACGATAATGGAGCTCGGCTACATACCGTCAGCTCTATAATTAGGACCATGTGCACGGGATGCTCGTCCTTAGGATTCGAGAGCCTCATAACCGTTTTTGGCAACAAGGCTCTCATAACCGTTTTAGCTCGTCGCCAAGGCAACCTCCCAGGTTAGAGTACGAATAGGGCTTCCCACTCTGTCTCTGACTTTTGAATGTCCCAAAGTGTAAGGCATCTCCAACTATAAGGCATATTTTACGACCAGGCTCGTTACAGACACCAGGCCGTAGAATCATATCCTCGTGGGTATCACGTAAAAGGCGAAATGTAAATGGAAACAACAGTCGAAATGACCCCAACACCACAAGAAATCTCACATTACCTTCAATCCCATCAGGCAAATCCCACCACACGCCCACCTGCCCACTCTGCAACTCCCCAACCCCTCCCCACCTCGCACTCCCCCTAAACACACACTCCTTCGTCGCCGCCGCAAACCTCACCCGATCCTCCAACAACCACGCCACCAACACCTTCTGCCTCAACGTCTCCTCGCTCGCAAAATTCACCGTCCCATACGTCTGCGGCCACGGCACCCTCTTCGACCCCCGCACGTACCTCCCCACCGTAGCCGCGCAGTCGAAGCGATCAGCCATCACCGCGAGGATCGCAAGATATGGTATCGATAGCTTCGATGTCGCGTCGCCGCTATGGAGGATGCGCAGGAGATCTGCGAGGATGGGAGTGCGCCCCCCAACATGTGTTGCGTCGTCGTCATCTGTGATAGCGACGCGGGGCAGGTCGGCCGGCTGTGCCTCGCCGGGTACAATGCCGCGGGCGGCGAGGCCGGCGAAGGAGCTTGTTATCTTTGTGGCCTCCTGGAAGCGGGCGTCGGTGAGGAGGCGGGAGAAGTAGGCAGAGGTCTTGGTGAGGGTGTCGAGGCGGACGCGGAAGAGGGTACGGTCGGGTGGTAGACCGGGCTTGGAGAAGGGTGAGAGACGGGGTGGGAGGGCGGAGTTGAGAGCGAGGATTGTGCGGGTTGAATGGTTGTTGGTGAAGGTTATGTCGAGGAGAATATCGCCTGTGGCGCGGATATCGATGAGGTTGACCTCCTCATTGTCGACGAGTAAGGTCTGAGGAGGCTCTGGAGAAGGCGCAGGCTTGGCCTCTTCTTTGGTGGTGACATTATTGGCGGGCTTGACCTCTTGTTTGTTGGCAACCCTTTGGCCGGGCTTGGTCTCTTGTTTGTTGGTGACTTTGCGGGAAGACTTGGCATCTTCTTTGTTGGCGGCCTTATGAACAGGCTTCTGGGCGGTCTTGAGTGTGCGGCTCGACTTTGTATCCATGGCTGATGAGGCTAGTTGAGGCGAACATCTGATGCGATGTCTCGTGCTCTTGGGAAAGTTTCGTGTGTCGTTCCCAAATCTGTTCTAGAAGAAGTATAATTATGTTATATATGCATCATATAAATAAATATGTCGTAAATAGCTACTCAACTGTTGTTGTTGTCCAGCAACTGTCAAATCGAGGCTGCCTTCCCCAATATAGGCCATCGATGTCTAACAGAAGCGGTCAACTTTGTCAGCCTTCCACCCGCCAAGACAAGGCTACCACTATCAACCTTCACAAAACAGAAAAAACGAGGGGCAGCACGTGACTATCAACATCTCTCTCACCTCCATAAACTTCCCTTGTGCTCGCCGTCACAAACCCGCCGGGTCACAGAGCAAAGATGGAGTACCTCCTCCGCTTCATCCAGACGCATGAGACGTTTCGGCTCCCCGAAATCCAAGCCCTCGCCGACCTCGAGGGCATCCCCATGGAAGTCGTCTCCTACAGCCTCGATGTACGTGCCCCGCACCCCCCACCACTTATACTCCCTCACTAACCCCCCTCCCAGTCCCCCTTCTGCACCCTGAAGCTCCCCTCCGACGACGCCGCCCGCCGCCTCCTAAGCCGCAGCATCACCGCAAAAGCAATCTACGCCCTCTGGGGCAGCGGGGATACCTACCCCGCGCTCCACGCCTCCGTCCTCGCCACCTCCACCCCCTGGTGGCCGCAATTCCAGGGTCAGAGCTTTAAATTCACAATTGATAGCTTCCAAGGGTCGCGCACACACGCCGATATCTGCGAGCTCATCAACTCCTTCGCATATATGTCCTTCACCGGCCCTGTAGCCCTCAAGAACCCGGACATGCGCTTCTGCGTCCTCGAAGACTGGGCGTTTGACGCACAAGCCCATGGCTCGAGTACCCCCCAGCACCTCTACCTAGGGCGTCTGGTCGGGACCTCCCAGCGTGAGATAGTGGGGAAGTACGACCTCAAGAAACGTCGCTATATTAGCACCACATCCATGGACGCCGAGCTCGCCCTTATAACCGCCAACATCGCCCTCGCCCGCCCCGGCGCGCTCTTCTACGACCCCTTCGTCGGCACGGGTTCCTTCCCCGTAGCGTGTGCGCATTTCGGGGCGCTAGCATTCGGATCTGATATTGACGGGCGCGCGATCCGTGGGAAGGGGGGGAGGAATCTGAGGGCGAACTTCGCGCAGTATGATCTTGCGCCGGGGTTTGGCGATAGCTTTGTGGCGGATTTGACGAATAGTCCGTTACGGCCGGGACGGTATTTGGATGGGATTGTGTGTGATCCGCCTTATGGTGTGAGGGAGGGGTTGAAGGTGTTGGGGCATAGGGAGAAGAGGGTTGGGCCGGTTTATGATGGGCCGGATGCGCATCATCTTCAGCCAGGGTATGTGCCGCCGAAGCGGCCGTATTCATTCTCGGCGATGGTGGGAGACCTTCTTGCATTTGCAGCAGGGTCGCTGGTAGAGAATGGGCGACTGGCTTTCTGGATGCCAACGGCGAATGAAGAGGAGGTTCGACTAGAGGTGCCCGGCCATCCCGATCTAGAGCTGTTGAGCGTGTGTACGCAGAGTTTTAATAAATGGTCTCGGAGGTTGTTGACATACCGGAGGAGGGGGGAGAACGAGGAGAGAGGTGAATTGGTGGGGATTGATGGGACGAAGGTGGGTGGCGGGGAGGTGGAGGGTGGGGTGAGCGCGGATGAGTTGAATCCGTTTAGGAAGCGGTACTTTGAGGGGTTTGCAGCGAAATGAGGGGACATGTGATGTGGTTGATGTTTTTATGACCTTAGATGCGTATAGATGAGAGGGTAGGAGCTGGTTCCTCCCTCTGGGTAGCTGTCCTAGAAACCCCAGTGAGGGTGAATATAAGCACCCTCAGGCAATGACAAGTAAAAAAGCGGACAGTGCAGTATTTTTTGAGTCTGTAGATAACAACTTGTTGTACCAGATAACCCCCTCTTAAGCAATAAAAAATGATAACACTTTGCAGTATTTATACTCTACATACCACCATCAGCGTTGTTGGCTTTCAACGCCAGCAACCGATCACATATCACCATATATGCCCTCCAACAAAGACACTCAACACAGTCCCACTCCAAAGCTCTCTCACACACATATATCACACCCCTCACCACCCCAAAACCCGCGCATAATAGAGAGCCATCTTGATTGAAGTAACCCATCTAAGAAACAAGTTCCTATCCTATTCATACATCCTCCCCTTTCTCCACCTCCTCACAGCCAATCTAGCAAAAAAAATCCCACCCGCCCTCCTACCCCATCCCCATTCATCTAACATAGCAAGTCCATTCTTTTGCCATTTCCCCCCCGTAACCCGCAAAAGGCAGATTAAGCCCGAGAAAAACTCCAATCCCGCCCAATTTTTTAAAAAAGGGTGAAGCTAGATAAACGAAGACCGCTATACGGGGTTGCCGCGGCGATGCGATGATGTCGTCGCTAAACCTACGTACATTGCATCTTCGCCTAGCTCTTGTTGAACCACCCGTCACTCCTATGAGGGAGGAGCTATAAAAAAAAACACCAGGTAAAACGCCAGACTTGTTTTTGTTTCCCTCTTTCCTTTCTCTTCTTTCTTCTTTCCGAAGTCTCTCTTCCTTTCCTAATACAAAGTGAACGTATCAAAATCGATCTGTAGGGAACGACGACCCCGAGCTGTTCTTATCGGCTTCTTTCTTTGGGGTTTGTTTGTTACTGAAGTTGAAGGACAGTTAACAACAATGACGACAAGGTAGGTGCAGGCTCTGTAAGGACTGTTGCTGACAAAAAAATGTGCAGCGATCTTGGCCTCGATCTCAACTTCCGAACAAAGCAAGCATGCTTAAAAGGCGCCTCTCCTCCTCTTCACGTATGGTTTATAAGCTCAAACATAATCAAACTCAGACAAATATATCATACCACACACCTCCCCACGGCGTCTCTCCTTCCGACGCCGACTACAACCCTGATCCAACAAATCACGGGTTCCAAGGCCTACTCGCCAATTCGCAGAACCTACGGATGACATTTGTCGTCCCAGCACCATTGCCTTCATCACGAACAAAGCGTTTCGCAACCATAAGCTTACTCCTCGTATCCTGCTCATCAAGATGCAGCGGCGCCTCACTCTCAACATACTCCGACACGCGCTGGCCGATGGCACGAACAATCGCAATCGAGTACAGGACATCGCGGTTCTCGCGGCCATCAAGCAGACTCCTCAGCGCCGCGAGGGTCTCATCGACTTCCTTCGCCGATCCGGGGTCATTGTCGTGAAGGCGCAGTGTTACGAAGTGGCCGAGGTGGAACCAGAACTCCATTTCGCGGAGCTTGTGGTAGTCGCCAGTCGCTGGGGGCTTGGTGAGGGTGTTACTTTCTGCGATCTGGGAGGTGACGAGGTTCTCGAAGACAGCGAGACGGGCAGCAGCCTCAATTGGGTCTTCTGCTGGGGGAATGCCGTCAGGGCGGGGAGGTGGGGTAGCGGATTTGGCGGCCTCGGCGGCGGAGCGGACAAGGCAGGCGAGAGACCAGACGACACGGCCTTCGATGGAGGCGGTGTAGAGCATTTCGGCGGGGTTGTCGGGGGTGGCCTTGGCGAACTGGTTGAGGAGGATGGCGAACTGCTCCATGACGATCTTATCTTTGAGGAGGTACTCGAGGCCGTCGGTGTAGTAGAAGCGGGATTCGAGGAAGCTCTCGAGGCCGTTGACGTAGATGGAGAGCCAGAGGTGCTTTATCTCGTCGATGGTGGCCTGTTCCGGTTTGAAGTCCTCGGCCTTGGAGGGGAGCTTCAGAAGGAGGTCATCGACCTTGCAGGGCTTGGCTGTGGTGGCTATGTCAGCACTTCCGTCTTGGGAAAGGAGTGAGAAAAGATGTTTAGGAGAAAAGAAGTTGTGGCCGCGGTTCTCCGTTTGGGAGTTACCAAATCCAAGGGGTTTGCGAACGGCCTGGCGCATGTCTTTGGATTGTCCCATGGAGTTGGAAGCCTTCCCATTGCTACCTTTCACTTGAGGAGCATCATATCCGCGGCCAGTGGATTGGGGGTTACGTTTCAATAACAGCTGCGGTTGGTTCACAGGATACAACTTGTCTTTTCCAGTCTCTCCAACTCGAAGAGCACCCATCTGAGAGAAGGACGTTTCCGAACACTCAAATCGGCTTACGCCTCCCACTTGAGGATTGGCAAGGCCCGATCTGTTCGGAGGGCACGGCGACGAAGGACTTGACATGAACGGCGAGGAGCTAGACAGTTCATCTTCATAGAAATATTCCGTACCTTGGGTAAACTGTGGTGCGCCAGCCGGGGTAGCGACAGCCTCGAGTGCAGGATCAATCGCCGACGAGTAATCGAACTGCTGCGCCGAACCCGGGGAGCTCACGCCAGCAGACAGCGAGGCATCGAAAGTCATAGCTGGGACCTGGGGGCCGTAGCCCTGCAGCATAGACGGCTGGTTGCCGTACGGGTTGGCAGTCGCGAGGGTAGCGGCCTGGAGCGGCGCCGACGATGGAGCAGGCTGGATGGGCGAGGGGCCGGGCTGCTGCTTGAAGATCGGATCGTAGCCCAGGCACTCGCGCTTGGACTTCTGGCAGTTGCGGCAGGCGGGGTGAGCTTCGTCGCACTGTTTTCGGGGAATTGTTTGTCAGTTATGGTTGCTAGTACGGTACTAGTTATGGCGAAATGGGCTGGGGGACCAGGGGCAGGGACGCTGGTTCGCGAGAGACGCGAGACGAGACGAGACGAGAACACGCGAAGGGGAGGTATGGATCGGGACCGATCTAAGGGAATATGCGAGAGGCACGAAGCGAAGCCTCGCGTCAAATCAACCGAAGGGAGCGAACGACAGACGCGAGAAAAATTGTGGAAAGCGGGAAATTTTGGCGAACTGACCTTTATTCTTCTCTTCCTGCACGTCAAACAGCCTGTTTTGGTTCGACGTTTGATCTCCTAGATGGAAAGGATGGAGTGTCAGCGATGACGATCATCAAATTCCCTTAACGCTTCGGTCGCAAGTACAGCCAAAAAGGTAGATGGGGAAAGGTCGATCGGGAAATGGGGGATTGATTGCTATTATTCCATTTACCTTCTTGTGTCGGCCACCACTCATGACGCGGTTGTCTGGACCTGGCAGCGCGTATCGCATGTTCTGTCCCGTTGGGTCCGACGTGACATTGGAATACTGGTGAGATGGGTGAGGCAGAGTTTGATTGTTATGGTAGTATGGGCCGCCCATCTGCGCGACGGGCGGAGGCAGCTGGGAACCCATGTGTTGCGGGTGTTGTTGCTGCTGCTGATGCTGCTGCTGCTGCTGTTGAACTTGTTGCTGTTGCAGCTGTTGTTGTTGTTGCTGCTGCTGTTGAGCTTGTTGAGCCTGCTGTTGATGGGGGTCGAGAGTGCGCATGCTGGGCAATGAGATCGAGCTGTTGCTCCCTGTCGGGCTTGCGCGGTATGGTTCGGGGACGACTTGTTGGCCTGGAGCAGGGTAGGCGTATTGAGCAGCTGATAGACCTGGTGAAGGGTATGAAGTCGGACTTGGATAACTGGCAGGCTGACGTGACGACGGAGCTCCAGATTGTTGCGGCTGTGACATAGACGGAGAGGGTTCAGAAGAGTCGATCGCGGTCGCGTTCTGATTCGCGTGGGCGATCTGGGCGATCTGAGAGATCTGGTCGTCCGGGTCGTTTTGCAACTCGACGTCGAGGTGGTTTGTGAGAGTAGGATCCATACGGAGTGGCTGTTGGGGGGGCAGTGGTTGGAAAACAGTCGCGGGTGTTTCTTCGATCTACCAAGGCTGGCTGGCAGCTTGGGGTGGCTTGAACCTTTTGGGGGTGGGTGAGGGGGGTCCGAACTTTTCTGACTGGGGCGCCGCAATCAATTCCTCTTTTTCTTAGGGGAAGGAGGATGAAAGGTGCACAACAAAATCTGAAATTATGCAACTGTGTACCACCAACAAGGGGGGTTTTGCAGTATAAGTATCAACGGTTAAGTCGAGTAAGGTTGAGATTGTAAGGTGAGTAAGGGTAGTAGGTGAGGTTGTAAACTGGTGTGTAGCTCCAGAATATGTTCGACGGGGGATTGTATAAGGCAAATAAGGGTCGAGTACTCCGTCTGTAGAAGCAGTACAGTATACTCTTTTACTGAGAGTACCGATGAGTACCGTACAGCGTGCAGAGAGAGCACAGCCGGTCAGTATAGCCTTACGCTCGTCCCAATAAATAAAGTCAGGTCTTCTCCACCGTATGCAGCTCTGTGATGTGATGTGCTGTGCAGCAAGGGATGGAGAGAACTGCCTGCAAGGTACTTTGCTTTCAGCTTTGTCGTACTTGCACCAAGGTGTACCTTTTCCCAGCGTATATATCAGTGGTAAAAAAAAGTACAACCAGTGACTGTAATACCAGTCTTGTCCAGTATAAACCACCGTAATCCACTAGAATCCACTGTAATTCCCTTACAGTCCACGGTGAACCCAATCCAACGTATACAACTTTCTTGTTTACAAGTTTTGTTATAAACGCTCTAGCCTCTCTTCCGCCTAGACGATGATAGACGACTATAGACGACTCTAGACGATAGACGATGATAGACGATGCGGGACCTGGAGATAGACGAACGGGATGGGGTTGGAAGCGAGCTGAGGCGAGATGAGGCGAGATTTATTGAGGCGAGACGAGACCAGCGGAGGGAAAACGAAAAAGAAGGAAAGAAAGAAGGGGAAAAGATTCGAACGTGGGGGGCCTGGGGGTGGAGAGTGGATATTTGCATTTTGGGAATGAAAGGGTTACCGTAGTAAAAAGAGAGAATTCTACGGTGGTTGTGACAGACAGTTCTTGAGACATCACGTGCATCTCATCATTCTTCACGTGATACAGGCATATATCTATCCATTCTTGAACCTATGCATTCCAATGTCCTATCTCTTTATACATGTGATCCTGTCCCTATAACAGAACTCTAACCCTTCATAATATACACTTCCACACCTATACCCACTTTACACCGCATCAGTCAACACCCTCGCCCAATCAAACTTCCTAAACCTCTTCTTAAACTCCTCCTTCCTCTTCTCATCCCCTCCCCTCTGCCACCTCCCCTGCCTCTTCACCACATCCGGCTCAACATCCAACATCCCCCCAATCACCTCCCTCGCAAACAAATCCCCCCTCGGCCACCGATTCGCATCCTCAACTACATGTCCCAGACCTCCATCGAGATCAAACCAAACATGGAAATACGGCATCTCCTTTGCCAGCGTCCTGCGGAATGCTAACTTGCCCATCCCACCTCTCGCTGCCTTGCTCGTATCAATCAGTTTCCGATGCTGCGTCCACTCTTCATCCGATGCCAGGATCGCTTCTCTAAAAAAGGCAGGCGCTGTGTCACCCAGCTCGTACGGTAGAGGCACAGCTTGCAAGGCAGCGTGTGGTTTACGATGAGGCGCAGCTGCGTTCTCATAGAAGACTACCGCGCGCCCTTGATCGTGGTACATCCGCGTCAAGCTCTTCATATAATTCCTTATCTCATCCCACTCATCGTCATCGCACTCAAGCAAGTTCGTGCGATGCGCAATAGGAACAATAACCGCACCTCCATCCGCAATCTCAGGGGTAGTAGGGAGCGTCAAGAACGTGCGCGTCCCCAGCGACACAATAGGCGCAGCGGGCGCTTGATTGCGATCCTCGTGATGGCACAAAGGACAGGCATCAAGGATACGGTTCATCTTCTGGAACTCCCCGATGGCCATGTTCTTGAGGTTCATCTCGGACTTCGGTGCGGTCTTGGCGAGCTTCGCGGTGTTGTCGTCGAGGTAGTCGAGGCTATTCTCGAATTTCGTGTCTTTGGCGATGCGCTCGGCGAATTTGCGACCTTCGCCGCCGGCTTGGTATTTGGTGCGGCGTTCTTCGCGGACCATGTCGTCGATACTCATGTCTTCGTTGGACTTGACGAGGCCGCGCTCACGGCCACGCTTGTTGTCGATGGAGACTACTTCGCCGCGCGTGCCGGCGAGAAGTCTGTTCTCCATTTCTCCGAGGACGATGACTTCAGGTCCTCTAGCGAGAAGGCCGGCGGCTGCTTCGTTGTACTCAGCCTCGAGCTTTGCGACATCAGGGGATCCCTTAAGCTTCGCCTTCATCAGCTGGGCCTTCATCCTATTAAGCTGTGTCTGGTCGACCCGCGCCACAGGTGCAGCCTGAGCCTGCTGCTCCTCTATAACTCTCCCCTGCGGTAAATCCCTCCTGACATCATCTGCCTCCTTATCCTCCCTCTGCTTCTTCGCCGCCATCGCCGCCTTCCTCTCCTCAAACAACTCCCCATTCGGCTTCTCCTTCCCCACATACCCCTGCCCATACAACTTCCTCCTCTCCAACTCCACCTCCTCCTCCCTCGCATTATCAAACTCGCGTAACCCACCCAATCGCTCAATAGCCACATCCTCCAACGACCTCTTTCCCTCTTCCACCTCCCTATACACAGCCTTCAACTTTGTCATCCGCCACTGCGCACCACTATCCCCAAACGTATACTCCACCTCCCCCTCTCCCTCCTCCTCTGGTTCAACCGCCTCGCTATCCTCATCCCTTATATCCTTCAAGTGGTGATTCAACTCATTCCTATGAATCTTAATCGCCATCTTCTCCTCCACAGTCCCCTTCTCCTCCTTCCTCTGCCCCCTCTGCGTATAATCCACCTCCAACGCCCCCGGCGCCGTCATCCACGCATCACGCTTCGCCGGCGGCACAACCCCTAACGGCTCATCTACCTGCGGTGTCTCCTCGTCGGGAATAGGTAAGTCCTCCTTGGGATCTGTAGTCTTCTCGTAGCGATGTCGCCGCCTGCGCTCTTCGTCATGGGAGGAATCATCCCTATGCCGCCGTTTGCGCTCCTCGTCGCGCGAAGAGTCGCGGTGTCGGCGCTTATGTCTGTGTCCATCGTCGCCGTCGTCGCGGGAGCGCCGGTGGTGGCGCCTATCGGAGTCGTCGTCATCGCGCGACTTGTGGCGGTGGCTGCGATGGTGGTGACGGTGGCGGTCGCTGCGGGATTTGGATTTGGATTCTTCGTCTTCACGAGCCTTTTTCTCGGCCGCTAGGTTCTTCTCAAATTCATCGAGGCCGTCGTCCATGGTTGGTGTGGTGCTGGTGAGGACGGTTGGGTGTGGTTTTAGAGAGCACTTGGCTGGGGATGAGGATGAGCTGCGGTTTTGTTTGTTGTGTGTTGTGGGCGCTTTATGTTGAGCTCATGGTTTTGTCAATGGGTGGAGATATCTGCATATATCTCCAGCTTTTTAGGTATATATTATAAAGACACCAAATAAATCATTGATCCAATATCTTGATTAAAGTTCATCGCCTCGCGTCACAAACCAAGCTTCAACGTCCATAAAACGCACAGACCAAGCATTGATCAATCAGCCTTGGGTCTAGCTTGCTTATCAGTCGAGCCTCGTCCACCCCCACCTTGCATCTACAAATTTATCTCCAGACTCAACCGCAAGCCATAACACCACAACGCAACCATGACCTCCCCAACTCCCGTCTCAATCGTCTGTGTAGGCATGGCTGGTAAACCCCTCTCCTTCCTACAATCACAAACTCAGACTTACACCCCCCACAGGTTCCGGCAAAACCACCTTCATGCAGCGCATCAACGCTCACCTCCACGAAAAGAAGACCCCCCCCTACGTCATCAACCTCGACCCCGCCGTGCGCACCGTCCCCTTTGAGTCCAACATCGACATCCGCGACTCAGTAAACTACCAAGAGGTGATGAAGAGTTACAACCTCGGTCCCAACGGCGGGATCCTCACCTCGCTCAACCTGTTCGCCACAAAGATCGACCAGATCGTCACGCTGCTCGAGAAGCGCACGCTGCCGGACCCTGCAAACCCGGCTAAGAAGCCGATTGAGCATATCCTCGTCGACACGCCGGGGCAGATCGAGGTGTTTGTGTGGAGTGCGTCGGGGAGCATTTTGTTGGATTCGCTGGCGTCCAGTTTTCCGACTGTGGTGGCGTATATTATTGATACGCCGCGCACGGCGTCGACGAGCACGTTTATGAGCAATATGTTGTATGCGTGCAGTATCTTGTATAAGACAAAGTTACCTATGATTTTGGTGTTCAATAAGACAGATGTTAAGGATGCGGAGTTTGCGAAGGAGTGGATGACGGATTTTGAGGCGTTTCAGGAGTCGCTGAGGCAGGAGGAGGAGGAGGGAAGCTTTGGTGGGGTTGAAGGGGGCGTGGGAGTTGGTGGAGGCAGTGGGTACATGGGGTCGCTTTTGAACAGCATGAGTTTGATGTTGGAGGAGTTTTACAGCCATCTGAGTGTTGTTGGCGTCAGTTCCATGACCGGCGACGGAATCGATGAGTTCTTCGAGGCGGTGCAGGAGAAGGCTGAGGAGTTCAACCGCGATTACAAGCCTGAGCTTGAGAGGCGGCGTAAGGCGCGCGCTGATGAGAAGGCTGCGGGTAGGGAGAAGGAGTTGGGGAAGCTGATGAAGGATATGGCTGTTTCTGGGGAGAGGTCAAATGCGCCGGAGGAGAAGGTCGATATGGACGTCATCAGCGATTTGGAGGACAGCTCAGACTCTGATGCTAATGCGGAGGGTGGCGAGGACGAGAGGGAAGAGGGGCTCAAGTCGAGGTACAAGGAGGCCATGGAAAGGTCAGGAGGTGCGACCAACGAGGACAACAGCTTCACGAGATACGTGAGGTCGAGTCAGATGGGCATGTAGAGGACTGGGGGATTTGTTAGAAACTGGCGTTCATGGAGGCATTGCAAGGCGCATCTGAATACCATAAAAGGAAATATATTATGAATACCTTACCAGCGCATCATCCACCACAGTCGTAAGCCGTAACTTGTGACTGCAACTGCACGGGCCCCACAATCAGGGGAAACCGATGCACAATCCACAGTTCAGACCCCTAACGCAGCCCACAATCACCAGCAGTCATAGTAAACTTATAGCCATAGATCAGAGAAAAATTCCAATCTTGTTGCATTTGGTAGAGCTTTACTGTGTAGTCTGCTCAGAACCACCGCATCTCAAAACGCCGGCATCCGTACTCCGTCCCATGCACGCCTTCATAATACACCCGCCCCCCACCCATTTTCCCTTCCCTCCACACACCGCCTCCCCAAGGCCCTTGCCAAAGTATTTCTCCAAATCACCATTCCGTCCTATGCGCTCCTCTCATCTCGCCTCAAACTGCACCATCCTACACCCCGTCAGTTTCCATCGCCAGTCTTCCTTCCAACCCTCCGCGCAAACTCACCTCTTCGTCCTCTCCTTATACAACACTCTGTGTCCACACTCCTTGCATCTAATCGGATCCCCACGCTTGAGCGGAACACGGCTGTTACAGTCGCCGCAGAGGTAGTTGATCGCTGGGCCCTCGCTGGCAGCTGTGTATCCCTGCTCGCGGCCTGCGATGGGGACGGCGCCGCCGGCGGTGGGGGGAACGTAGGCTTCGCGTGTGGACATGGTGTGTATTATGTGTGTGCGTTGGGGGGGTTTTGAGGTTGCGTGGATGTGGGTTGGAGTTGGGGGGAGAGGAGGCTGAGAAATGCGAGGCGTAGAAATATTTGGAGGCTGTGGGTGGAAGGCGGTGGCAGAATTTATTGGGGAGATAAAGGATTGGTCACGTGTTTGGACTGGTTTTATGAGGGATAGAATATGGCAATCTTTTCTTCTGAGAAATTTTGGGGGTCCTATTGTTAGTTTCGTATTATAGGGGTTCTGTTATACTGATCGTATATTTTTTTACTTCATTGAGTAGTAATTTCATGGTATCGGTGGTGATTGCTTATTATCCACTGGTTTCAATACAATCATTATATTGTTAGTCCAAAATAAATATAAAATCACATGGAAAATATTCATGCTGTCAACGATAACCACAAAAAGTCGGGAGTAATTATACAATTTATTGGATGTCCTCCTATTTACTTCATTTAAACGGCTATGTACATTATTGCCGCCCCTTTCAGACCTTGAAGTCATCGGTTCTAAACCTTACATAAAAACCTAACATAGGTTGAACATAATCCAGAATTCTACAAGCCACCACACTATTTTAGGACAAATATCCAAAATTTGAACATCAGAAGCGTGATATCAACATTGGGCCTCCTGTAGGAGGATTCAAGTCCAGGCCTCGGCAGTCTGGTCCCCTACGCTGTTGGTGACCTCCACAAACTGCCCCCACTGCTTCAGAGCGGCGCCACTCTCAACCGCCCATCTCGCCCTACGAACACCCTCCTTCCATCTCTGACCTCCTGGGCCTCTTTCAGTGATGACCTTTCCATCATCACCAGGTCCCATATTACTCGTTTCCGCTTCGCAGATCCCCGATGCTACGAAGAGTGCTGCCGTGTTCATCAACACGAAATGGAGGATCGGGTCGTCTCTTGGAAGCTTGTTCTCCAACAAGTTCATAAGAATCGCCGCGTTCTCAACTGGCTCCTTACCCGGGGAAACTTCGGATAGGGGGTGGGCAGGAAGACCAAAGTCAGCAGCGCAGACGAGGAAGTGATCAACTTCAATCGCCTTCTCCCCATTGACCTCCTTCTCGTTGAGCATCCAGCAGTAGGTGTCACCGGCACAACTGATCTCATCGAGGTCCTCCGCGCCACATGCAATGATAGCCTTGGTGGCGCCAGACATCTTGAGGGCCTCGGCAAAGACGGGGCCGAGATCGCGGCGGGCGACACCGATGAGGCGGGCCTCAATGACACCTTCTAGGGGGTTGGTGAGGGGACCGAGAAGGTTGAAGATGGTTCTCCAACCCAGCTCCTTGCGGATTGGCGCGACGTACTTCATGGCGAGGTGGAAAACGGGAGCGTAAAGGAAGGCGTAGTTTGTCTTCTCATACACCTGGGAGATAGTGTCTGGTCTGACGTTCAACAGCACCGGGGGAACAGGCAGAGTGGAGGCAAGGAGATCTGCTGAGCCCGACTTTGAGGTGGATGCCCTGTTGCCATGCTTGCTTACAAGGAGAAGTGAGGATGCCAGGATAGACGAAGTTGTCGAGATGTTGAAAGTATGATGAGAATCACCACCTGTGCCAACAATATCAACCTGCGGAGAATCAGTAGGGTCCACCTAAGTGATAAAATTGCACTCACTAGACCACCCTTATATTGCCCCTCCCCCATATCCTTCCTTTTCACAACCTCCGCTAAACTATCCCTATCCAGCTGGGTAGCGGCTTCCCGCATAGCCTTTGCGCACTTTGCGATTACATCCGCCGTGCGGTCCCTTCCCGTAAAATGCAGACATGTTAGCAGAGCACCAATCTGGACTGGCGACAACTGATTGGTAAAAATGTGCGAAATGGCCGCTGCGATCTCATCGGCGCTCACGTGCGGCTCGATCCCAGCTGGCCACATCCTCTTGAGCAAAGGCGTTATGGAGATTTGTGGGAGCGACATGTTGGAAAATGTTAAATGTGGAATAAAGAGGAATAAAAATGGGCAATGCAGTGCCCAGAGGCAGCTTTATAAAGAACAGCAGTCTAGGCAATTGTTTGTCTGTTTGCTTTTTCCGGATTGTATTGTACAGATATCACAAGAGAGTCATAGCCAGTATTGAATAGAGTACCATATTCGGAAGATTATCGGCGGCCACGTTGTGTGGTGTCCAATCATGTGCGCTGACAATGTATTGGTGCCTGAGGTGACAATTTTGATCGATGCCAAAATTATTGGACCGAGACGATTCGTAAATTCGAGGACCCAGGAGCTTCACCAGTTCACCAACTCCACGCAACTTCCACCGTACGTCGCGATTACAGTTCCTCCCAAAACCATCAATTGAACTAACCCAATCCTCCAGAACAAGTTACCCACCATGCCACCACGGCTACAGCGCCCCTCGCGGGCCCTTTCCTGCCTCCTCCGCACGACCAACACGACCACCCCTACCTCCTCCCTCCTCCCACGCCAATATGCAACCGCAACCACATCCGCAAAAACCTCCTCCAATCCAAACCTCCCACCTCTAAAATCGCGTCTCCCAACCACCCAACCCCTCTCCCTCAAGCCCGCACAGTTCCGCAAAACCCAACTCCTACGCCAATACGCCTCGCTCCTCCGCTCCACCCCCCTCCTCATCCTCTTCCAGCACAACAACCTCAACACCGCGGAATGGACGTCGTTGCGCCGCGAACTGGCCGCCGCGCTCGCAAAGGTGGACGCTGAGCTCGCTCTCGCAGGAGAGGCTGTGCCGTCCGGTTCAGCTGTGAAGCTGCAGATCGTGCAGACGGGGATTTTCGCCGCTGCGTTGCGCGTGGTGGAGTACTTTGATCCGTCTACCGTGGGGGAAGGGGAGGCGAAACACACGCTTAGTAAGGCGGCGCATGCGGCTGTCGAGGGGACGAGGACTGCGCATGGATTCGCGCCATTGCTTTCTGGACCGCTTGCAGTTCTGAGTTTGCCCACTGTGAGCCCAGCGCATCTAAAGGCTGCGCTGACGGTGTTGGCGCCTCTGGCGCCAACGTATCCCGCGCCGACGCGGAGGGCCAACCCGGGATGGCATGATAATACGGTGCAGACTGGTCTTCAGAAGCTGCAGTTGCTCGGTGCGAGGGTGGAGGGCAAGGTGTTTGATATGGAAGGAGCAAGATGGGTGGGAATGATTCCAGGTGGATTGGAAGGATTGAGGGCGCAGGTTGTGCATTTGTTGCAGAGTGCTGGGGCTGGGGTTACGAATGCTTTGGAGAGCGCAGGGAAGAGCTTGTTTTTTACGGTTGAGGGGAGGAGGATGATGTTGGAGGAGGAGGAGAAGGGGCCGGAGGCTAAGGAGGAGGCGAAGGATGAAGTGAAGGCGGAGTAGATGGGTATGATAGAGAGGATGTATTATATTGTTTTCATAGTGTTGGTTTGGCATAGAATGTAAGAAGACACATGGCAAAGCCTCATGAAATATATTTTGTTATTCGTCTACCTTCTCAATTGCCACTATTCAAATCTAGGGCCGCCTTGCTCTATCAGTGTCCTCTCTATTTGTTCTCCCTCAACTCCAGCTTGGCATTGTGTCCAACAATACACCTAACCAGATCCCAATCCCCCTTCTCTCCAACCCAATCGCACACAACAATTCCTGTGCTACCATCACCAACCGCGCGCTTCTCTGGTAGAGAGTTATAGTACTCCTTCTCGTTGTGCCTGCGGCATAGGAAATCTACCGTAGCAGGGTTAACCTTGGCAGCGACACGGTCGGGCCAGCATCCTGGACGGAAGAAGTTGCTCGCAGTCAAGAAGTTGATGAAGAAAGGATGGGGATTCGCCGCAGCGGCGTTCGCTCCTTCAGGCAACGGGCACACAAGCGAACCCGCCTTCTCGAGATGGGTGTGGCAGAACTTGATCTTCTTGTCAATGTTGACGCTCTCCTCAACCTCGTAGAAGTCCTGGACACGGATGGTGCCACCAACACAGAGGCCATCCTCGCAGTTGTCGGGCCAGCTGGAGGCGTCGAGACCGAAACCGGCGTTGTTGTTGTAGCCCTTGACGGAGTCGTCGACATTGAAGCGGCGGACGAGCACGATCTTCTTACGGGCCTCTTCGAGGCGCGGGATGCGGTTGTCGGTGAACCAGCGACCCTTGTCCTTGGAGATGTAGTGGTCGTGCAGGATCTTGGAGAACTGGTTATCCGTGGACTTTCCGACACCCTCGCGCTTGAGACTTATAAGGACGGTCTCAGATGGGTTGCTGTCGAGGAAAGCGGTAACCTCATTAAGGAAGTCACGGAAGTACTTGTTGCCCGTGAGCGAAATGGGGAAGGCGGCGTGGACGAGAATGAGGCCGTCGGCGTTGGGATCCTCAACGTTCTCAGGTTGGACACGGACATCCAGGAAACGCACGCCATTGTTCAGCTGGTCGGTAACCGAAACAGCCTGGCAGCGCACCGAGGGAAGGGCGGTGTAATGGGTCGCGGAATTGTGAGTTCCTGGAATAGAGAGCGCCGACAGAGGAGTCTGGGGCTTGAGCTTGCCCATCCAGGAGTTGAGGCGCGCAGACGAGTAGAGAGAAAGATAAGAATGCTGCGGCAGATAAACTCCAGTGTATTCGAACTTTGAGTTCTGCTGAAGAGGAGTTAAGGAGGTGGACTTGTTGGTTGGAGAAGGGACGTCGAGCCTGTAGCGCTGTCCCGCGTTCTCAAAGGTCAATCGCATAATCTCGTTGTCGTCGCGCTCCTTGAGCGGAATATCAGTCTTGCGAACCTCAAACGGCTCGATCCTAATGTTGACATCCTTGTGGCTGAAGCTCTGTGCATTGGCTGCCAGCTCCAAGTTAGTTGGGCCCTGGATGGTGTTCGTAACATTGTTCATCAGAGTCGTGAAGTTCTTGGTCAAGCTCCCGAAGCCCGAGTCGTTGTTGTTGTTCTCCTCAGTCTTAGCTGGGGCTTGGCCAGGGGCCTGGAAGCGCTCGATGAGCTTCAGCTCAATCGGCGTCGAGGTCAAGTTCCTTATAATGAGAGGAGATGCCATTTTGCGTGGTGGTGGGGGAGTGTTTGTGAACCACAGCGAAGGTGAAGCCCAGCCCATTATAAACAGATCGCACAGCCCGCGCGGCGCACCACTTACCCCTCGTTCGCGCCCTGTCCCGCTGTTCCTCCAAGCTGAGTTGGCTATTTGCTATGACGAAAGAAGATAGTGCGTCTCAAACCAAGGCTGAAGCACAAGGCCAAACTGCCACTATAATTGGTTGTGAATCCCACTTCGAAGTCGTGGAGGCTCGGCGATCAACAGCTAATAATTGTGAGTGGACGATGCACCTGCTGCGGGTCGCCTAGAAGAGCGTTCATCCTGTATTGTGGTACTTTACTTGCACTATACTCCGTAGGATGTGCTTACGGTGGTAACTGGAACTGGATGGTGGGGGTAAACAATGCCCCACCAAAAGGACGTGGGTTCTCGAGTCGCTAGCGCGTGCGAGATTTTGTGTGAATCATATACCATAACACGCCACATCTTTCCAATCAAACAGCAATTTGGCGCAGCGGAAGCGCGCCGGGCTCATAACCCGGAGGTCGCATGATCGAAACATGCAATTGCTATCTTTTTCGTATTTTTTTTTGGTCTTTTATTGTCTTCATGCCTCACCACCACGTCTACAGATATGACAGTTTCCCCTCTCTCTTTTCGCATCCAAGCAGAGAGGGAGATTTCAGTTTTGCCACTATGTGGTGCTCGACTTTTGTGAACAATTCTCGCTTCAGTTTCTGATTTATCACACATTGTGCATATGAAACACAAACAACTCATGTAGTACGAACAAGCATTCTATGTGAGTTACGGACTACATTTTGAACTGTCAGGCGCCGGTGGCAAGTTTGCAGCTATACACTTTTTATTTTATTTACTAAAGATTTTAAAACTAGCCGCTATTTCATCATACCACCACGATGTGTATTTACTCATCGTCGTGGTAGAAGACCTTCTCGTGGTAGTTCTGGGGCAAGAAAGTACCATCGCAAACCTTGAAGCGGCCCTGCATCGAGTCAATAACCTTGATATCCTCCTCAGTCAACTCAAGGCCGTCAATATCGTAGTTGGCCTGGATGCGGCCCGCGCTGACCGACTTGGGGATGACGCTGCGGCCCTTGGTGATGTTCCACACGAGCATAACCTGCTGGGGCGAGCGGCCCTTCTTCTCAGCGAGCTCGAGGAGGGTGGCGTCCTTGTGTAGCGGCGAGGCGGTGGAGCCGAGGCAGGAGTAGGCGGTGGAGTGGATGCCCTTGGAGGTGTTGTATGCGACGAGCTTGGGGGATGGGTTGTTGGGGTGGAGTTCGATCTGGTTAACAGCTGGGACAATCTGGTATTGTTAGTTTCGACCCCGCACTACATGGAATTCGTGCCGTTTAAAGGGCTCCAAGGCGGGTAAATGGCTCACCTTGCAAGAAGGATCGGCCAAGAGCCTCTCCAAGTGGACCTGGCCAAAGTTGCTAACACCGATGTTCTTCACCTTGCCGGTCTCGACAAGCTTCTGCATCTCGCGCCAGGTGTCGACGTAATCCCAGTCAGAGTAGACCTCCTTCATGTTTGGGTTGGTGCTGCATGGCCAGTGGATGAGGTATAGGTCAACGTAGTCAGTACCCAGGTTCTTGAGCGAGGCGTCAATGCCCTCGGCGACGCGCTTGTGCCATGGGTTGTCGAGCTTGGTGGTGAGCCAGATCTGCTCACGGGGAACACCGGAGGCCTTGATTCCGACACCGACTTCGGTCTCGTTTTGGTAGGCGAAGGCAGTGTCGATGTGGCCTGAGGGTTGTTAGGATGGATGGACTGTGAAGATAGCGGGGTAATATGGGGAGAGCGGATGCCTTACGGTAACCGGCGCGGAGAGCGCTCTCAACAGCCTTCTCAACTTCTCCGGGCTGGGATTGCCACGTTCCCAAGCCAATGGCGGGGATCTTGGCACCAGTGTTCAAAGTGAACGTCTTGCTACAACCAGTGTGAGCGCTTTTTCAAAGTGAGGGGTTGATGGGAACACGTACGCGGTGTGCTTAAGGGCAGCCATTGTGTTTCTGAAAGCCAGGTTGCTGTGTTATTGGGGCGGGAAAGGTATTGTAAATAAGGACTCGAAAGGGTATCAAATAACAAGTATAGAAGAAATCAACTTGAGGGGAAAAAGTCCAAGGGAATCCTCCCTTCTTATAGCAATTACTAAGTAGATTCTCCGGCATTTATTTTAGGTTCGTGTACTCCTTACCCCTCGCTGACAATTGTTCCGTCGCCGTGCCACCAGTAGACCTTGGCTGGGGTTTTGTCCCATTCCCATTACAGCGTATTTCTCCCCGTCTTATCCTATCGGAGTAGTTTTACCAAGGATGGAGGGGTAGAGTACATGGTGGGGTATTGTTAGTGGGGTGGGCTGGTTGGGGGTTTGATATTTTAGTAATGTGGGAGTTGGGGTGGCGTCGATAAATTTTAGGCTAATACTGTATGGGGGAACGGGGTGTGGTGTGGACGTTGACAACCCACCGGACCAAGGCGCAGTAGGCTTGTCGTGCTGACCCACAGATACTCCAGCGCCTCAGATTTCGATAAAAAGTTGTGCAGTCCATATAACTACTCCTAGGCCCTGTCTATCACCCAGGATGTCCTCCGGATTCGTCTCGGGCGGAACGACGGACGCGCCAATCGAGCGCTCTGACGAATGGCTCGCAGCCCAGGTTGAGCTTGAAGCCAACCGCCGGCGCAAGGCCGATGAGGCAGCGGCACAGAACTCTGGACGCTCGCTCTTCGAGACCCTCGAAGCCAATAAAGGTTTTTTTTGTCCTCATTGTCAAGCCCTGTGACTTCTTTTTGCAGTTCATATTGAGAGCTCCATATGCTGATCACGTAGCCTGTCCCTAAGCCGCGAAACAAGACGCCTTTGAAGAAGCGAGCAGACTAAAAAACCAGTTCCGCGCGCTTGACAATGATGAGATTGACTTTTTGGATTCAGTCCTCGAGTCAACGCGAGCGGAAGAAGCGCGTGTGAGGAAGGAGACGAACGAGGGGCTGGAAGTGTTCAGGAGGAGACAGGAAGAGCTGGATAAAGCGGCGAAGGGTGAGACTGGTGCGGAAACCACTACGACAGTCGGAGACGACGAATGGGCTACGGCGGCTAAGAAGAGGAAACGAGTAAAGGAAGGGGTCCTCAAGCACGTCAAGTTGAGGAAGGCATCATCGAGTGACACGGCGGCAGGAAAGCAGGCAGGAGCGACCGAGGATCCCGGAACGGAAGGTGCGAGTGCCAAAGCCGAAGCTCAGAAGGGAAAGAACCCCCCAGCAAGTCCGCACAAAGTTGCAGAGGTCAAACCAACCGTTGCGAAAACTACAGAGAAACAACCGGCAAAGCCTACATCTGAGAAAGCAGCTGAGCCCAAATCGGCGCTCGGCTTGGTGGATTATGGCTCAGATGAGGATGATGACTGGTGATACTTGACAATTTGTCGGCGTTGCAAGGAAGCTGGGAAAATGGGAAAATAGATGATTGATGGCTAGGAACACTGGTATGATACCTGGAGTTTGGAGGTGATACGATACGAGTAGTGGAGGGCAGAATGAGGCCATGTAAAGCTTCACAAAAGTAGGGGTTTTCATACTATAAACGTGTGAACCCCGAATTTACTCCAGATTTAAAATCGAGACAACTTATAAGCAGCTGTCTAATGAATAAAATATAAAATATCTATATCCTATGTGTGAATTGAATATCCAACGCCTTACTATTTCACTTATTCGTCTTGTCACTTTAGATTCCTACGTATTTGTCGCATGTCACGCGTTTTGTTGATCACTTTGTCATCCTATGTAGGGGTTTGAGGGTTGTGGTTGCCCCGCCGACCAGCCTCAATTTACGGTCTAGAAGGCATCAGATCATACCACTCTTCCAATTCGAGTCCATTGAGACAACCACGGCTACGATTAACGATTATAACGGACATATTTGAGATTCACGTCTATCCAGTGCTATTTCGCGAGAGTATATATACCAGATACCCCAACAAGATACCCAACAGCATAGCGACCCACGGTTTGGCACAGTGTTTCTTCTGCGCTTTCCGTCATTTCACGACTACTGCATGACGTTTGGCGTAAGTTTTGGCACCTCCACTTGCCTTAGGCGATTCCGTTGGTTTATAGCTAACCAAAGACATATATAGTCTGGGAGCTGGCCTTGAACGCTTGAGTCCTGGTGACAAGCAGGTTTTAAAAAAGCATAGTCAGGATCACAGTCAACAAACATGGGGGCCCTCGATGCCCTGAACCCTTTGAAGGTGGCGAAGCGCCGGTCGTCAAATAACTACTCCGCGCTACCCTTTCACGAATCTTCACGAGGTAGAGAGTCGATTGACTCAGAGAAACAAGAAATTATTGATCATGACTACGAAATTTCGAGCGACGACTATGATTCTTCACTGCCTGTCTCTCCCACTACCAGTTCCTCGAGAGACACGTCTGGGTCTTACGACTCAACACGGCCGATGATAAAGAGGAGGACAATCTTGCGGACGCGACAGCGATGTTTTGCATATCGAGTACCTCAGAGAATCATACGATACCTGTGCTTCTTGATTATGTTCGGAGTGCTTGCATTCATAGGCTTCTTGATTGCAATGAGTATCATAGACTCGAAAAAGCTGGAGGATATGGGAAATCGTCGACCGGAGGGAGCTAAGCAATGGGAATCCTTCCCGTTCTCCGACCGATATTATGGCGGGATCAAGTCGTTGGTGCCTCGGTCGAAGAACAAGCCCGAATACCCCAGGGACCCGGAAGATGAGACCGAATTGCTGAATATCACAGAAGTTATATCGTCTAAGTTGGGCATTCCTTCCAGCAAACCGTATAACCCGTACCCAGATTACAACTCGAGCGCGTACCTGCAGGAATACGTGCCAGTAAAGGAATGCTTCCTCGACGCCAAGACCAATGCTAGGATCCCACCTTTGCGCTACTACGAAGGGAGGCCGGCTGGATTTGCTGACCATATAATGGGGTCTTATGAAATTATGGGCTTGCCTGATGATATCTGTTTTGACAGATACGGCAGGCTTGGCCCATACGGCCACGGCTACTCATTGCGAAAAGGAGGCTTGGCAAGCGGAATGCATGGCGATATGGATGGAGCGGATCAAGTCTGGAGTGAAGTACCGCACTATGATTTCTCAAATGTTGACTGGGCCGAGGCACAGCAACGGTGCTCTAGCTCCAACGCCAAACGGTTCAGATCAGGAGCTGGTGGCGTCACCAAGAACAGAAGGGCAGAGCCTGATGCTAACGTTATTTCCCCCGCTACTACCACAACCTCTGCGGATTCTACTTCTACGAGTGCCACAGCGCCTCATGGGATCGGAGCAAAGCTCGTCCATAGGACTGCAGTTGTTATCCGCACGTGGGACGAATTTATCTACCGCGAAGAGGACATTCTGTGGCTCCGCGGTCTCATTGCCGAGTTGTCTCTGGGTTCTGGTGGCGAGTATGATATCCATCTTCTCGTGCAAGTTAAGGACGAATCGATCCCAGTCTTCGCCGACGAGGAAACTTATGAGAAACATCTCAAAGAGCGTGTCCCTGCAGAATTCCAAGGCATTGCAACGCTGTGGTCGGAGACGCAGATGGTGATGCTGTACAATGGCATGGAGGAGACGAACTTCCGTAACCTACCGATTCATGGTGTATACCGGGGCCTAATCCAGGCTCTGCAGTGGTTTGCCCAGAAGCACCCCGAGTACGACTTCTTCTGGCAGTGGGAGATGGACGTGCGATACACTGGACATTGGTACGATCTCTTCAAAAAGATGGATACCTGGACGAAGGCGCAACCCCGCAAGTTCCTCTGGGAGCGCAATAGCCGCTTCTACATCCCGGCTGTTCACGGTACCTGGGAGGAATTCAGCCACATGGTGCGCGTGCAAACCGAGTCTGGCACCGACTCCCCCGGAAACGTCTGGTCAGGTTTGAATCAAGATGGCCAGTCTATCGCTGATGGTCCCAAAGGCGACAAACCCATCTGGGGCCCTGAGCGCCCCCAGCACGCCGAGGACTGGTTCGAGACTGAAAATGACCCCGTGCCGCCCCGTCTTTTCAAAGACGATAAGTACGAATGGGGCGTCGGCGAAGACGCCGACCTCATCACCCTGAACCCTCTCTTCGACCCCGACTACACGACCTGGCTTCTCGCCGAGGACGTGACGGGTTATGACCGTAGCAAAGGCTTACCCCCGCGCCGCGCCTCCATCGTCACCGCCAGCCGCCTCTCCCGTCGCCTCCTCAACGTCATGCACCGCGAGACAGCGTTCAAGAAGCACCACGCCTTTCCTGAGATGTGGCCCGCTCAGGTGGCGCTCAACCACGGCTACAAGGCCGTATACGCGCCGCACCCGATGTTTGTGGACCGCGTGTGGCCGCTTCCGTACCTGAGTGCGACCATGAACAGTGGTCGTAACGGGGCGACGGGGGCGAGCCGCATGGGCATCTTTGGGGAGAGAGAGCATAATTTGTTGGGGATGACGTGGTATTATAATTCTGGGTTTGCGGGGAACTTGTGGAGGAGGTGGATGGGGCTTAAGGTTGATGAGTTGGGAGGGGAGAAGATGGAGGTTGGGGAGGGGTCGGAGGGGAGGATGTGTGTGCCTCCTGTCTTGCTGCATCCGATTAAGGGGGTGGAGTTGCCGGTGGAGGAGGTGAGGGTTGATAAGGGGGGTGGGGATGAGATGGGGCCGGGTGCTTAAAAGTGGAAAGAGGAGGGTTGTAATTATTGCTGCGGTTTTGGATGGGATGGGATGGGATTAAAGGAGTTTTTCGTGGATTTTGGGATTGGTAGCGGATTGGATGAACGGCGTTGGGGCGGCATTGACAGGTGTATCTACTCTCCCTATACATATGGGCTAACGCAGCGCGGGTGACGGGTATACCGACGCGTTAAGATAGAAAGGGTCTGTTATAGATGGGGATGGGAGTTGTAGACTGGTGATGCTGGAATGGATATATATTCTCTGAGATGGCGACATCTTTGACATACTGTAATGGCGCTTGAATATCTGCGAGTCTGCATATACATCGTTTGTAATACGCACCTTGATTGTCATCACGACAACTGACCCCGTACTTTTCTTCAATTCCTAGAAACCAACTGAAGTCCTTGATAGGAATAAAGGCCTATTCCGTTGCTCATAGAGTAAATAAAACACTCATTTCTCAATCCTTCAAGGTCTCTAAGAGAGTTTATTATCTTCTGTTAGTGCGTTGAAATACTTTGAGCAAAACTAGCACCTGTTTTCCAATGAATTGAGATGGAGGCTTCAGCTAAATAATATGTAATTAAGAGGAATTATCTAACTACAGTTCGCAGCTGTTTCTGCACAGAATATCACGAACCAAAATCTCAACCGCAGCCAGCTCGTTTACTGATGCAAACACACAGGCCCGCTCGTTTAGGAGTCGCGGTCGACAATCTTCTCAGTAACGGTGCCGTCGGCCTGCTGCACAACTCTATCGACGTGTTGTGACGCCTTGACTGGGTTCGGCTGCTTATAAACCCACTCGAGCTCCTCAAGAGTGCGGCCTTGCGCCTCGATACTAGTGGAATGATTAGCAAAACTCTTTATTTCATAGCGTGCACACGACGAGAAAAATGGTATGACATACCCGAAAAAGTACCAGCAGACGGCCTCAATGCAGTCCCATCCCACAAAGACCCAGATATAGTTTAGACCAATGTTCTGGGTTGCAATAGGTGTGCAGAACGTATTGATAAAGCCGAGGCAGCCACATAAGAAGCCGTAAAAGGCCAAACCTTTAGCACGCCTGTTGGTATCAAGGGCTTCAACTGGGACGACACCCTGCAATGGAGTATAGGTGAAGGAGACGACGACATTGAAGAGGAAGTAAAAAGCGAGAGCAGCTTGACCCATTGCCAAGTTAGAGTGGTCCTTCCCAAAACCAGCGTTGCAAGCGCCGTTAATAGCCAGAATTACGGCGACGGCAAAGGTGCCATAGATAAGCACTGTCCGGCGTGGCATGCGATCAGTCAGAGCGACTGCCGACCCGGCGCCGATGGCGGAGATGCAGGAGTTAAGGACATTGTAGCCAAGCTGCTGAGCGACGCTCGTAACTCCCAGCTCACTGAATATAGTGGGGTTGAAGTAACCAAGACCGTTGCCAGAGAACTGGCCAAAGACACCCATCATCAGCACCTGGGACGAACGCCAGCGGGCCTCCTTGGAGTTAAAGAGAATGCTAAAATCCCACCAAGGACTCTTCTTATCATTCATCTCCTGATGGATGCTCTCCTGAATTTCCTCAATCTCTAGCTTGACCAAACGCGATTCGCGGTTGCCGTTTCCATGGTACTTGGTCAGGAAGTTGATGGCCTCTTCTTCCCGGCCGTTGGCAAAAAGATAGCGAGGGGACTCAGGGATGAAGTAAATTGAAGCGAGGACTATGAAACATGCGAAGCACTGGCAGAGAAACGGTATTCTCCACGACCACTCGCTGTTGATGTACTGGCACCCGAAGGTAACCAAGGCTGCGGGGATCGAGCCACCGAACCAGCCACAGTTGTAAAACCCTGTGGCACGACCACGCCATTGAGGCGGAGCGATTTCCATCGAGTACGCAGGGGCGGCGACAGTCATGAACTGGATGCCGGCACCGAGTACAAACCGGCCGACGGTGACTTGGGCCATGCTGAAGGAACACCCAGTGATGATACTACCGATGATGATACCACAACTACCAAAGACCATGCCAGCGCGGCGGCCCCATTTGTCACTGACAGCGGCCGCGAAAGGTGAGGCAACGATAGAACCACTGCGGTATTGAATGGCCTGTTAGTTGTCCATCAAGAAGCAGGTAGAGCTAAAGCAAAGACAAGGACTGGCAGGACTTACACAGAGTAAAGAGAGGTCATAACGGAAACCTGCCAACCGCTATTCCCGTTGTGCATCCTCGATTGAAAATGAGGCATGACAATAATGGAGCCCATCAAGGACCCATCATAGCCGTTGGCGCAGGCGCAGCAGAAAGCAATGAAAACGCACCCTGGTTATCTCACTGTCAGCAAGCTGGTCTCGATATCTTTTTCCACATAGGTGATTGCCTCACAATACAATTGTATAGCTGACTTGCTCCATCTCGGAATGTCGGACTCCTGGATGGCTGCATACAGCTCGGCCTAGAATCCAAACAGTTAGTTAATTTTTAAATCCCTCTGTTTGTCTCCATCCCCACCCTGGATCTTGGAGCTCTGACATACATTGTACACCGCCTTCTCCGTGGCACCCTCATTATTAGCAGTCTTCCCTGTACCCTCGGCGACGATAGGGAAGTTCGTGTGGATAACTTCTTCGTTGCCAGTGAGCTCGGCTTTGGACATCTCGTTCGTGGACATCTCAACTGGCGCTTAACCCTTCGTAGCTGATGAATCCGCAAAAGCTAGTATGTAAGAGACCGGAGTTTTATGAATTATGGCCACACGTGCCTGTGCCCCTCTCTTCTTTTTGGTGTCTCACTTTGCTTTTATCCTTTTAACTTGAGGGGAGACGCATCTTTATATGTATGTGCTGCGACGCCATTGAGGTGAGCCTCACCAATATCAGTATTAGCAGGTCTACAAGCGTAAAGGTTGCTAGGCTAGACATACATGCGGAATCGATATTCGACAAAATAGGAAATCTGGAAGGACCTCCCCGTACATCGAAAAGGGGCAAGTCGAAAGAAGCCTTCGAGGATGTCCTATCGTTCCGTCCCGCACTGATACGTACTAGTATGCTGGGGAACAAAAGGCGGGGGTTATGGGGGCAGGAGTGGGACGAGAGGGAGATGAGAGAGAAATGAGAGAAGAATAAGAGTTAGCAAGGTGCATTTTGGCCTATCGTGGAGGCCTGTTGCACTGTTGCGCCGGTGGATTGGAACTCGACTTCCTGCTAGTTTCCCAAAGGCTCTCGACCCCGGAGTCTGCTGCAATCTCGACCTACCACGTGCATGGGGATGGCTTTATGAGCCGCATTTGTTGGAAACACACGAGGCAAATACACTAATAATTCCTCATCTCATACTAGGTCCGGCCAAAAAGTCTTCGTAGGACCCGTGGATCCGCGTACAGGAACCAACAACAGTTTTGAGCGTTGTTGGCGAGAAGTCACAAATGTATGGACTTCAAGGTGATTTGGTACTTGAATTAGTGTATGGATCCTGATCCTGCGGAGACTTTTAGGCCGCACGTGTATACGAGTATGATCATGAGAGTAAATCCCCACTTCCCCAACATCAACAAATCCCCGCATCTCCAAAGACACTAGTCCCTCACACCACACCAACAAATCCCCACTTTCCCAGCCTATCGCCTCGGTCAGGACCTTGGACCTTACGGCAGGAGGGCAGGAGGGCAAAACAGCAGGACGGGAATCATCGCCGCCATTCCATGTTGCAAGAATTCTGTACTAGAACTCTAGTAGAGATATATACACTGTGGCGAAGAGCAAGCATCAAGCCAAGAGTAAGTCAAGAGCAGGTCAAGAGTAAGTCAAGATCAAGCCAAGCATCAAGCCAAGAGCAAGTCAAGATCAAGGAAATTGAGCTCATGTTGGAAGCCCGCATTGTTACGAGTGGATATGGATGGCATTGCAAACCTAGTAGGAATGGCGGGGAAAAACAAAGAATGCATATTTTGAAGCGGGGAAATCAAATAGAATGCAGGTATGAGCGGGTATGAACGCGATAAAATACTATGTACATACGTACGTTCTTTCTGGGGCGGTTTGACTGGCATGCACTGACATTCATTGATTGACACGCTTTGACAGGTATGGATTGTTGTCACATTGTCACATATCACGCCCTTGGCCATTTTAAGAACGGAGAGAGAGCGCCGCAAGGGCCCCCACCTCCCCCCCACCCGCCCCCCGGGCTGTTAATCAACAAATTAGAAAGGCTTTGTTATTGTATGGAAAGCTTGCACACAGGTCTAGGCCGCGTAAGCCTCTAAAAATCACAAAAGTGGTCGTTACGGTAAGGGTGTTAATTGACCCATGATTCTCGGTACGTTCGGATCACAACCCTTGCTCTATGAGGGTTCAAAATAACTACAACGCTTCTTTATCACAAGAAATTACTGTTGTTATTTGAAGCTGATGCTGTCGTTTTGAAGCTAATGTCATTCGGAGCCGCTGTCGTCTCTCGATGCTGCTGTTGCCCGTAGAAACTCACTGTCACTTACGACCGTTGTCGTTTGATGCCACATGGAATGAGCGGGATAGTAGAAATATATTATGGAATATCAACCTCATCACTGTCATAACCTAGTTAACTCCAATGGCCTGTTTTCCTTCACTCGGTTTTTGGCTCCTTTGATAGACAACCTCATATACAGATTTCTCAGTATGACTGCAGTGGTCTGCCATAGTTCTGGCTTTGGATAAAAACGTCTAATCCATGTAGATAACTCCCCCTCAACACGGCTTAATTCTTCCAGGTATACAAATTTCGTACACCCATACTTGACGACTGATAGACCCCCTAGTCCCCCTCACTCCCGGAATCAGCAAACATATCCTCGGCCTTCGGCCTTTTCCTAACCACCCTCTCCCTCTCCGGCTGCGCCACTACAACCGGTTCCGCAGGCGGAGGCTCATACAGCTCCTCTTCATCCACAACCATCGGCTCACCATCCGCATCCCCTTCCTCATCCTCCGACGGCTCCATTGGAACACCATCCAAATCCTCATCCTCCTCCTCCACCATCGGCTCACCATCCACATCCACATCCTCCCCCTCCCCTCCCCCCTCAACTTCAGCCTCCACACTAACAACCCGTTCAACAGCCTTCCACCTACCCCCCTTCCTCTCCACCTCCCTCTCTTCCCTAACCGGAACCCTAAACGCCTCCACAAACCCCTCCTGCGCCTGCGCAGGAAACACACACCACCCCTCCCACAACCCCAACACCGCCCCTACACTCCTCCTCCACTTCTCGCCCCTCATCCGGCCCCACCCCATCCGCCGCTCCAGACCAGCGAGGTACTCGAACGTCTTTGCCCGTCGCAGCGCCGACTCGATGAGAGAGCGGTAGCGCCAGGCGTGGCGGATGCGGGAGGTGGAGCAGGAGGAGAGGAGGGAGGAGATGAGGTGTAGAGCGTTGAGGGTGGCGGGGGTGGTGTCTTCTTTTTCTTTGTCCCCTGTGGTGGGGGATGGGGGGTGGTATAAGGGGTTCGCGGAGGTGAAGGAGTAGGGGTGCACAACGTTGGAGACTAGTGCTTCCACCACTTCATCTGCGCCGCGTCCAGCATGCGAGATTGCAAAAGCAGTTACGCGCGCTACATCACCTTTCCTTAATTTCCCTGTCGTAGTAGGTAGGCGGGCAAGGAGATGCGTTAATTTCGCTCTAGCGAGCGGATTAAGGTATCTCGGCCCGTCCTCATCATCCTTTCCCCTGCCCGCTGCACCCTCGTCGCCAGAATCCCCATCATCGTCATCAGAGGAGTTATAAGCAGCGTCCTCGACAAACTCATCTAGGCGAGTGACGAACTCAAAGGGGAGCGCGGAGTCGGGCGCTTTCCACGCTGCGCTGTCTTCGAAGAGGGGGACGTAGCGCCCGGTGTTGGGGCGGGAGCTGGTCATCATTTCCCAGAGACGGTAGCGATAGTATACACCCCCTGCGCTGCGAGCGTCCCATAGCCAGGCCCAACGGGGCTCGCGCTGGACTTCTGGCCTGCTCATGAGGAGAGCCTCGAAAGCGGGGCCGTGGGTGAGAAGCGACTCGATGGTTTTGTGGATTACGCGCAGCTCCTTGATGTCAGATGGTGGTCGAACTGGAACGTGAAGAATCGGTCCTAACGGTCCGCGCGGTGTCGATGCGTATGAAGTCGGCGGCGCGATACCGCGGTATTGTCCTGGAGCGAATTGTTGCGTGTTTGGACCTGCCCCTTCGACAACTACTGGTTTCGCACCAAACGGATGCGCGCCTGATGCTCCGGCGGAACCGGCTCCACGCCCGGCGCCAGCACCGATGGTAGATGATTCCAGCGCGGCGGAGGATAAATGTCTATGTAGCTCGAGACAAAATCCGAATCCGAGGTACTTGTTTTGTAGCGCGTGCACAGCGGCATCAATATCATTCGCAGCCGTCTCTTGGGACAGTGTCACAATGGCCGTCATACTCCTCCTCTCCCCCCCTGCCACTCCTCCAGGCGGTGGAGGCAGGATCTTAACAGCATCCACCATCAGACCTGGTATCAACGCTTTAATCGCCGCCGTCGATGTCCCCGGTGGCAGCTGCGCAAGTCGTAACGTCGGTTTCGCCAGAGGGGGCTCCGTCCTCCCACCTGCCACCCTCCCTGTAGCAACAGTATCCTCCTCCTCATCATCCGAAGCGCCGAAACCGCGTGGTGCGGCGCGAGGAGGCGAGTCGTCGAATCCAAGGAGGGCAGCAGCTCTCTCGCCACTAACGCCGCTGCCACCTCCACCGCGGCGCGGGCCACCGCTACTGCTGTTATTGTTGTTGAAAGAAGCTTCAAACCCCCTCTTCCTAGGCGGTGGTCCAGGAACAGGTCCCAAACTCCCCGGTCCACTCATACCCCTCCCAGGCGGCGGCGGTGGTCCACCAAACCTCCTCCCGCCGCGATCATTGTAACCGCCTCCTCTTGTGTAGCCCCCTCCTCCTCCACCTCTTCCATATCCCCCTCCTACGCCACCTCGTCCGTAGCCCCCACCATCAAAAGCATTAGGATTAGAGTCCCCCTCATCATCATCAAATGACTTGACAAAACTCTCATACACAGCCTTCGTCTCTGCCTCCTCCCTCACGCGCTTCGCCTCCGCTTCGGCGCGCTGTTTTTCGAAGAGCGATTTCTTGGTTAGGGATTGTAGTTTTGTGTCTATAGCTGGGAATTCTTTGATGTGCTTGCTGTTATTTCCGCTGCTGTTGGGAGTGGAGGAGTTGTCCATTGTGGTGGTTCTGGGTCGGCTTTGCGCCTGGGGTGGGTGGGTTGAGCCCTGTGGCTGTGTTTATTGCTAGAGAGGACGACTTTTGAGAGGTACGGCGGGTTTATGAATGATGGGTAATTGGATTGTACATCTCTGTTCGTACTTGGAGCCAAGAGAGCTGTATGTAGTTCGTCGTGCGTTTGTTTTGCGCCTCGTTCGGATGGTGGAAGGCGGATTGAGGTTGATAAAGAGGTACGAAAGTTAGACCGCGCCACGCACGGACCACTTACGATTTGATAGCTTGAGGCGACTGGGCCTCGATACCAGATGCTCTCAGTTGAATATTAGACTGAATTTTATACGATAGGTAATTGAAGATAGAGTTCTTGGGGACAATACAAAAATTAATGGCGTTGAATTTCTCAAAGGTGACGTATTATCCAGAAGTGTGATTATAAAATGGGTTCTCTTGATACTGCCTTCACTTCAAGCTTCTCGACCTCACTACTTCTCGACAGGGTCCAGTTCTCGTTCTCAGATCTCTCACCCAGAAAGGTTATTAATTGCTCTTATATGTAATTAATGAGAGTCTCCCGTCACCGTTGAGACAAGACGGCAGCAGCATAGCAACAACAATAACACAGCAACGACGGCAACAAGCAACGACAGCAAGAACGAAGATGTAGAAAGTGATTCCGCAGCATATTCCCATCATCATCGCGCGGTGATTTGCTACAGAGCACACTTGGGAACAGCAGGACGTCATTTGGCCACCCTTGTGATTGGTGAGAGCCTTGGAGGCTGAACGTCCGCGAAGAACCGTTGACTTGAGACGGTGTAGAATAGAATATCAAAATATCCCAGTAACACAACACTGGCTACACAATCATCACACCAAACAATGATTCACAAAACACATTCACATCACATCAAAAAGGCACACAAATATCATGTTATCGAGAGCTGGTATTCACTATCCCTCAGCCCCATCTCACAGCTAGCCCACTACTAAACGGCTAAACTGAAGCGCATGCATGCATCTCCTCCGCAAGAGTGACACCATTACGCAACGTAATCTCTAATCTCCCCTCAAGAGCCCACACCCAAGCCAGCCACCGATCTCAAAAATCTTCGTGAAGCTGCTCTGCTCTCCCTCCTCACCTGGAGGCACTCAATAATATCATCATCCCCTCATCCACCCTCCAATCAAGAAGGCCAAATATGCCGACCTCTCTTGCTATCTCATCTTCCCCATTTCGCTCAAATTAAGTAAAAAAAGAACATCCCATCCCCAATAAAGCCCCCAGTTCCCCTCTCTCCACGCGTCCAACCCATAACCCGCAGGGCCAGAGGGGAGTGAACATCTATTTGTTTGCCAGCTACCTCCCTTCAAAAAATAAACTTTGGAGGTTCAGCGGCCATGTGTGTGCGGGATGTGTAAAGTAAAAAGTCCTATCCCGCGCGCCCCCGGTTTCCCATCTTTCGCCATTCCCCAAATACGCCATGTGCAATGCAAGAAAGGTAACAAAAATAACGGTTGAGATGATACGACCAAAGGTGAACTGTATTCATGTGCGGCTCCCCGATGCGGTGGTGTTTGGCCAGACCGAGGTCGTGAGTGGCGCCGCGAGCATGCATCAGACCCTTGTCATGTCGTGTGTAAAAAAGAAAATGTGAGTACGAAGCTTTTGGGTGAATCGTGGTATCGTGAAAACAATAATCTACAAATGCGGATTTGGTGGTAGTACACCGAGCTGGATGAACAGCAAGGTAAAGAGTTGATCGAGACCCGTTTTTGTCCGCGACTTCGAAGGTGGTTTAGACCTTTTTGAAATCTTGGTAGCGTTAGTACTGTGCCGTGGAAGACAACAGAAGGGATTGAAATTACCTTGGAGCACGGGGTAGATCATCTCGAAGGCCTGGTAGATCTCCTCCCTGACCTTTGCGCCCGTCAGGACGATCTTGCCCGACACGAAGATGAGCAGCACGATCTTGGGCTTGATCATACGGTAGATTAGACCAGGGAACAACTCTGGCTCGTAAGAGCTGAAGTTGTGATGCTTGGAAGCCAGACCCTCGAGACGGATGGGGAACTTGATGTCGCAAGAGCCGACAATGTTCTGGATCTTGAAGTCGGTGAACTTGGCGTTGAAACCAAGCTTCTGGATGATACGCGCATACTTGCGCGACGCCAGCTTGGAGTCATCCTCCGACTTCGCACCGGTCACGACCATCTTGCCTGAGGCGAAGATTAGAGCGGTCGTTTTCGGCTCGCGGATACGCATGATCACGGCGGCGAAACGCTGGAGACGAGGTCAGTTAGCAAAGACGAAGCATGAAAAAACGTGCGGCGCCGTTGCCGGGATCTGGGTGGTCAGCAGTACCTTTGGGTTATATTCCGCGTTCCTCGCATGCAGCGCGATCGTCTTGAGATCCAGCCGACAATCCAGGTTGACGGTGGCAACGATATTTCTTTAGGAACATGCGAGATAAGCCTCTAGATTCTACCAAAGTGCCAGAAAGGGTCATACATACTGCAAGGTAGGAACAATTCCGCTAACTCCCTGAGTCGCGCCGGGAGTGGCAGCCGGTGTCGCGGGTGTCACCCCGTGGCCGTTGGCCTGGACTGCCTGACCTCCATTCGCACCCTGCTTCTGCTGACCATTCATCTTCTCGGCCTCGGAAGAGGGTGGAGTGAGATCGCCAGCGCCACCTGGGAAGGAGAGAGAGCCGGGCGCGATGAAGGTCTTCGCCTGCATCGCGTTCTCAGGATGAGTCTGGATAGAGTTCATCTTGGCGGTATTTGTGATTTACGATCTACGAAACGTGCGCGCAAGTGTGAATTTATCGTGTTGTTTTGAGGCTATCGAGAGAAGCTTTTGTCAGATCGATTTCAGACTTGAGTAGTGTGAGAGCGACGTTCGAAGTTCGCGGTAAGATCGCTAATTCGAAGTCGGGAGAGAGAAGAGAGGGTGAGGTAGAAGTGTGTGAAAGACGTGAAGTGGTAGACGTCGGGAGAAGTAAGTGGTCTGGCGCCGTACCGTTTGCGGGAGATAAACAAGTCAATGTCTCCCCTACAGTCGCTGCTCGACGTGAAGGATGAAGCTTCTTTCTTTCTTTTTGAGGTTGTGGTTTTTGTGGAAATGCGACGATGACGATGGATCGACTCGGTGATCAAACTCGGTCGGAGATCGCGACAAATTTCCAGAAGGAGTGAGTGAGGAGTGAAGAGAGAGAGAGAGCGTGTGATCGATCTTCGTTCTTCTTCTTTTGTTGTTTTGGGCGACTTTTTGATGAAGTCACGTAGTGTCTGGGTAGTGGGGGTAAGTGGGGGAGAGGAGGGGAAGTGAAATGGTTGTTGACGACTACGTTGGCCGAAATGTGTGTTCAGGCTCGCAAAAGGATCGAGAAAAACAACCGGGAGATGGGCTGCCTATTTAACTCGCAGATGTTGCTGCCTTGTTGCCTGGCGGGGGGCAAGACAGAGATACCTTCGTTCCGGGTGGTGGCGCAAGATTACTGAATATGGTTTAGTGCAGTGTTAGTGTAGAGTTGGTGTGATCTTGGGTGGTTGTGAGTGGCTGATTGGTGTGGACTAGTGGTGTTGATGTGGACTAGCGTGTGGATGAGACGGGTTTTGGGGGCAACAGGAGTTGGGGAAGGAGCGAATCAGAGAGAGGTATACGTGGACGGATACATGAGATAGTCTGGGAAGGAATGTACTGGGTACTTTGGAGATTGCGAAGTAGAGGGTACATGATTCCAGTACCTCACTTCAACAGAACACAATCTCAGTTGAGGAACAGGGCGTTGAAACAGGGGCTAGAGGTATTTTACAGCCAATTTTTGTATGGAGGGTACATTTTAACACTTGGTTGAAGACCCTGTGAAGAATCTCACAGTGCTGTTCACAGTGAGAGCGGGTGTCGCACAGTGTTGTCGTACGAAGTGAATGCAAGTATCTCACAGCACATTCACAGTTGAAGGGTACATGTGTACATTCCAACCGTCCCCCTCTAACACCAACAGGCGACGCTTCTCATCTCCAACCCATCTCAGTGTACATATAGATAACATCGCATATACTTATATCACCAGCCTCGTGCAGCGCATATCCCCTCATCTCTAATATATCTTATCTATCATATCTCTCTACAGAAACAAACCCACAAGTCCCCTATAAACCCTCACCAGCCGCCACGTACAGCACAGTACAGCCCAGTACCACCGCATCACTCCCGCGCATCACCACCTTCCCGCCCCTTCAGTACCTCCGCAACACCCGGCGTAAGATCCTCAATCACCCTCCCTCTCCTCGCCTTCACCAGATCCCACCATATCGTGACAACATCTCAAGCCACAAATCTACAGTATCCCCATGTACCCTCATCCTACTCCAATGTAACCCCCCCTAAACCGCCCAGTCCAGCCTTACAACGCCCAGCCTCGCCCAGCCTCGGCCCCCCGTCCCCGTCCACGTCAACCGAAGAAAAGCCAGACGGTCTCCAAACGGCCAACCCGATACCCAACCAAAAGTACCTCTACCTCCCAGCTATGACTCACCCCAAGACCTACCACAACCCATACGCGCCACACGCCTGTGTGCAGTCGTTAGCCCGATCGGGGGGACCGAGCGGATGCAAAAATGTTGTTGCCTGGAATGTGGATACCCGACGATGTACTGTACCTATAGTACATCTTTGGGTGTACGTTGGATTTCTGTGATGTGGCTGATGGGTTTGCACGTGATTAAGGGGGAAGTTGAAGTTGCCTTACAAGGAGATACAGATAATGCGATAGGGATTATTATATCGGTATATATGCCATTGTAGGAGCGGAAAAGTCATATATGAGTTATGATGCTTGAGGGTTGGTTATCTGGTTTGGCAATTTCTCTTTCTGGCGGCTCGAATTGCATCGAGTGGAGGACACACTCCCCTGTGGAAGCCGCCCATCTACTCCCCATTATCATTCCATCATCCAATCCACCCAAACCCAACTCTCAGCTCTAGGAACTGCATAGTAAGTACTCGCCAATCAGCTTCAGGAATAGAGTGGTAAACAAAACTACCACTCAGCTCTGATCAAGGCAAACATGCAGCCAGCCTCGAGAGGAAAAACCCAACGGTGTGACATTGATGGAAGAATCGCGCGCCCTACTCAGGCAAGAGAGAGTTGGACGACGAGGATGAGGATAATCCCCTACAGACACCAAAAGTTCTTTACCTCTCCCGTGTGAAAGTCACATATACCAAAGTCCTGGGGCTGTACATCTGCAATTCATCTCTTGGTTAGTAGTGTTTAAAATTAGAAGCATTAGTGTTGTTTTTGAGTAATGCTACATTTGAGATGGATACATAGGGATATCGGATAAGCGGAGTGGATTTGGCAGCTTGCCACATTTTTTCGAATAATTTGAGCGTCTTTCTGGTATACCATAGCCTATTAATATCAAATTCGTATACAGTACCCAGGGACAGGAGAGGCTGACTACCAGAATCAACACTGTAAACAGACACAAGCCATTTTTGATCCGCAAACGGTTGAACGTGCTGACAAAACTTGGAGGAGATAGCAGCATATTGAGCTCTTGTTGGTTGTATTTGTGGATAATGCACCTGGCCTGCGTCTGGTCCACCGGGTCAAAAGAAGACAATGCGATCGATGATTTCTTGGGGTAGCCTGTTCATTGTAGTGGAGGGATGATTTGAATTGGTTTAATACCGTACATAGATAGATAGAGCGCGAAGGTAACAAATAATTTAGGTCAAGCACAGTCTAGCATTTCTTTGAGCGCCAGTAGGCGCATTCGTCCCGATTTGGCAAACTAATCCAGGGACTATACTTTATACCCAAGCAGGAGCTTACTCACAGCGTCGTCGATCTCAGAACTCCAGCTCCAGCCACGCAAGCAATCTTACTATATAAATCACGAGAACTGGAATGTTACTATATGGAAGCTATATAATGAATTCAGACTGGTCAATTTGTTGTCTCTGAGTATGTTTTTGCTCTGTGGATTTTCTCACCACTTACAGGGGATGAGTGTTGTTGAGGTGCTCCTGTCCCTTGGGGTCGGATATTTCTCCGTATTTCCGAGCCGAACAAAACAGGAATGGTCCATTCGAAACAGTTCACTTCTATTGGTCCGGCCAAAAAGGCTTATTTCCTAGTTTACCATCAGCCTCCATCTGGTATTCATTCTCAGATCCGCCTCTCCTGCACCTTTGTTTGCTCCTACCGTACTGTATCTCTAGCATTAAAGTATTGTCATCCGTTACTTAGAGGCATTATTTTCAATGTAAAAAAAATACAGGGCCTAACTTTTAACGCCGAAGCAATGGATTCGAGCTCTGAAGGCCGGTTTGGTGGTGTTCAGAAGCAGAGCAGGTCCCGGCGAAGCGCTGCATGCAATCACTGCAGAGCCAAGAAGGTTCGATGTATGTATGCAATGTGAAGTGACGGAACTAACTACCCATGCGTTAGACTTACTGTCTCTTGTAGGTAATGGAAGTATTCCGTGCTCCAACTGTCTCGACCGTTCCGAAGAATGCGTTGTCACACCTAAGCGTCGCCAACGCAGCAAGGAAAACCAAAGTTATGACCCCGTACAACTATCCCGTCGCGTTGAGCAAATCGAAAACTTGCTTCTGGAATCGACGGAGAGTGCAAAATCACAGCATCGCTCCGAACATTTGGCCATCCGCCAAAGACATATTCCATCCAGACCCTCTGGCCTCGCCACCTTCTCCCCAGTCCCACAGGAGTACGATGACCAACGTACCAATGAAGTCACGTATTTGGCATCTGTTAGTTTCATAGTAGACACATTTTGGGCTTCATTAGGCCAAATTAGTGCATGTTTATCTAATGTGTAATAGGATCAATCGTTACAACAGCGTCCCGGTCAACTCATACATGGCGTCTCGCAGCCACTGATCTTCATTCATCAACAGCCAGGGGCGAGGACGTCCACACCATTACAGGGAAGCAATAATCGTCCCCATGTCGTCCACACAGAAGAGGAAGACTGCAGTGTGTACGGCGGAGAGCCAGTAAGTTTCATGATTGGGACAACGTTAGCCATAATACTGATAGATGTTTAGCTAAATCTTGAGTACTATGGGGCGTATATATCCTGTCCGTTGAAACGATAGCGATCCTAATTTAAAACAGGCCCGCGATGCTTTTTGTCATTTTGTTCTCAGCCAGGCGTAGATTGGGTTATTTCAAAGGTGAAGTCCCCAGACTTTCGTGTTGTGGCAACGAAATTTGTTTCGGATGTGGCTCAGATGCTAAAGATGAATGGAACCCTACCTGCTACGCGCGAACCAGAACTTTTACCAGAAATTGCATGGCAATATACAAACGGTAAGCCTCAAGAGACACCATGTGCTCATTACCAGCCGGAACTGATATGTTTGTTCAAGCGTACTTTGACGAAGCACCCGAAGTAGCCTTTGGGGTAATAGAACGTGAGTGGTTTGAGACCCGGCTCCGTGCACAGTACAATGGCACGAGGGCTGACGACTACGCTTGGTTCGCATTGCGCAATGTTGTTTGGGCAAGTGGATCTCGGATAGTGCTTTCGAAGACAGCAAATTTTCGTACAGCTTCACAAACCTCGAGGGCCTTATTCGAAAATGCGCTTTCTGTTTACACAGAGATTCAGTTCTTGCGCGCCTCTATGGTGGCAGTGCAAGCTCTCATTTTACTGGTAAGAATGACATTCAGCAGGGTTGTGAGGATAGTATTTTAACGTATCCGGTAGGCATATTATATTGAAGGTTTGGGCAAGACGTCGTTGCAATACATGCTGTGTTCAAGTGCAATGCGGCTTGCATGTTCAAAAGGACTACATAGGCAACCTGCCCGTTCTTGGAATATATCACCCCACGAAGCTTCCCATAGGAATTGGATGTTCTGGTCCATTTATTGCCTAGAGAAAAGCGTTTGTGCACGCTCAGGTCGGCCCTCGGTGCGTCTTCAATCTGTTACATGCGCGATTGCTATTGATGACTGAGCCTATGCTAGGTTATGGATGACGACGAAGTTAGCTGCCAAGTTCCACGGAATGCCTTAAGCGGGCGGGAAGGTGACACACTATACTGCCACATCATGATCAAGATGATGCGGCTCTTATCTACTTCGAGAAAGCGCCTCTCAAGCGCGCGTGCCCTAAAGCAAACTCCTGACCAGCTGATCGAAACCGTCGGCATTCTAAATAAAGACCTTGAAGAGCTTAAATTATCTACGCAGAAAGACTTGAGCATTGATGGTCCACTCGACTCTTTCCAGCTGCCCAATAATATTACTTTGCGCCAGGCGCAATCGCTTCAGTCGAATTACTTCAGTCTAGCATTGGACATCAATACCCCTTTAGCTTATCCATGGTCATCAGTTTGGAGTTATGCAAAGCAGCATACAAATGCTTTTGCTCAGATTGAGGCTTCATGGAACGCTGTGGCACAAACCTCGCGAGCCGCCATCCTTGCAACAAGACAAATACGTGTCGATGGCACCTGCTCTACACTGTAAGCATTCATAATATTTTGATCTACTGCTCGTAACTAATTGCAAAATAGAATTGCTCTGTTTACCCCTGTCTACGCTTTTATCAACCTCTTCCTATGTATACTACGAGATGTTACTTCACCTACAACCCAATCAGACCTGGTGCTTTTAGGTACGTAGTTCGAGATGCAAGACATACTCCAGACACTAATGTTTATTCTTGCGCCTTTAATAAATATATATTTCCATAAGAGGGACGCCAAGCGCATTGACTGACAAGGGTTTAGATATTGCTCTTGGGCATTTTTCAAATATCGAGTTCGCTACTGATCTTGAATTATCTCTCTCTTTTGGGAGAGAAATGTGCCAATATACCCGTCTTGCTATAGACCGGGGGAAAAAATATCCACAAGAAGGATATAGTGATTTGAGAAGCAAGGGAGAACTAACTTCCGCATCTTTGAATCAAGTGCCGAACGAGGTAGATTTCGATGGTGCTGGTCTTGTTCCAACCGTATGTATCCCCGCGTCTCAAGAAAGACTTTTCCATGCATAGAGGAGGTAATATGGTTGCAAATAGTATCCCTATATTGTTTTCATTTCAGATTTCTTATTACCTCTGTCCACTCCCAGCTTATATCTCTTTTCTCAACACTACGTTCTCATGTACGTTGCTCTAATCTTAAATTAAATAGGATGACGAGCTAGCTGGATGGCTCCTAGAAGAAAACTTCGAATCGTGGAGTACTATGCTCCCACTTACGGAAACTGACATGTTTTAAGGCTTTGCCAGCTTATCGCTGTAAGAGGGGCTAGAGATCGGTTGGTTACATCAAGGGACAGTGGGTGGAACAACGAGGAAGAGAATTTAAGACCATCTAGATGCATTCTCATGCATACTTCCTCAATAAAAACACAAATCAAGGGTGGGCTTGAATTTTATGTCGGCTCGTCAATAACATGCACTGATTCTTCGATGAACAGAGCTGCAAATGGCTGGCGTATGAGCTACAAATAAAGCTATGATGGCAACCCGGTCGTGTCTTCTATGAAATTGCCCCTGCAATCTTATATTTATGTAGCTCAACACAATGGATACTTTTGAGCGTGCACTCGCTGGCCGGTTCGGTTAACAGTTGGCGGACTCCCTCCATTTGGTCGGCGCTTCCCAAAACCTTCCGCTTTCCGTATACCATTTCCTTGGGATATTAGATATGGCATGCCATCACACTTATTTTTGCGGATTATTACTTTTTGCAGCAAACTACCTCGTGTGTGGGGACATTCCGGAGAAGTAGGACCCGATAGCCGGCCATAAAGGGATAGCGCCGGATTGGAAGATGGGGGTTGCCATTCGGGAACTCTGTGTGTCAAGTTGTTTTTAAACAAACTAGTCTCACAATAGCATACTCCTGTCCTAAATTGTTCGGCATTTCAACCCCGGGCCGCCCTTGAATGCTGCATGGAACTTAAATGTATCCGATAGGTCATACAGGGAGGCAAACTTTCATCTCATATAATATACAGAACACTTATTCTCAGATCAACAACGGACTTTAATCTACCTCCGCCGATCAACTGCTCAAGCCCAAATGTTTCTATTTACTGTTCAGATTATCAATCCGCAATGGCCTTAAGACGGATTTACCGTTAACAGCGAGAACCCTCAAGATCATCTCTTACGCGTGGCCATTGCCATGCTGGGTCACTGCGTCAGAGATAGTGGACAGTGATCCCATAAGCCTGGCCTCATCCACAGTAACCCTATGCTATTCGTAGATGAGGCATCTATAAGAAGCTTGCTCTCCTCTGGTCAACTTACTTTGGATATTTAACATTCTTTTGTACTCAACATATATATTACGGACCTCACCTACCCACAATATTGAGATAACTTTTGCAACCACAATGGACATTCTATCCCGAGCCAACGACGCTCTTAGCACCAACCCTCCGTTAGGAGTCGACGAGGCCCTATCTCAGCATGGATCCGACTGGCTTTGGGCCGTCACGGCTTTCTATATTGTCGCCTTTGTAAGTTTCGGTTTCACTTCACACGGCAATAAACTTGCAAAGCTTCGACTACATTACCAAAAACTAATATATTGCCTCTTCTCTCTAGATCGGCTGTCTGGTGCCCTCATTCACCTCCCACCCCAGTAAAAGGGTGTTCAATTACATTTTCAGCATGGTTCTCCTCGTCGGCGCCGTGACCTATTTTGCGCAGGCTTCCGACTTGGGCTGGAGTGCCGTCAAGCAGGTAAACCAGCTCGGCCACGGTTCATCTCGCCAGATCTTCTATGCCAAATACATAAACTGGGCTGTCGCTTTTCCATCGCTTGCCATGATACTGGGCCTGCTCTCCGGCGTCTCGTGGACCACAATCATCTGCAACATATTTCTCTCGTGGCTCTGGGTCCTGACATACCTGGCTGCTGCGTATACCACCACGAACTACAAGTGGGGTTTCTTCGCCTTCGGCACGTTCGCGTGGGTCATTCTGGCAATGAGTACAATCAACGAGAGTCATGAATCGGCTTCGGCCATTGGTATCGGTCGGGACTATATTACGCTATCTGGGTGGACAAATTTGCTATGGCTGCTATATCCCATTGCATTTGGCCTGAGTGACGGCGGCAATCTTATCGGTGTCACTAGAAGCTCCATATTCTGTGGTGTCCTAGATGTGTTATCTATGCCATTGTTCAGCTTTGTTTTCTTGGTCTTGGCACGGAAATGGGATTTCAGCAAACTCAACCTCGACTTTAGTGAGTACCGCGGGGTTAGAAAGGGTGAAACTCTCGAGGGAAAGGAGGAAGAGGCTTTAGCTACCGGTGGTATTGCCTCGGCTGCCTAGACATGTAGTGCAGATTACACTCAAGCACGTTAATTTAAGGTTTAGGGGTCAGTTACTCGAGTATCTCCAATATGTTCTGGACCAAACGCTAACACAGTAGTAACATATAGGCCAAATCCGCGTCCCGTCAGCTTCCCCGCCTTCAAAGACACTATTCCACCTGTACAAATCGACTATACTATCAGTAAACTTAGAATATAAACATATGTACGCTGCTCGTCATTTTTACAAATTCTATACTGCTTCTTCAAACCCGCCTCCATACTCCGCTATGTGCGTTTTTCCATTGTGCCAATTCCCTCCCCCACGCCTTGCCATGTGTTTTCTTTCAACCATGCTATTTCATGGCACCTCATCTCACCTCACCTCACCTCCCTATTTCAACACCACCCGACTCAGACCAATCTAAGTCATGTAATACTTTGGTCCCCCACCTCCCTCCGGCACAGTCCAGTTGATATCCTGATCCGGGACCTTAATATCGCAAGTCTTGCAGTGAATGCAGCTGTAGTCCGTTAGTCTCTAACCACCACAAAAAAGGAAGGCCAACTCACTTCTGCGCATTAATTTGAAACCTCACCCCATCCTCCTCCCCCTCATCCTCAACATACTCATACACCCCCGCGGGACAAAACCTATTCTCCACCCCCTTAAACCTCGGCCACATACTCCTGGTATGCTTCTTCCAGTCCTTAACCTGCAGATGCACCGGCTGATCCTCCTCGTGGTTCGTCCCCGTCCTCGCCACGCTGGTGAGGATATCAAACGTCACCTCCCCATCGGGCTTCGCGTACTCAATCTTCGTACACTGGTCCGCCTCCTTTGTGGCCTGCGCATCGGTTTTCGATCCGTGGCTCAAGGTCCACGGCACGCGACCTTTGAGGATGAAGGCTTCGAGGCCGGAGTACATGATCCCACCGTACAATTTCAGCGGGCTATGGAAGGAGGGGCGCATATTGCGCACGGATTTCAGCTCACTCCATACCCACGACTGGCGCAATTTCTCCTCATAGTCATATAGGAACACAGTCCCCTCCTGCGTAGCAGTAAGAGCCTCGTACGCCGCTTCGGCAGCCAACATCCCGCTCTTCATCGCGGTGTGGGATCCCTTAATCTTAGGGACGTTCATAAACCCTGCAGTATCTCCCACTAACGCGCCACCTGGGAATGCAACCTTAGGGATCGATTGGAACCCTCCCTCAACGAGCGCGCGCGCGCCGTAGGAGATGCATTTCCCTCCCTCGAGGACAGAGCGGTAGAGCGGGTGGTCCTTCATCTTTTGGAATTCTTGGTAGGGCGAGAGCCAGGGGTTGGGGTAGTCCAGGCCGACGACAAGACCGATGGAGACGAGGTTGTCACCGAAGTGGTACATCCATCCTCCTCCGTATGTGTCTGCGGGCAGCGGGTAGCCGAGGGAATGGGTGATACTTCCCTTGTTGAATTTCTCAGGTGCGATTTCCCAGACCTCTTTCACTCCTAGACCGTACGTCTGCGCCTCGCTATCTCTCCTAAGGTCAAATTTCTTAATAACCCCCTTCGTCAAACTCCCATGACACCCCTCAGCAAACAGCGTAGCACGAGCATGGAACTCCATCCCCCTCTCAAACCCCTCCTTCATACTCCCATCCCTCGCAATCCCCTGATCCCCCGTCGCAACACCCTTCACCGACCCATCAGGGTGATACAGCACCTCCGCACCCGCAAACCCCGGATAAACCTCCACCCCCGCCTCCTCCGCGCGTTCCCCCAGCCACTTCGTAAATTCATTCAGACTGACGATGTAATTCCCCTTATTATGCATCTGCGGCGGCGCCGGGATCGGCACAGCCATCTTCTTCGTGAGGAATCGCATTTTATCACCTGCCGCGGGTGTCACGCCTTCGAAGCGGGAGGGGTTATCTTCGGAGAGCCAGTCGGGGAGGAGTTCTTCGATTGCGCGGGGTTCGAGGACCGCGCCAGAGAGAATGTGCGCGCCGATCTCGCTGGCTTTTTCGAGGAGGACGACGCGGAAATCGTCGTTGCCTGCTGCGGTGGCGAGCTGTTTCAGGCGGATTGCTGAGGCGAGTCCTGCTGGGCCTGTTGGGAGGGGTGTTAGCTTTCATTCTTCGCATTTTATTTCACCCTTTGATTCTCTCCATTGTCTCCTAGTTTCGCTGTCTGAGCTATTGCTGTGGTGTGCTGGGGCGGGCAGGTAAAGTAGGTGGGCAAGTGGGCAAGTGGGCAAGTAGGCAGGTAAACGGGGATAACATACCACCACCAACAATACAAACATCAACCTCATCACTCTCCCTCTCCAGCGTCGCCGGATCAAACGCCTCCTCCCTCCTCCTCCCCCCCACCGAGAACGTCCTGCTCTGTGCAACGCCCACCCTCAACGGCGCCGCAGTCGTCGCCCTCCTCGCACCTCCAACCCGCGAAGCTGCTGTGGCGCTGACCCCCCTCCTCGCACCAGCAATCGTACTCGCAGCGCGTATACTCCTCCCCGCCGCACCGCCCGTGCGTGCAGCGACAAGAAGAGGGCGCATGGACGTAGCTGTCTTCATCCTTCCTTTCCCTTCCCTTTGTATGTGTCACAAGTCAAAAAATCGGCGCCTCAGTAGCGCAAGTAACGTTAATCCTCCAATTCGAATTTCCCTTTCTTTTTCCCCCTGTATGCGTATGCGTAAAACTGCAATCCGTGCCTTTCAATTGTTCAGTAGGAGGTGAGAGAGGGAGGGTTGTTCGTTAAGTGAGAGCTTATGACGAGTGTGGTTTCCCTCCGGCTTTTTACACTCGCACACACCACACCCTCGGCGCCCGCAATCGTGGGCCGAGCTTCCAATCGGTCTAAAAAAGAGCTCCCAGTGGTTCATTGACGGTGCTAGTGGGGCTGCAGCGTCCCGAGCGGCCAATTAGCGCGGGGCCGATTCAAAGCGCCTGGCTGTCCGTATAAACGGGGGTTTTCAACCGTACGGGTATATGGGATTAAACCGTGATAATCGGTTGGGGACTTGGTACAATAGCTGCTGTGTCTATAATTCAAGTAAATAAATATAATGAGCTGCAATTAGCAATCCTAATAACAAAAAATTACTACACGGTCCAGCGAAGATGAAAAAAGCACGGTACACCCTCAGGTCAAAGTCTCGCCCTTTGACCAAAAAAACCGGCGCCGGTTGCGGCCGATGGGGGGTAGGGATGGGGGGTGTGAGCACATGCAAATCACTCCTTCACAACAACCACCAGCGCAGAGAACACATTTCTCAAATCAGCACACACGGCACAGTAAGATAGCAGCATAAGTACTGAAATGAAGTATTAAGGTAGAGATTTTTATTCTTTCATTTCTTCTTCTTCTTCTTCAAATTGACAGGTATCTATATCCATGTCCATCCCCTGCCCCCTTATCTTCCGATCCTCCCCTCCTTTCTGTGTTTCCCTTTCCACTCCCCCATCTCTGCTCCCATCCACACGAAAAATATCACCGCCCAGCTCTCAGATTACATATATATACAGATCCCTCTTCAAATCTTCGAGCAGTGAGCTCCCCCCCAATCTCCCATCTGTAAATCTCCAGCGAAAGATAGCAAACAGCAAACAGCAAACAAAACTCGCTAGCAAATAAAACCAAAAAAGCAAAGAGTAGTGACGAGAGTAATAGCGAGTAAAAAGAGGAGGGTGTTGTGTGCGTATATCGACCAAAAAGACGGCCAGAGTCGGAGGAGAGTAGGTAGTAGCAAAAAAAGACAACAGTAGCAAGCGCGACCCATCCCCATCGCTCCTTTCCTCCTTTCTTTCATTTTGTAAAATCAACCAATCGTGCCTTCCTTCCCAACCCAAACTTTTTTTTCAAGATCCGTTCCTGCCGTTTTTGTTTCGTTCTAAAGCACCAGTAATCGCAACACAAGGTCGTCCGTCAAGAGAGGCCGTAAAAAAAAGGGTGAGAGAGCAAAGCAAAGGGATCTCTCCTTTCCTTCTCGTCCCCCCAAAAAAGGTAAAAATCGACGTTGCCGTAGCCGCTTAAGCAAAGGTAAGCAAAGCCAGCCAGCAAAGCCCAAAAAATAACGGGCGCTCGTCGTAGTCGTCTGGCGCGCCCCAATCGTCGTCGGAAACGCGCCACATCTCTCCAAGAAGTGAATAAAGCACACACACACGTCACCACCCTCCAACGTCATCGTCGTCCGTCTCTGTCCCCTCACTCAAAGCAATCAAACATCCCATCCAGCTCCTCCAGATCAATATTCTCTGGGCTCCTCTCCTCCCACTCCATCTCCTCCCTACCCCACGGCCCCTCAACATCCTCAAACGGTCTCTTCAGCACCGACATCGAGGCAGGAGAGGACAGTAGGGGCATCACGCCCAGTGCTCCACCAAGGGGTTTCATCGCGGGGCTGCTCACGAAGCCATGCGCCATCCCGCCACTTCTAACGTGATGCTCATGGTGCTCCCCGAACAAATCCCCATCCTCGTCCAGGTCCATAATCTTGACATCCGCCTCGCCCGAGAACGAGAAGGATGGGATATGCGATGCAGCGCCCTCACCCCTCATCTTCTCACTCAGAAGCTGTCTCCTCTGCATGCCTCTCGCTGTCTGCGTAAACTCCTTCTCGTCTTTCTCGAGCGGCGGGGACGCCGCGCGGTGATTGCGCGATAGCCCCCCCGGCGCATCATTGCCTCTCATTAGGCGACCTGAGAAAGACCCTGACGGTGTAGGAGGCGCGACAGAGCCATTGGAGTCGGAACCGACATCGTCGAGCTCGGGGGATGAGAGGTCCACTTCTGGACTCGGGGACAGCTGGCGGCGGCGCTCGGCGTCCGCTTCGTCGGAGCGCGACTCGGTGGAGGAGAGGGATGGGGAGATGATGGAGCGTTGTGGGAAGGACGAGGCGGATGCGGCTTGGGAGGGCGAAGGAATGGGTTGATGTGGGTAGGTTGTGAGGTAGAAGTAGGTGCGGCGCGGGTGGACGGTCTCAAGTTCTTTGGCGAGCGGGCAGGGCGCGAGCGCCGACCAACAGGATCGCTTTAGGTATGTGGAGAGTCGGGAGGAAATGATTGCTGATGGATTTGCGGATCTAATAGGGGGTAAGGTTAGCAAAGGTCGAGGCCAGGGTCGCAGTGCTGGTCGCAGTGGGGAACTCACGTCTCGACTATCTTCACTGAGGTCGACAGGATGGCAGCCAGCTCCTTTACCAAGTGCGGCCTGTTTTCTGTCTTCTGTAATTGTACAATAACCGCCTCGACAATATCATCGTTGATTCCCTCTAAGTCGATCTCTCGTCTCGGCGCGGCCTCATCCTCCACATCCGCCTCCGGCGACGGTGGCGGCGTATGCTCGTATTTCAGTATGTTCTTCGCGGCGGTTTCAGGTTTCGATGGCGGCGACATATGCGACTGCGGTTTCGACGATGCTGCTGGTGCTGATGAAGATGATGCGGAATGCGACTGTTTTAATTTTTTGAGTGGCGGTTGGTCGGACGGCGGTGTCGTCGAAGGCGGTGAGCGGTTTGCAGCCGCGGCGGCCGCAGCTATTCTCGAGGCGTGTGTGACGGGGAGGTGGATGCCTAGCGACGGCAGCGACAACGATTTCCGACGGGTGTTATAGGGCATCTTGACGGCTTTATCGGGTGCTGAGGAGCGCATGGGAGAGGTCGTTGCGGTTCTTCGTTTCGGAGGTCGGGAGAGAGAGGGTTGTGAGAGGGGTTGGTGACGGAGAGAGAGAGTTGGGGAGGTTGTTGGAAAGTTTGTTTGCGACAATTGCTGGCAGTAAGAGTAGCGAAGGGGGAGGGATGCGGCCTGGTTGTTGCAGCTTGGGGCTGGTCCGTCTCTTGGTTTGCTGGGGTGGCTGCACGTTGCACGCTCGGATTTTCCCCTTCGGCGCAGGGCAGCGATTGCTGGTGACTGGGGTATGGGGTGGTTCGTTTGGAGTATTATCCGTTCCAGGTAGGCAAAAGTATACTGTACAGGTATAAAAGTACAGGCTTGTGGTAGCTTTGGGTGGTTCTTTTCAGTAGTCTGGTGTGATGATGCGGGATGTTATTGGATGCAGCAGGGTTGTTTGGTTGCCTAGGATGATGGATTGACGAGGGTTGTGGTTGGGGCGTTCGATGGTGGTTGGGATGCGAGTTGCCTCCTCCGGAATGCAGGAAGGCGGCGCGCGCGCGGAAAGTTTTTTTTTTTTGAGAATGTGATGTGTGATATATGATGACACAAGGGTTGGATTTGTTTGATGGCTGGGATTTGATCAAGTTTGTAACTTTGGGCGTGCTATGTATACAATACTATGCATACAAGATCTCCTTCCCTGTGACGAAAAAGGGACAGTGCGCGTTGGAAACGGTGCACGGTGTGAGCGTTGTTCGAGCGGTGTAATGTACAAGGTGTATAATGTATAGTGTACAGCAAAAGTATTCTCCGTTAACTTGGTGATAGTGTACAGAGTTTGTGTTTTGTCGTCGTCGTCTGGCGCAATTGGATGTTGTTGCTGCTGTTGTCGTTGTTGTCGCTGGGTGGTTGATGGCGGTAGATGATCGCAACGGGCTTTTCTCCCGAACGTATGGAAAAGTCGACTGTCCCTTCCTTTCCCAACGTAATGCGCAACCTAACTTGATCCTTGTTCCGTCCTGGTGTGATCTTCGGGGGTGGAAGGAGTGGGGTGGGACGACGAGGCGAGGGTGAGATTACGTCGGGATTGTCGTTGTCGTCGTCGCTGATTGTATCGTCGAAAGATATATTTATTAGAAAGTGGAAAGTATGTCAATGAGATTGATGTTGTTGTACAAATGAAGGAGGGTTTCGGGGATTCTGAATCGGAATCTGGGGTGAGTGTGTCGTAGTTGTTTGTTGTGGCAAGATTTGGTATGTGAATGTTTCAAAATGTCGTGTGCCTGGGTTTTGGATGTTCTGACGGGGGGATGGAGGGGAATGGCGGATGGCAACGGCGAACGGAGAAAATGGGAAAGGGAGTATATGGTACCAGTAGGGAGCTGGGAAAGGGAAGGGAGAGTGGCCAGTGGGGTTGAATTAGTGGAGTGAACAGGGTAAACAGTGACCAGTTAGTGGTCAGTTTGGTGGGTTTTTAGTGGTTGATTTAGTGATTTAGTGATGATTTTAGTGGTGGTAAGGCGGGTTGACAGGGAAGAAGGATTAAGACCGAAAGTACTGTATGTAGAGGAAGTACTCTTAGTAGGGAGTTACTGCCGGGAGTGACATGCAGAGTAGGGACTAGTGGAGGTTATAAGTGGGAACAGTTACATCGAGTACATCCGGTTAGTTCGACCGGGAACGCAAAATCAAATACGCGAGTTATGAAGATACGTAGAAGAAGATTGCATACGAGGAAGATGAGATAGGAGGAGATCAGGAGTAGCCACCAGATTAGGAGAAATGGGGTAGCATTGTTGGATATGGGATTGTTGGGATGGAGGAGATCGTGGCGCATTACTATTACTAGAATTGGCAATTGGCATTACTCGTAGAGCGGGAGTATCAAGACGGGAAACGGGTGATGGGAACAGGGAAAGAACACAAACCAAACGGCACAGTATGGAAATGATGTATGCCATGACGAAGTTGCTTATAATTTTCTTATCGTCCCCTCTCTTCTCCCCTCACCTCACCCGCCCGAGTCGGGCAACAATGAGGGAAGTCAAAGGGACGGCAGCGAACGAGGATGACGAACGTCGTTCTTCTCAATGGATGTTATAGTTAAGCTTACGAGTAGAATTAACCAACCGTGGCAATTCAATGGAAAAAGTCGGGAAACACAGAATCCATCCATCGAACCTTCTCTTTTCCCACTTTATGCCCACATCAACTTATCCACATGTGCCCACATGCCCACATTTAAAAGTTCTAATGAGCTTTACAGTTATAGGGATCCCTCGGCTCTTGAGCTCACCAAATTTACGTATAGCATTATACAGTGCCTACGACAAACTTACTCAAATCCACTCTCCACCACAGCACAATACAAACACAGGTGATAATTGGCTTGTACTCATTCCTGCACGGGAACAATTAACCACCCACCCGCTGCACCTCCCTGACTCTCCACGCCACACAGCCGCACAATCCAGGCCCATCATCTCCCACCACAAACAGCTCCATCTCTCCCCTCCGCGCCTCCGTGACTGGCTCATCTACAAATACCAAACTAGCAGTTTATGCGCCCCGCTCCTCACATCCGCACCTACCGACGACGGATCAATGACCACAGCCTCGCCTCATCTCATTCTTGGAATCGGCCCATGGCGCTGGTGAGTGACGAAAGGGGAAGGGAGGGAGAGTAATCAGAGCACCATGCGGTATGGATGGTATGCGGGCTGAGACTGGGCGCGTGCAGTGGCATATGTATGTGGTGAGGGAAAAGGAGGTGGATGTGAATGTGGATGGGTATGTATGTCTTGTCTGATATATGAATCCTACATATGCACAAATACGCAAGGCACGACACGACAGCACCGCGCGCATAGAACACTCACTCACTCACCTCACTCACCTCACTCACCTCACTCACCTCACTCACCTATCTCACCTATCTCACCAATCTCACCTGCCTTTCCATCCAATACTGTACTCCAAAAACACATGTACCAGAGTACATTCACAACGCCAACTCCACCTGTCTCCTATGCATGCACTTCACGCCACTACTGCACGACCTACCTACTGTGGCGGGTGATAATTCCCCATCTCCCATCTCGGCTCCGTCATCGAATTTAGCATTCCAGCGTGTGGCGCGCGCCGGCCGGTCATGCCGTTGTGCATCAAGCTGTACGTACAAAACAAGTGCTATGCCATGCTATGCTGTGCCGTGCCGTGGTGGTAAAAGGTTATGTACGTAGGAGGCGGATCATCGAATTCCCCCGCCCTTACGGTACCTCGGCGTTGAGATCTCATCTCCATCTCATCTCATCTCATCTCACTCTCATCTCCATCTGCTCCGTCTCATTAGAACCCCAAACCAACCAATAGGAAAATCGATAATTTATTACAGGTAAGACAGTTAAATTGGTCGAGTAAGAAAAAAAGGGTACGTACGAGATGAGAAAGAAAAAAAAATCTTGCAAAAAAATCCAAGCTAGGCTAGATTTAGGATGTACTCTACTTAGTACCGTAAAGGTTAGTAGGTCCGGGATTTGGATGCCGGGGTGCCGTTGGGACTAGGTCTATTTTGGGGTTGGGGGGGATAGGGAGGTACATGGTGGATGTATCTTTTGGGGAGAGCTGTAGGCTTGGCGCATGCATGAGTGAGGCTGGCTGCATGGTTGGATATAGGCACGCGCGGGGAACATGTTTCCCCTGATTCACTGCACAGGTATTATTTTGTAGAGTAGGCTGCTTTGGGGTGAGGGTGTTGTTATGTGCATTATTATTGTTCATACAATTGTTTACACAGTCTAGACTTGCTAGATCAGGGGGGTTCTAATATACTACACGATACTGCTGGTATCATTTCCAGACACCAGCATCTAGGAGAGCCTCATGCACATACAAACCACCACATCCACCAGCTCTATTTCTGACCAATCTTCTTTTCGTCTCCGCTCCCCTTCTCCTCATCCCCAACACTCTCCAACTCAACCCACCAAGTAGTCCCCCAATTCCTCCTCTTCACCTCCACCACCCTAAGTCCCCCTTTCTCAACCTCCTCCAAAATCTCCCCCACGTCCCTATTCCACCAACACCCAAACCTCTCCGCATGCCCCGGCGCCAACGCATCAAGAATATCATTCAACCACCCCCAATACCCCCTCCCATGCTCCAACAACAAGATCCTGCCGCCAGGCGCAAGGTGTCTAGAGAGGTTTAGGAGGAGCGCTGAAGGGTTGGGGGTCGAGCAGAGACCCATTGTTTGGAGGATTGTGTCGTATTTCTCTGGTGCGGGGGACTGTGAGGGCGAGGTGGTGGAAGTAGAGGTGGAGGAAGGAGGAGGAGGAGGAAGCGGCAAACTCGCATCCTGAACAACCCACTCCACCCCCTCAACCCCCGGAAACTCCCTCCCAAACTTCTCCCTCGCCACCCCAATCATCTGAGGCGACTTATCCACCGCCGTGAAACTCGTCACCTTCCCCTCCCCATCCTTCTTCTTCCCACCAGTCATCTCCGGCCCAAACTCATAAAACCCCATATTCCTCCCCGTCCCCACAGAAACCTCACATACCCTCCCCCTCGCCTTAGAAGCCATCTCGCGCCGCAGCTTGAGCAGTCCCATAGACCACTCCATCCACTCTACGTCGCTGTCGAATTCGGTTGCGATGTCGTTGTACCGCTCTGAGACGTCGAGGGGCACGGAGGAGGTGCAGGGGGAGGTGGTGGCGCGCCGGTAGGTGATGTAGATGTAACTACTGTACCCCGCCAGAGCGAAGGCGGTGAGGCCGAGGAGGGCGAGGGGGAGGGTGCGGTGGCGGAGGGGGTTGGGTTGTTGTTTTGGCGGGGAGGGGGAGGGGATTGGTTTCGGTGGTGGTTTTCGGGCGGGACTGTGAGGGGGGTTAGCTGTACGTTGGTGGACTGGGGACTGGGAGAGGGAGCTAGAGGGGAGTTGAGGGTGAACAGATTGGGGGGGGGAGTGACGCACCTATAAGGTAAAGGCTTCACGACCTTCTCCTTCTTCACTCCATTACCCTTTCCCGCCTTCGCGCGCACCGGCGCCGTAGTGCTCAATCGCTGTATCCGTTTCGGCGCTACCCTAACACATCCACAAGCCGGTCGCGTCGTTCCAGTAAGAAACCGAAGTAGTGGCGCAGTAGGGGCCTTCATAGTGTATACCCCCGATTGGGGTTTTCGTAGGGTGAAGAGGTGGAATTGGTGTCCCGTAGGACTTTTCGAGAGCTTGGTTTGTAGGGTGCGAGGTGAGGTGAGGTTAGCTGTACCGCGGCTGGGGGAATTTTGAAGGACAGGGGTGGGGGTTAGCGCGAGGCTGGGTGGAGGGGATGACGATGGCGAGGCTGTAGGTCAGGAACGGGTGCTTGGGAGGAATGTGATAATTTGGCTTAGAGATGGGGGATGGGTTTGTGCATTGGATACTATGTTACTGTGGGGAACATTTTTGGTTTTTATTTTATGTTCTTTTTTGTAGAATGTTGTCTGCATTATTTGATCTGTAAATAGAAATTGTTACTTTTTTTGGTATTATTTTTTGATATTTTCTTTTGTGGCATACGTCATGCATATTTCCCTCACACAAATAGAATAACTTGAAGACGAAACTATAAATTGTACTCTTCCAGGTGACCAAGGGAAAATACCAAATGTAGTGCACCTCGTGGTCAGAACGCAAACTACATACTTGTCCAACGAAGCAAACAGCAAACACAAACCCTCCCCGCGGATATCCCGAAACCATAAACTTACACCTACTGGAACTCGCACCCCCCACCACCCCTCTTCCTTGTCCAACCCGGAACCTTCCTCTCCTCCCTCCTCCTCCTCTTCGCTTCCCTCCCCTCCTCCTCCACCTCAACACCCCCTACCTCTTCCTCAACCGCCCCATGTTTCTGATTTGCTAACACCTCATCCCAAGGCATCCTAACATCATGCGCCCGCTCCCCCATCTCCTGAACCCACGCCTCGCGGAAGACACGCGCTACCCTCTCCACCTCCTCGCGATCCTCCCCCTTGACGCGGTTCATAAAGATTAGCCCATACTCCGCGCGCCGCGTCCCGTAATCCGTATCCAAGCTCGTCCTCGGGATAGGGGTACTCTTGCTCTGTAATTGCGACCGCAGTTTCCTCCGCTCATAAAGCCCAGTAGAGCCGCGCTCTTTGCCCTTATGGCGCTTCAGATCCGCAGTCCAAGGCAAGTCCTCGTTCTCACCGCGAGGGCCAACAACAGCTACAAATGCCGCCTGAATGAGTCGAGCCAGAGCATATAGTTGCGCGGCGTCTTTACCGCCTTTACGGTCCTCTCCCAAAGTCATATCCTCCCATTCTTTCGAAAAGGTGAGCTTATGCTCTTCATATATTCTTTCGACGTCTAGAATTCTCGGGCCTAGAGAAGGCGAGGGGAGTGGTATGAGTGGGCGGATGGGTTTGGAGCGAAAGTCTCTATGCCAGGGCATCCTTTCATCCTTTCCTTTGGGTCCCACGCGAGCTTCCCAATTAGCTTGTATGACGACCCTTAGCTTATTTATTTTCTCGTCAGATTTTCCGACTGATAGTCGCTCCCACCCCAAGAAGTAGCGGCGGCGGACCCTTTCGTATTCATCCTCCCCTGGACCGGGTGAGTCCTCAGTGTGCACACGAGGGGGGCAAATTGGACGGATTGGGAGGGTGGTTAGACTCGATCGACTGGTGAGACTTGGTCCTGGGCTTGGGGCTCGATATGCTGGATAATATGGATATGGTGGCTCTCCTACGGAAGGACACTCTGATTCAGATTCCGGCTGTTTAGCTTGCTCTTGTATTTTGTCCCAAAGAACGGCATTATCCCCTGGTTCTGATGCTCCTTGCTCTCGTGGCGGGTCGTAGGCAATCTCATCCCAAGGCATTTTAACATCATAGGCCATTTCCCCTGCTTCCTTTATCCAGGCTTCGCGAACGACAACCGCTACTCTTTGTATCACTTCCCTCTTCTCGCCCTTAATGCCGTATAGAAAGGTTAAGGCGTACTCGGTGCGCAACTTCTTATAGTACGCCTCCCAGCTCGCATCAGAGCGGTCTATTCCCAACTCCTCTCCATCATCACTCCGAGAAGAAGGATCCTCGGGACCTGAAGACTTTGAGATGCCTGGCCGAGAGGAGGCAAAATCGTTGTGCCAGGGCATACTCTCATCTCGTCCTTTGGCGCCGACACGTACGCTCCAGGCAATTTGCATGGTTGCTTGTAGGTCTTCGATGTGGACGGCAGATTTCCCGGCTTTCTTGATGTCCCAGAGCTCAATGAAGTGCTGGCGGACTTTTTCGTATTCTTCGCCGCTTGGGTTGATTGTCGTCTCGAGAGGGTTTTGGGGCGGGCTTCGTGAGCAGCTCTGGTTATGGCTTGGTGCTGAACTTGACTCTTGTGGCAGGAGTGTCTTCTTGGGGCGTTGAGATTCTTGCATTAACCCCGGCCATGCTATTTCTCGCACCTGGTCCCAGCTGATATCATCCCAGCCCATTATACCATATATTTCTTCAACATTGGAAACCTTCCGTACCTCTTTCAAATCGATGTATGGTTCGAGGGCCTGGACGTCTCGAGGGTTGAATAACAAATACTGCTCTTTCCATTTAATTTTGAGGGAGAGAATTTCATCGTACAGATCCATATCCGGAAAGTCATCAACTTCCGTAGAGTATTCACTTCCCTCATAATCATCTTCTTCTTCACCAGTGAACTCCTCATCACCATACCACCCAGTACCATTCTCAAAGGTCTTATCCACAATACGCACCACCTCCTCATCACTCTCCAACCCCTTTATCTCCCTCAAATATATCGCATACCCTTCCTTCGTAAGCGTGCGATGTGGTCTCGCACACCCTTGCTCAAAGCACACCATACACATCCCCGCGATATACCCAGTCCCAAACTCATAGTCAGCGATACGAGTCATAGACAGCATTCTGTCCGTCTCTCGGCCTGGAACTGGGGGCGCAGTGTTCTTGTCCAAGTGTTTGAGGAACCCTTCGCGGGTGTAATAGCGGTGGGGACGGCTGCAGTCGGTGGAGCAATTAGGGGTGCAGAATTGGTAGTAGAACTTTGACCGCCGCTCTTTTATTACATTGAGGTCCATGGCTATGGAGGGACCAGAGTTATCCATGATTGTGTGTGTTGCTGGACAAGATTTCGGAAGAGGGATTCGATACTCGATGTATTGTCCGAGAAATGATGGTGTAGAAACTCGATGACTGAGATCTGAGACAGCCACCACTCGAAGTTTTAATGGATTTATCTATTCTTTGGTGGACGCCGCATGCGTTAAGACAAAGGATCGAGTTTTAAAAACAGACATAGAGACATCTGGAACCTATTGGCCGGATCAGCCCCTTTGTTCTTGGAAGACAGCCACGAATATATCTTCTTTGGGGCCCTATTCAGAGAATAGGAACAAAGCTTAGGAGTTCTCAGATTATGTAGAGATTGAATCGCCTGGAATATCACTGCTGCCTTTACACGTGATAAAGAGAAAAGCTGTAACTGAACAGGCATGATACCTGATCGATAGCTTCCATTTCTTCACTGAGCATCTTTGGCGAACAGTCTGCTTCTGCAGATATTGCATATAAAAAGATGGGTTAAGCCATTTCCAAAAGTTCTGGTCCAGATCACTCCAGAGCAGTCATACGAGCCCCTTCCAGGTCCATCAGAGCACACCAACATCTCAACAACCTTGTGCAGCACCCAGTCACCACCATGTGCGAAACTCGCTCTCGGTGGTACTCCTTCTGCCAGCACATCATCTACCTCAGATCTCTTCACTGCAGCTACCGTGGCACGCGGTACTGCCGTCGCACTTCAACTGAGGAGGTGATCAACGACTTCTGCCTAGATTGCTGGGACAGGATGCGGTGAGAGGCTGAGAAGAAAAGAGCTAGAGCTCCACGCCGCTGGACGGCATGCAAATGTTTGGATAGTATCTTATAGGTAAGGAAATATAATTATGTGTTATATTTAAGAAATTGACCTGTGACAATAGATTGTTTTGCATCGTCTCCCTTTTCCGACGAAGAAAAAGGGGCACACGTGATACCAAATAAATGTAAACAAATACCCTCCCAGATGACCCCTTCAACTAATTTATTAAAACTGTTTTGCGCAGGGCTACTTACCTGATGTTTCTCTGGATTTTCTGCTTATAGATGTTGAAGTTTAAAAAATAGGGAAGAAGGTGGATGACCGGGGGTGGGGTTGATTATAGAAAAGTGCAAAAGACTTATCAAATCTCGTTATTTTTGAGATTTGATAAGGAGAAAATCACTTGATTTTACTTTTTGATGTTTTTGATAAGATATATTTATTTATTCTGGGGGAGGGGGGTATTTTTTTTGTCGTTTGGTTGCTGGGAGTCGAATCGATGCCCTCTATTCATTCCAAGCCCTGGCCAGATTGTCCTGACAGTGGTACTCCCACTGCGCCACTGTGCCGCTTGATATCAAGGCGACTTAATTTGGGTTATAAAGGTGTAGAGACGGTCTTGAATTCCCAAAGACACCTTGGGATTTCCCTCCCAAAGGTGGAATCCCACCTAGTGTTGGGGAGGGAAGGTGACAGGGAGCATACGCCTTGGGCAACAACAAAGGGGCCTTTGTTTCTATGAGATGATATAAGGCCCCTATAAAAATTATGAGACCTGTGTGAGAATATGAAACTTTCTTTTTCTTCGAATCACTTACTCACCTCAAAGCAACGCCACTCTCTTTGTATGAAAATTAGATAGCCACACAAGGACCCTCCGTCAGTGCTCCTTTCCACGAACAATATGGCAATCTGAGACCCGATCTTTCACAGACCTATTCAGTCTCAGAATATACCTTTGTCACTTCAAAGAGATGAACATATTATTACAATGGGCTTCCATTGTATAGATTCAACCTCTCTAGACAACGTTCATTATTCTTGAAACAACCCCTTTGTGTAGATCAGACTCATACAATAGCCATCGAGATATAAGTATGCCCTCGCTGACCGAGATCATGGCTCCATCAGATCATCTCTTCAGATCATCTCATCAGCACATCTCAAGAGCACAAGATTCTCCATCAAATCGCCAAGAAAGCAAAACGACAGACACATTCCAACAAGTAAGTTGACCTTCTTGCCCGTTATGCCTGCCGCATTCACCTTTGGCATAGAGCTAGAGTACCTAGTGCCATACATCTACACCGGTGAGGCTGACCCCGAGCCAAAAGAGAGGCGCGTCCTTGACAGGACGCCTCTACCGGAAAACAACTTCCGCGACCGAGAGGGCGAAGTAATCGACAATGTCGTCTACAACCGCGTGCGCAGCACTCTCCAATTAGCTGGCTTACCAGCAGCAAAAATGCCAAACTTGCCTGTAGGGGCTCTCCCAACCCAGTGGAGTGCAGTAGTAGACGAGTCGCTAGTGGAAACTGACGATATGGCAGAGATTTACGGAAATCGCTTTATCCCTCTCGAGCTGGTCTCTCCCGTCCTCAGCGTCGACAGAGCCAGCTTCCGCGCCATCAGGTTAGCCGTCGATTCTGTATTGTCCAAGCACCGCTTATTCTCCTCAGATACTTGCGGTTACCACGTCCACGTCGGTAGGGGCACAGAGGGGTTCACCCTGCCAGCCCTCAAGAACATTGCTGCCTTCTTCTGGACCTTTGAGCGCCAGCTTGGCAGTTTGCACCCAAGGGAGCGCCATTTCAATGGCTATGCTTCATCAATGCGGAAGAGAGCCAATATCTCGTGCCATGCGGAGAATCTTTGCCAGGGCATCCGGGAGATATACACAGCGAGCGATACACGCAAGCTCGTCCACCTGATCCACTGGACGGACCAATTCGAGAAGTACGAGAGCGACGAGGTCTTCATCCGCAACATGGCGTATAACTTTGTCAACATAGTGCACGCCGAGGGTAAGAAGACGATAGAGTTCAGACAGGCCTCCAGCACGACTAATAGCCTTGACGTCAAGATGTGGGCGGAGACATGCGTCGGTATCGTCATGGCTTGCGCGGAGAAGGGGGAGACGGAGTGGAGTACTTTCTTGCTCGATGCTGCTGAGAAGGAGCAGAAGAAGTCTTCGGAGGTCATGAAGATCGGGCAGCTGCTCAGGAAGATTGGGTTGTCTGACCAGGCGGGTTGGGCGGAGGACCGTAGTTCGAAACTGAAGTCTGGGCTGTGCTCGATGCAGTAAGCGATAGGTCGACAGGTAAGCTTTTTGTGCATGATGGTACTCAAGGGTGCCAAAAAAGGGAAGTATTCAAAGGTAAGTGAGTGTGTTTCTTTCTGTCAAAGCATCATTATAGATTTCTTTTGTCATATCATCATTACCTATAGATCTCATCTCTTTGTCTCATCATATCATCACTCATACATCAATATCTTCTTCATAATATCATTATTTATATAAAAATATCTCTTCTCAATTTCGCAGCTACCAACAAGTGGCAAGTAATAAGTAATTAATCTTGTGTCGTGTGAACTATAATAATATAAAGTGGTATCCTTTACTTCCCACCCTCACCCGCTAAAACCGAATTGTTCAAGGCCTCTCAAACCATCAAACCAAGCTGCAAATCCATGCATGTATTATAAGCGTCACCACTACCCATCCTCGCACACAGTTGTTTCCCCATATGCAGTCGATGCCCATTACTACCGCCTTGCGGTCAACCCTTTTGGTCAAAGTATGCCGTGCGATTAGATTGTTGCCCGTCCGGTGAATTGCGACCTGTTGTGTCTGTGCTTGAGCCAGTAGATACCGACGGAAACTGCTGAGACCAGCCAGAGAAGCATGTTGATCAGGTCGACCCAGACAGCGTTCTTCATGCGTTGGATACCCTTGTCGCCCTCCGCGTCTTCCTTGATGAACAGCTGTATGTTGCGTTAGCTCAGTCCCATGTATCCCACCGTACCACTCGGGGGGCATCTCACCTTGCCAAAGATGCCAAACAGAACAATCCAGAAGAAGAGCAGCAGTGTGTCCCAGACAAACAGTATCGACATTTTCTTCATCGTAACGGGGACCAAGTAGATCAGAGCCGTGATGGCGGAGAAGGTGCCGACAACGATGGCATATGCCTGTGCGATAGATGTCAGAATGCGCCTTGATGCAGTCGAACTGCGAAGGATGTGAGTGCGAGTAGACTTACCCATCGGCCATCAACGCCAACATGCGCCTTTCGTGCGGCCGTTATGTCGACACCGTAGAGGCCACAGACTGTGAGCGCGAGGACGAACTGGAAGAAGCGCACGATGCCGAAAGCGAGGTAAGTCATGGGTTCATTGAGGATGGCCATTTTGGCCGATGTTTGATGTATTATGTCGTGTGATATGGTATATTCTCTTTCCCTTTCTCAAATTGTCGCAAACTGTTCGATATCCCGAGTTTTTACCCCTCACTTGAGTATGGGCGGGTGGTGGCGTTTATATGTTGATCTCTCAAAACAGAACCCGTGCGGCAGTTGGGTTGGGTTGCACCAAAAAAAAAAGTTAACGCGCGCGGCTATCCAAAACAACGAGCTTCGTATGTGTCCAGGGTCCTCGTAAACTCGTTACACAGCTCTGTGAGACTGTCGAAACGATTTGATGTAAAGGAATCACAGTGCGACAGAGTTTTCTAGCACCTGGAGCATACTATTAGTATGCTCACCATCCCATCCATAGTCTAAAGCTACTTAAAATCCCATCTGTGCTTTCCCTGTTTTTTTGCCTGTTCTCGACCGCGGCGATCGCTCGATAGCGTACGGGTAGCGTCGTCTACGTCATTTCCTTGGACACGACTGGCAGCTTTGCTAGGAGCTTTGTCCGAACGCGTCGGGCCAAGGCTAGACTAGGGTGCGTCCGGCCGTCTTTAGCGCAGGGCATCCAGGGCTGTCCGGAACTAACGGGTGCCGGCTTCCACGGTTTTGATGGGGCCGTGCATTACGGGCGGGCCATCAACGTTTAAGGTGGGTGAAACGGTTTGCTAACTACACATGAAGTCATCACAATGCTACACGGGATAGCAAAAATCATAATGGCATCTATCTGGTGCTGGTGAACTCTGTTACGCTATAAAAGGAGATCTGTAAACCAGGCGCGAGGGCGAGATGCGAATATTATTTATATAAGAAGGCCCAGCACACGACCTGTACAAAATGAAGGAGAAATCGACGCGTATACAGCCCTATTAGTTCCCTCTGCACAGCCAGCTTCTCATTACCTTGGGACAGACGTGATATATATAGAGAGAGACGCAGCCAGTCAGATTTTATGACTCTCACAGCTATGGCTAAGCGCCATGCAATACTTCGTGGCCAACATTGAAACTCGCGGCCGCGAAACTTAAGCGCCAGCCTTGTTATAGAGAAGACATATACTCCTGCTTCAAACTATTTGCTCATATAGTGAAATAGTCCTATATATTGACATAGTTATACAAAGATATTGCTACTCGCAAAGTGCAGAATTCGCCTTTCCTCAACAGCAAGCTAGGAGCCTGAATTGTGATAATCATTCGTTAACTGAGCTGCAGGTTATAAAATGGCTCCAACACCAACAGCTCGCATACAACCCTCCCAAGAGGCGCCCCAATATCATCACTTCATTCCTAGATTTATTCTGCGCAACTATTCCTATAAGTCACCAAAGAATGGCCGGAACAGACGTGAAGATATGCTCCATACAATCGATCTCTCGGGTCTAACGGGAAAGATCGCCGAATCATCGGTCGCCCGCACTCTTGGAAAGGTCGACATGTACCGGGACTTTTCAAAAGCTCAGAATCAGCATGGCCTCGAAAAACAGTTGTCCCGCCTCGAGTCTGATGCAGGCAGGGTTGTCGCCACCATCCGAAAGAGGTTTGAGGCCGGGGATAAAGAAGTCTGGATAACCCGTCTAGAGCGTGACCGGTTGCGCAAATTTTTGTTTATCATGAAATATAGGTCCTCAAACATGCACAAGCGTTTCTACCACGAGACGTTCGAAGACTACTCTGCAGATGACCGAGAGAGGCTGCTAGAATATGTGCGTGCGAAAGATTTCGAAAAGCCAATTGATGTGTGGTTTGACAACATCAAAGCTATATTAGAGCTGGAAATGGACCCAGGTGGTGAGTGGATGGACAAAATCAGGAAGCGTATCTATCCTGATGACGCGGAATGGTTTGTTCACCATACACAAGGCATGTATATGGCATTATGCACACCATCAGAACAGGGCGATGAGTTCTTGTTGACCGAGAATGGCTACGGAATTCACGAAGGACCAGTAAGTAACAAAGTTAATCCCAGGACTGGTGAACTTATTGCAACATGCTACACCGAGTACCACGTCTTTGCAGCCGTATCTCCGAGGTTGATGATTGTGCTACGAAGCTTCCTGCTGCCTAATCCCACGGAAGACAACATACAGAGGTATAGAGAGTATAGAGAGACTATATACCGGATTAGTGCCAGCATGCATAATGATCCGAATGAAGCAAACTCCATATTATCAGACTTACCGATATCAAAGGCTCTCAATTCGTACACGAAGCTCGTAAATGGTAGGTTAGAGTTGCTCGATGGCGAGGATGGCACCCATCGAGCTGATCACAAATTCTGTTTTCGATACTTTCCAATTGGAAAAGACCGCGTTGACAGGATCAATGGTATTATGCTTGAGGAATCCTATGGCATATCCACAATAGTCTTTGGGTCTCGTACCGGAGCTCGGAGGCTACTAGAATCCTATCTCAGTGCCGCTCCTCGACCAGAATCCGGCTTCAAAACTGTGGGCAGCAAGCCAGATGATCCCAGATTGATTTTTCTCAAGAAATTGGAGAATGTCGTCAAGAAGATGGGTTCTAATGTTGTCGCTGTTTATCACACAAGGAAAAATATGCCTACTGAAGAGGAGATATTCGAAACAATCGCTCAAAAGATGGAACCTAAACCCGTCGAGGAAAGGGGTGAGCATATGCAACTCTATATGCGACTTGGTGAGCAATCCAGACAATAAAATTAAGGGATTCTACTAAGTAAATGCAGGTGGTTCCTACGCGACAATGATGAAGGACTTTGAGCAGGCCCGGAACATGTTGAATATGAGAATTAAATTCGATGTTTGGTCTCAAGGGCTCGATGAACGTTTCCGGAATGATATCCGCGAGAAACTCCGGCACGTATTTAGTCAACTCCCTGTGCGGCGAGTTTGGTATTATCTCAAACATGTGCGCCATATGGTACTGCAGCATCGTTCTGTAGATGGTAACCCAATTTCTGATGGGCCGGAGGACGTGATCGTAAGAGGTAGTACCAGCCCCGCTATATGATATATTTACAGGCTATGGCTAAACTAACGTATATCATTACAGTGAGCCAAGTAATCCGCAGCGAGAACATGGGCCGTCTTATGTTTGCTGTCGTTCTTAATCAGATATCTCTCGTGAATCATCCAGAGTTTGACCTCTACCCCAAAGCCATCTCTCAAGACTTGTGGCGTGGAATTTTCTAAACCAAATACATTGCCTTCAGTTCAGCAGGTAGCATATGCGATTGCGGTAAGTTACATACCCATATTAATATTTTACAATCTGAGACAATAAAATAGGTATCAACGAGATAGAACAGAAAGCTCGATTAATCCAAGATAAGCTACAGAGTCCGAGTTATCTCGAGACATTCGCAAAGCTCTTCTTGTTGAAAGACGCTATGACGAGGCATCCTTTTTGGTCCGATAAAGAACATATTGAGATGCATACACGGTTTCATACTCAACTCATACTCCCAGGTCTTGTAGCAAAGCTAGATGAACAAGAGGAGCGCGACTTACACATGGTGCTTTTCGACCTTGCATATCCTTGTCCTTCACCATACGACGTTATTGGCAATGGAACGAAGATGATGCAGGCTTATGAATGGATTAACTCCATGGTGCGGTAGCAGTTGCGTATCATCCAGTGTTTACTGGGATATGTGGAACGAGAGTAGCCTTGATACTTGACGGACGCAAAACGTAGTTCAACTGATAAGATCATTATATGGGAATAACATATAATATGTCATTTATAGCTACACAGCTAGCTTTCTCTATATGATTCGTATAAATCTTCAATCTCCATATCTCAAAAATATATGGTCCTATAACCCAACGTGCCCCTAGTGAACCCATTGCAATGCCGCATAAGCCGTCAGTCTCTGTTCCATAAAATGCTCAGTCATAAATCATATCCACGCAAACCAAACCGCTCATCAGTCGCAGAGCCCTAAACAGTGACTTTAGTAATATACCCTCGTCGATCGTCCCGGTGTATCAAAGACGACTTCGTCATCATACACAGGCTCTCCGCGCGACCTCGAAGCCTCAATCGTCAGAACGTCCCTCTCCCTCTCTCTGGGCCTGGGGTGATCGCGCTCCCACGCAATCTCACGGATCCTATTCCTCCTGGCTTCAACGATATCGTCCGAAAGATCCACAAGTTCCGCGACATCCTCCTACGTTGATTAATATGGTCATTCAAACCAAGGAAGCCTCGGGGGGGACTTACGGATTTCAGATACCGGAAGACGTAAAAGAAAAACTCAGTCTCCTCGTAATCATATCCCATCTCCTCAATTGCCTCTCTTATCACCAAGTCTTTTGTGATCTCCGTCCAGAGATCTCTTGGCTCTGGTCGGGGCGCTCTCTTTCTATCAATGGAAATCTCCAACGTATCTCTTTCTCTGTCCATCTCTCTATCCCGTCTCATCCCCCGCCCTCCTATCTCCAGCTGCATGCCCCTCTCCCTCTCCCTCTCCCGATCATAACTCACCAGACTATCACTGTCCGGGATAAACTTGCTCCTCCTCACCCCATTATACTTTTGCCACGTGACCTCCTGGCTGCCACCACCGACGCCATCCATTCTCACTCTCTCCGTTCCGGGAGGCACATCAATGATCTCCCATTTCTTAGTGGCGCCCTTGTATGCCTCGCCAATATACGCACGCTCGTCCGTCTTCCTCGCGTAATACTCTGCTTCAGTCTCATAGGGACGTATGCGGGGATCTCTTCGATCTCTCGTGTCTCTCACAGCTGACACAGAACGGCGGATGTCGGTGCGGGCTTTTAGGCGGTCTCGCTCACGATCTCGCTCGTAGATTTCGACGTCGTCGACGAAACGCGGCCGACCGTCGCGGAAGGCTCCCTGTCGACTACGGAGAGTCAGCTTGGGTTTAGAGATTGAGTACAGGGGTGACTTACGATCGGTGGACCTGGACATCTGTGTCGCCCGGGCCGGTGACTATGTCTATGTCGGTCTCTCTAATATCTCCACGGGAGCGTGCCGGTCGAAGGCGCGGAGGTGGTGTTGGAGCTGCCACTGGTTGGTAACCTGTAGAGTATTAGTTGCTATTCGCTAGGCAGCTTCAAGCCCACATACCATGATCTATATGTCTATGATGCGTGATAACCTCCTGGTGTATCGGAGGCGCTCTTATAATAGGAGGCTCGCGAGGCACCCTAACACGCGGCTCCGGAGAGCTAGACGGAGAGCGTCGTCTCTCCACAACCCTCACACTAGTCCTCTCCCTCTCACGTATCGGGCTCGGCATCCTCTCTCTATCGTACAATGGACTCGGCGACCTCTCCCTCTGCCGTCTATATACCTCTGGCTCCTCCACAATTCTCGTCCTCACGCGCTCCATCGACGGCGACCGCGCCCGCCTAAACGTCTCGACCTTCCTCTCCCTCAAGACTAGCGGCTGGTCGTCGGTACGGCCATAGTCATCCCGTAGGAAGGCGACCTGGCGATCGCGCTCCTCCGTCGCGGGTCGCCGCCAGAGGTCCTCTAGGTCTCGTGATCGTAATGGCGCGGGGCGCTCTGCGAGTTGGACTGGGACGCCGCGCGGCGGGCCGCGGTGGTAGTCCCGCTCCTCGTAGTCCCGGTCATCGTAGTCATCCCGACGTCCAGCCATGGCGTAGGCAGCAGCGCTTGTCTGAGGCGGTAGCTCGAGAGTGATCAACTCAACGGCTGCTGCTGAGGGAAGGATCTTTTGACCCAACAAAGAGGACGGGCGCTTACGAGGAGTGGTGTGTTCTGGTGACAGGAAGGATTTAGGTAGTTGGTGGGGGTGTGGTGGGGGGGTAATACTGTGCTGCAACCTGGTGGGTAGCAAGGCTTGGCTGCCCTGTTGCGCCAAAATAAAACCATGGTGTTACCAGATGGACCTATAGTGATTAAACTTGGAAACGGCGATCCTGGTCCAGCTGATTATTGTCAAATAAGCCATACCTGTAAACAAAGCAAAGCGGACCATTCATAGGAAGGAATGTGCTTGATTGAAAGCAGCCTACCAACAAGGAACTTCAGCCGCCGCCACATTTACGGTAGATGACGACACTGTGCTCTCTACCCACCATAGAAAACAAGTAAAATAGATACATAATTAAAAACAAATATGTATTGGCTGGATATATTGATTGGGTTAAATTCTTATATTTAGTAGAGCTGTAGCTATCATGCAGCTGTTTTAAAACTACCCCAGGTGCGGTTCTTGCATCCTTCTAGATGAGCACTGCCGATCCATGTGCCGTATCTGATAACTTAAAGTAACCATGTGGCACCAGACAAGGGCAGACAACTTCCTATCCTTCTATCCCTATCCTCTTTGTGTATGTCTGGCCATCTGAGTGAGTTATTAGAGTGCTCTAATTCCTACAAGGCACCCTGGTGGAGATGTAGCTCCCATAGGTGCTAGATAGCCGGTATATTGTGCCATGCTAAGCATAAGTCCCCTGACATTTGACTAGTGGTTTCCGTGATTGATACCTCAATGGCGATGCTGGAAGTCCGCGAATATTTGCGTCGATTAGATATCGACCCGCAGGTACTGGTATATACTGTTTGCGCCCATGGCTCATCAGACGTTGCTTTCTGGTCGAGATTCTCGAGATTCCATCCGTGCATAGGGTGTTCCTGGCAATGAACTCTCATTTACCCTTATTCCTCATGGGCTTTGGTTTTCTCTTCTTAAAAACCACACCTCCAACAGCCTCACCTTCTTCCTGCTTGACATCCACGCCAGCGACAGTTGCATTATCTGCAGGTAACGAAGGCTCACCGGACGGTTGTTCCGCTTTAATACCCGGCGTTTCATCTGGCTCAACCTTGACCAGAGAGCTATAAACTACCCCGACCTTCGGAGATGCTGCCTTGTCACCAACAGGTTCTTGTTTTGTCTCCACAGCGCCTGGTTCCGCTTTCGGGGCCGTAACTCTACTCAACAATACGTCGAGGTCATCATTCTCCGTATCCGCCTCAGGATGCTTTCGATACGCGGAGCCCCATTTACTCTTTTTCGCCTGAACTATCTCCTCATCTTCATCTTCAGCAACTCGCTTCCTGACTCCAAATCCTATAGCTTCCGGCTTCTTCTCGCCATCCCCCTCAGGCGCAACGAGTCGTTGTGACGTAACCTGCCATTCCCCAGGCATTGCCATTTCGCCTCTGAACTCGTCAGGTATACTGATCCCCAGCTCCGCGAGCTGGGAAGCTTGTTGCTTCAGCTGTGATGGCGTCGCTTGCGCTTTTGGTATTTTTGGGGTTGGCCCACACCCAAACGCCGAGCTAGAGCTTTCGCCAGCAGAGCTCCCGGACGCAAGACCGGTTAGTCTGGCGATTTCATTCTTGGCCTTATCCTTATCCCTCTCTTCATTTTCGTGGGTTCGATGTAAGTCTCGTAGGAAGCGCTTTAGATTGCCTTGATGCTTGGGCGTCGCCTCGTGGTTTGCCTTTTCGAGCTTTGTGTCACGGACATAGAGTTTACAGTGCTTGCACCAGTATTTGGGCTGATTGAGCATTAGATGAGGCCTATTGAGTGAAGGTAACTCAGTACTTACAGTGCTTTTCCAGTATTCCGACATGACTGCTGCTTGAGTCGAAACTGTAGTGACGCTGTGGTTGCCTCTAACGTGGATTTAGTTGACGAGGCTGATGATGGGGCGAGCCGGACTTGGCGGTTGTCAGGCTGCAGCCGCGCGCAAGCTCCCTGTGATTCGCCAATACTGCATGTGTCCGGGATGATGTCTTTGTAAGTCAGGACGACGGAGCATGTTAAATTCCCAAGGCCAACAACATCTAGCTTCTTCTCACACAGCCTTACGCCTGAGCTCTAAACATGGCCTTAGAAGCTGCTGCCCGCGTGGCCTTGTCGTCATCTGCAAAGGCCGTTGCTTCCCCAGCAGCCATCTCAGCAAGAGCTACCCGACCTCTAGCCGTTGGGATATCCGCACACAGAACAAACGGATCCATTCTTCCCCAGCGCAGAACTCTCCATGCTTCCCCAAGAAGACCGAATAATTCTGGTCTTATGGGCCTAGGCGGCTCTTCAATTCCATCTTCATACTTCCAGCGCCCCTCCCTCCCAGCAAATACGATCGTTAGATTCGTACCCCAACAAACAGCATGGATAGTCGAGCGCATGGGAAAATTCAACAGGATACTACAACCTGGCCTTGCGATGCTGGTGCCATTCCTTGACCGGATAGCATACGTCAAAAGCCTGAAGGAATCTGCGATTGAGATACCAAGCCAAAGCGCGATTACGGCCGACAACGTCACACTTGATCTGGACGGTGTTCTATATACGAGGGTATTCGATGCATACAAGGCGAGGTAGGCTGGAATTCTCTCATCCTTTTAGACTCAGAATCTCATCCTTTATATAGCTATGGTGTTGAAGACGCCGAATATGCCATCTCCCAACTGGCGCAAACGACCATGCGCTCCGAAATCGGTCAATTGACTCTCGATCACGTCTTGAAAGAGCGCACGACGCTTAACGCCAATATCACAGCCGCAATTAACGAGGCTGCACAAGATTGGGGTGTTACCTGCCTCCGTTATGAGATCCGTGACATCCACGCCCCCGAGGAGGTTGTCAAGGCCATGCACAGACAGGTTACTGCGGAGCGCTCGAAGCGTGCTGAGATCCTGGATTCCGAGGGTCAGAGGCAGTCGGCGATCAACATTGCCGAGGGACGGAAGCAGAGTGTTATTCTCGCATCCGAGGCCTTGAGGTCAGAGCAGATTAATATGGCGAGCGGAGAGGCAGAGGCGATTCTGCTGAAGGCGACGGCGACGGCAGCGGGTATCGACGCGGTGGCGAACAGTATCGCGACTGGCAAAGAGGCTGCGCAGGGCGCTGTCAGCCTCAGCGTTGCAGAGAAGTATGTCGAGGCGTTTGGAAACCTCGCGAAGGAAGGTACGGCTGTTGTTGTGCCAGGGAATGTTGGAGATATTGGGAGCATGATTGCGAGTGCGATGGCCGTCTATGGTCAAGTTGGTGACGCGCAGGCTAAGACGATGGCGGCCCGCCAGTTGGAGGCGTCGAGGAAGCAGCAGGAAGCCGGCGAAGAGCACTCGGGATTGGGCGAATCTCCTAATGAGGAGATGAAGAGGAGCATGTTGGCAGGCTTCGAGAACGCAACACATAAAAAGTAAGGGTGCTGGGTTATGGTCCGGACGTTGTAAATATAGTCAAACCGAGTCCGACGAAGTGTCACTCATCTCATTTCAAGTCTACTGTAGTCTTATGTAGGTGTACAGTCAGCATAGACCTGGCGCAACAATTTAAGATCATTTAATGCAATTTGGACGAAGGATTAACTCATACATTATATGACCTGTCTCTATCAAGTTCTATGTGTTTACAGTCCAAACTCCACTCCGACCTGGTCTAACGCTTTTCCTATCCACTCCAAAGCCTCCTGGTCTCTACCCGCCGCCCTCACTGCCTGTGCCAACAATGGGTACAGTCTATGCAAATGTTTCTTGCTATCACTTTCCACACCAGGTGCATCAGGTATTGCGTCTGGCTCACACCGCAAGTTTACCAAGGCCTTCAATATCCAAAGCAGCTCCTTTCGCTGGCTTAATGGTTGTGGCATACAGCCCCTGAGAGGCTGATCCACGATATACGCTTTGATGGTTATGCCTGCGCGCAATATGAAGAAGGGCGCCGCCGCCTGAGCGAGTTTGATTCGCGCTGGCGAGGAATCCGTGAAGCTCAGAAGGGATACGAGTTGGTCGAGGCAGACGTACGACATTTTTGCCCTTGGAGACGGCAGAGGATCGATTGTGCGGCCTTTACGCAGAGCGTAGAGGGTGGCAAGTAATTCTTGGTTAATTTGGGGGAGCTCGGATGGAGAAGCGGCATGGATGAAGGAGGTATGGAAGAGGGATTCGGCAAAGGATCGGCGTGTCTTGTCGGGAATGAGGTGATTACCCAGCGAGGGTATAATAAGGTTCCGTAGAGAGACGAAAGACTGGATATCAAAATCCTGGTCATCGTTAATCGTTGCGAGATCCGTGACTGTGCTGCAATCGGCCGCCATAATCCCGTTTGCGATTTCGATAATAGAGCCCCATATTAGGCGCAGATTCTCATCGGAAACCGTAGCATCTGTTATCTTTGGAAGAATAGCTTCGAGAACGGCAATTGCGGTGGTCGTGGCGCGGCGCCAAGGTGCTACGCTTTTGGTTTTGGTTTTGAAGTCATATTTCAATGTGATTGGCATTGAAAGAGCTGTTAGTGACCTTGCAGCGGCCCCGTTGGCATATATTTCAGGGTCGGCGGCGTGGGAAGTGATTAGCGACTCTAGTAAGCCCATAGATTCTTTTGACAAGGCAATGTAGGTAGGGCTCTTGCTTGGGACCCTCTGGTCACGGTCTTGGAATGCAAGTGATATAAAGTCGGCTACTTGCTTGATAATGGCGCCAGGAATTCCCTTAATGTCCGTACGTAATAATTTGAGGGATTCGAGGACATTCGTTTGGAGCGGAGTAAGGTATTCAATATCTGCCGAATAGTTTCCAATATGAGCTTGCTCCGTGGCATCTCGAAGAAGGTCCAATATGCGTTGAGTTCTTTCAGCATCAACGTATTGCTGCATTAGCCGGTACAGTTCCTGAAGGCATGAAATATAGGCTATGAGACAATCTTGATTGTTCTCTTCGGAGCCTTTGACAAGTGGCAACCCACGAGACCACTGAGCCCAAACCAAATCGGTGGACTCCCGTGACAGTTCTGCCGAGTCTTTCGATTCTGTGTTTGTCTGGGCTAGTATTTGGCGTAGTGCCCTGAATACGGCACTGTTGATATCAAGGTAACCAAGTTTTAGTAGTGTATCAAAGTGGCCCAGTAATGACTGCCAGCAATCCGGAAAGCTTTTATGGGTAGCCAAAACATGAACATAGGTTGCAAGTAAATTGGCAACGCCATTTAGGACGACGATTGTTGTCTCGATCCATGCCTTCTTCTCCGTTTCTGAAGTGCGTTTGTCGGTATCTACACCACTCAGTTGGGACGCTATTGAAAGAAGCATCTTGAATATGACAGAGTCGAAGCACATAGACCAAGCTTGCGGGCTGAGATGGTCCCCATACGCATCGAATATCCTCAGTAGGGTATGAATCGCACCTGCAGGTTGTAAGCTTATATTCCAACAGAATACTGGTAGATTACGTACTATTTCTGAGCTCCAATCTCTCGTCGGTCGTAACGGTTGTCAGTCGATGCAACAAAAGTAGCCAAAGCGCAGCATTAGAGACAGCCTGGTCATCACTCTTTGCCTTCCTGTGGAGTTTATCTTCATCGATCGAATCGATCACATCCTTATCTAACGAGAATGACCCGCCTCTGCTTGAAATAAAGTCTGAAACAACCCAAAAGAATGTTACAGTCTATTTTACGTCAGAATTAGGGGCCATATAGGTCTTGGGGCGCTATGGAGAACTTACCGTTAAGCAGATGTTCAGGTCGTCATCTTGAGTACAAAATTGGTAAAGGGTATCAACGAGTATTAAAAAGCAAGAATTCGGCAGTGATGTAAGAAAGTCGGAACAGATTAATTCAAGAGAGCTGAAAGCTGATCGGACAAGCCTCGGGGAGCGTGTTCCCAGGAAGCTCGTATTATTTGGACGTGATGAGTCCGGTTGTTTGTCATGTAAGAAGACGGAGTCTATAATCTCAAACGTAATGTCCCAACCAGTGATGAGGTTTTCGCCACAGTGCTCTAAAATGCTTTTGAGCCCTTCCAGTATAATTCTATGGACCTCAATGTCCGTAAGAACTACCGAGGTCGATACCTTGCGCTCTTCTTCTTGTAAAGGTTTCAATGCGCGGCGGAATGTGTCAAGCAATCGCCACTGAACAGGGCCACGGACATCTTCAGACGGGGACATAGGAATATTAGCAGCCTCGAGTACTATGCGCACCAGGACTTCCGCAGCTCGTTGCCTTATGGGAGATGCGACAGCTGGCATAGTTAGGGCAGATATAAGCTCAGAGGTCAGAATGGTCCATCCTGATACTTCAGGGTCGAATGAAATCAGGCGATCGATATTGATGCTTGCGATATTCCCCAACTTAGCCAATGCAAAGAAGTCGCCATGGCTTTGGGAGGATACAGATGCCGAAGCGCTCGTCACTCGCCGGTGCGTGTAGGACGCCTTGCGATTCGCTGCTGGAGATTTCCCCCTCCCGGTGTCGATAGAATTTCTCCTTGCGTCCGCTTCATCTTCTCGGCCAAAGAGAATGCACAAGGCGGTAACGACATGCACGAACGAATCATTCGGAAAGCTAGCGGTGCTTTCAAATAGCCTAGAAGCAGCAGTCTCAACCGCCTTAATCTCCGTGCCAAAATTGGCAAGAAGAGCTGCCGAGCTATCTGCACTCTGTTGTGACTCTTGTTTGAACCCTGGAGAAGAGGGCGGCCGGCCAGTACCCTTACTTGAGAAAAACAAGACAAAGTCTGCCTGTTGGAGGGTTTCCAAGATGATCAGCCATGCGGCATCATCTAGTGTGGGACCAAGGGCAATTCCGAGGTTGAGCAGAGCTCGAAGACATAGCATATTTCGGGTATTGAGTGAGGCCGGTGTAAAATCGGTAGATCCATGTCTTGTCCTGTCCGCCATGCCCGAGTTATTGCTGGCTAGACTATCAACACTGAGCAACCCCCTTGCATTGCTAAAGATACCGTGACTTTGAGGGTTAGGCGTAGTTGGAGTAGTCGGAGGGGCAGTTAAGTCGGTGAAAATATTTGGAGGGACAGCGGCTTTCCCCAGAGTTGTAAGGAATGCATCTCTGGGCGTAGAAAGCCGGAGAAGCCCCGCCACGTGTGTGAATTTCTGGAATGAACGCACCAGACCATGGAAATAGTCTCCATCCAAACACGCGTTCATAAAAGTAGAACATGTGGCCAAAATAGCAGGCCAGCAGCTGTCTACAATATCAGCACAAAGTTTGACCTGGCTAAATGACGCGTGATCTTCAAGTAGAAGAGGGTTAAGAGGAACAGGTCCCTTCTTATGTGACGGCCCTCGATCTGCCTTACTATTCGTAGCATCAGCAGTATTATCTGATGCTTCGATGACATCCTTCGAGGCATCACTTCCTCGCGGACCTCTCTTTCTTGACTTGGAATCACTCGGGATAGTTAAAGGTAGAATAAACTTTGCGAGTCCTTCAGCAAAGCTATTAATGCAAGTCAAGGTGAGCCCATAGATATACGAATCAGGAATTCCAGGCGGATCGGACTTGTCCAGTTGATCAATGCATGGCACTCGCATGGAGCTCCACTGCACGCTAATTCCAGCAGTATGTTCGTAGGGCCCAGTGGGACCGCCAATTATTCCTGGTATACCAGTTGCTTCAAGCATAGCTTGATCATTTGACTCATTGCTCGACGGGTTGACCGATGGCACAGTGGACTGGCTTCCCAGGCCAATTACGGCAGGCTTCTCCGAGCTCAGTCGAACAAAGGCTGCCATCAGGTTACCCAAAATCTTCTTCTTCCCTTCCTGTGCATCGTATAGCGAAAATATATCCCTGGTAAGAGTTGCATCTGCAAATATTCCTCTGAAAACTTCCATGCACAAAGAGCGTCGCCAAAGCGTCGAGTCATGATCTAGCATGTGAGTTAACAACCCCACAGCCATTTCGCTTTCTGGAACAAGGATATGAATATGTCGTCGAAGCAATGTGTACAAAATTCGTGTAACCCTAACCGTCGCGGGAAACGTTAACTTCTCAGACATGGAGCTGATAATGAAAGGCATAAGCCTCGTGCGGAGGACGTTTGCCTGTTCTGGGTGTTCCAAGAAGACATCGGCATGGTTGGTTAGAATTGATTCAATCAATTCTAACACAAAGGTTTGCGGGAGGCCGGCGACTTTCAGAAACTGTGGCTTTTGGGATTCTGTCAATAGACAGAGGTCGTTAAATACTCTGTAGGCATCGAAGGCCGATGCCCTCACTTGAACTGTCCCATTTTCTACCGGCGCCTCAGCTATCGTAGGAACTTCAAGAATTACACCATCTTCAGTGACGACCTTGTCAAAGACTGTAACTACCAACTGCTGCAGCGTCGCTGCCGCGGTGTTGTTCACAATCCCATTCTTGCTCGCTTGAAGAATGGTGCAAATATTCAAGACGTTCGCCAACAGCTCCCCCTGAATATCTTTCCCATAGTTTTGAAGCAACGAAGGAAGTGCTTGCAATATCTTCAACTGGACATCTAGCCCTGATGAAGTTGCTTCAAGGAATGCCTTCAAGACTTCCTTCAACCTAAACCTTGGGAGCCCACGTGACACAACAAGCCTTTGCAAGCAAACTACCGCAATGCCTGTGAATTTTGCATTCTTCGTTCCACACGCAATGAGAAACGGGCTTACAAAGCTGCCCCTTTGGCTGAGGTCTAGGTCATCCATGTCAGTTCTGTGACTCTGTAAAGAGGGGGGCTAACGTACCAGCGGCTACCTGTGCTTCAGACGTAAACCGTAGTGATTTAAGCTCTTCTAAAGAGTGTTCGGCGGCCTTTTATGTTGTTAGCTGTGCACTCGCCAATGTCAAGTTGTCTTCATCGTTGTAGGCTCGCGAAGCTAAGGGAACATACTGTACGGAGCTCGGTGTGCTTTCTCTTGCTCTCCTGGATGAGATTGGAAAGCTCCGAACTAAGTATCTGCAACGACATCTTGCGTAGTTCTTCCCATGCCTTAGATGGTAATGGCGCCTCTAACTTTCCATGTTTTATAAGTTGTTAATTATACCAAAGCTGGCCTCTTCGTCCACAAGGCCACCACGCCCTGTGGTGTTCATGCCTCGTTTTGTTGCCTAATATATAAGGGGTGGGCAGCATACCCACCAGTACCACCAGCCTTGTGTCAAACCCCCACTACTCTTGTACCCGCCTCGGTTTCAACGGCCTTGTCTGACTCTACTTTAACTACGACTTCCAAACCGACTAGAAGTGGTAAGTAGAACCCCTAATATCTTAGAATATTGCGACAAAGCCTCTAACTGAATCTTTTACTTTTAGGAATTTTTGTGCGGCGGTCTCTTGAACCCTTTAATTAACGATATATATCAGCCATCATGACTGCCAAGGTCCCAAGGAATTTCAGGTTGCTGGAAGAACTGGAGAAGGGCGAGAAGGGCCTTGGAGCAGGTATGGAAAGTTAAATCAATATGCTTGATATTTAACTAACACCTATCTCAAGAGGCATGCTCATACGGTCTTGCGGAGGGTGATGACCTTCTCATGTCGAACTGGAATGGGACAATCCTGGGTCCCCCACATGTATGCCAAATCCTCCTGTCATTATCTCTGATATGTTCAATGCTAATACTATGTCCTCCAGAGCGTGCACGAGAACAGGATTTACTCGTTGAAGATGCATTGCGGCGATGACTACCCCGACAAGCCACCAACGATCCAATTTATCAGCGAGATCAACTTGCCCTGCGTCAACCCAAGAAATGGCCAGGTCAGCCTCATATTGTACATATATCCTTGGCTTCGCTGACTTATACTTCTCTAGGTCGACCCTTCCAAGCTCCCATGTCTGGCTCAGTGGAAGAGGGAATACACTATGGAGACTGTCCTGATCGACCTCAGAAGGTGGGGTCCCACATATCACCTTCGCCATGGATATTTTACTGACAAAGCACAGGTATATGGCACACCCTGCACACAAGAAGATTCCTCAGCCGGCCGAGGGTTCAACATATGCTTTATAAACATGATTTCGGGCTGCTATGTCGAAACACTGGCTGTAGCTGGGTTCTCAGTGGTGTTGGATTGTTGCCATTTCTTCTTTTTGCAGGTGCATCAGCGTGGCGAAACTGGTTGGCAAGCGTAAACGATGTCATGAGATAGCAACTAAACAGAGCTACATCAATAAGCCATGATATTGTAACTACTTGATATTGAAGTTGTGCACGTGATGCATGGCCGTTGTGGGCCCAGCATGGACAACCCCGAGTTTATATGTTCAGCCTTGTTACTTGCAGCACGTACATAGCCGCAACAATTCACAACACCAGATGAATGCCGAAGCAATTCATTCCACAGAAGCGTGGGGCGCACCGCATTGCCTGTATGTACAAGACTACTATGCATTCATCCACATAAATACTAACTCGCAAGCTAGGCATCGCTCTCTACCGAGCCCTTCTCTCGAAATGCCGTCTCATTGACATACCACCAGGCTTCCACAGAGGAAATGTGCCCCCCATAAAGCACATCATCCGCCGGCAATTCCGTCGCAATGCCCACGTCACAAGCGCACCGCTCGTAGTCGCAGCATTGCGAGTCGGCTATGAAGCCGAAGAGCTCCTCTACACCGCCAGCACCGGCGACAGCGCCGCACACTCCAAGATCCTCGATCTCCTCCGCGGCCTCCAAGCCGAAGGCGACGCCGCGCGCCTCGAAAAAGCCAGCAACCCGCCCCTCCCGTCATCTCCTCCCCCGCGCAAACCAGAACCCTATCCCGGCGCCATACCCGTCCTCGAGCAACGGCCTCTTCCCAAGTCGCAGCTGACGGGGCGACGACACGTGCCTAAACTCGTGAGCGGCAACTTGGTACCCTTCTTGCGGTTTAAGAAGCCGCAGAGCCCGTTCCTGTCGCGCGTGATAAATGATAAGATTAAGCTAAAGCAGAAGCGGAATGATACAATAGAGAGGTTGGGGGGGCTGGTGGAGCTGGGGGAGATGGAGCAGGAGTGGGATAATAAGGTGGGGATGGCGGAGGGGGAGCACTGGAGCATGGCAACGATACGTGAGAAGAGGGCCGTTGAAAGTAGCCTCCGTAAGGCTAGTGAGGCTAATATCGCGGTTGCACACAAGATGCTAGCTATTGTGGATGAGGAGCAGAGGCTGGCTGATATAGAGAAGAGGGAGTGGCTTAGGGAGAAACGGAAGAAGTATAGGCAAAGGAAGCGGGAGAGAGACGAGGCTCAGCAGGGGGAATTGCCCAAGTTCTGAGTAGCTGTTGTCCAAGTTCTTGGTAAAGCGTGTGGCATAGGTGAATAGCCTGTCAGTCAGACTGTCGGATGTCTGCCAGCCACATTAATTGTAAATATATGTACAATAACTTATCCCAACAGCTTATGCTTTGTAATTAATTCATTTATTGAAGCTATTCAGAGAGCGGATGGTAATATACACTGCAACCACCCATATTATTACATTCGAGGTCATACCACTCGTTAGCCTTCTTCCCGACCCTCTCTTTAAAACCGCCCTATAACGCCGAAACACTTGGTTTCCACCGAAAAAAAAAAGGCCAACCCAAGCCGCTACCCCAAAATCATATATTCATGAAAATTTCTTCATACAACCAGAGCCATCCCTAATACTCGAACGCTTCGCCGATAGTTCTCCGCAGAGCCCGATCGACATCAGAAGGCCTAAATCCCGGAGCCCTTCCAAGGCAAACCCCTTCCCTAGATATATCTATAAATCGTCAGTAGATGCTCGATTCTCCTATTTCATGGGATTATACTTACGCCGTACCAGGGTTGCAACACTGAGCGTCACAAGCCGCGGAGAATTTAAGGTCGACGATGATGAACCGCCATCGTAGCCATTCGAACTCTGCTTAGAAGGTCCCGCGTCGAAAATTGGCCCCCTGAGGTCAAATGCGTTCAGAGCTAGCGGTTGTTTGCTGATATTGTTACTGTCGTTGTTGTCTGCAGGGTTCGGAGCGGATGTATTTAGCCAATTCGAGGGGACATTCTGATACATAGATCCAGATGTGAAATCGATCGTCATCTGGATTTCCTCCATTACCTCCTCGAATGTTTGTGTTCGAGGAATTTGCTCTCCATTCGAGGTCCCCATAGAAATAGGGCTTAGTGGTGTTCTAGGTGAGATAGAACTGCTGCTGTCAGTGCTAAAGTTCGTAGGCGCCTGATTAGCCGTCACACCCTCGAGAGATAGCATGTCCAAATCAACGGTAACATATTCTGTGTGTGGTGCGATGTCGATGCCCTTGCTTCTTAGGTAACTCTCCACATCGTTCGAGTCGAAGTATTTCCCTTCAAATCCTTCTGCGCTGCAGGTAAAGTTATCGATCATATGCTTCTCCCTCGCCGACATAGCATCAGTTGTAAGAGGTCCCATTGATCGGCCCGTCCTCAACTTTGGCATCAGATTACTGGAGATATCCTCTTGTGGGAGTGGATAATACGTCCCTGACCCACCAACGTGCACGAAAGGTGCTGACCACTGATTGAGCAGTTCTTTACCTGAACTTCGTTGTAATTTTTCGGCCAGCCTCGCCAATAGCTGTTCTTTAGTCCGAAACAGAAGTGAGAATCCAAACACTCTCTTGAGAATTAAGGGGTTCGAGTTGGGATTTGTAAGGAGTCGAAATCCGCGTTCGTTTGAGGTACGATGAAGACGCCGTGCAAAGCTGCTTTCAAGGCCTGCGAAAGAGGTCGGTGAGGTGAGGACTTGGTCGTTGCCAATTCCAGGGAACTCGTACCCATTTACATCAGGGGCTTCAGGCCGAAATTGATTTAAATCGACATCAGACAGGTCACAAACGAAGTTATCATCGTTGATACTTGGCTGGGTATTGATTTGGTCTTCCATTGGCGGTTGGTCTGGAGCTGGTATCTGATTGTCATAGATTTGCAAAGAATATGCATCTCTATGGCTTACAGAGTCATTTCCCCAACCTGACCCAGCAAGAATTGAAAGGGCCTTTTCTGTCGGATTCCGTGTCTGTGCCTTTGGACTCTTAGAATCAGATTCGGAAACAGCAACTTTGTTGTCAGGATTCTTTTCGTCGGCGTGGCTGGAGTCGTCATCTTGGCTATACTGATCTGCAGCGGCCGCCTTGCTCAGTGCCAGGACTCGCTGAGTTGCCGCGTGTAATTGTCGTGCAAAGTCGGGTTCTCTCTGGAGGAGACCCTGTGAGGAGGCAAAATCATAGAGCCCGAGGAAGGTGTTATTCATTTCTTCGGCCGTGCTCTGTAGTTTCTCAACCTGGGACTCTAGAGACGATATAGTCGTTTCTTTTCTATGGCGATAGGCTCGCTGTGCCAGGCGAATCTGTGTCCGACGGCGCTATGTCCCATGTCAGTACATCATTAATGTAAAACAGGTGAGGCAAGTAGTATTCTCATAACCCAAAGGTAAAATATGGAGTGCATTTCCAGGCCATGAGCCAACGAAAAGTTCATGACCAACAACATAACGACTTAGAGAAAGATAAACACCTACATCTGCAGCCGTCTCATCCTTAGTATCTAGCCTCGGGCGCCCCCTCGACTTCTTAGAGGCATCATCCTCATAACCATCTTCATCCTCGCTCAGCTTCTGCTTCTTCCTCCTCCTCCCTCCCTTATCCTCGTCTTCTCCCAGATTCGCAACCTTTGCCTTCCTAGCCTTCCTGGTCTTTGTTTCCTTCACCTCAGCCCTCTGCGCTGTCACCTTTGGCGCATCTGCCCTTCTCTCAGTACCAGCCTCAAACCCAGCTGTCATCCCAAACATATGTGCTGGAGGAGCCGGACGCTGCCGTGCCAGCTCCGTCAAACTACGCGCGATTGAGACAGCAGCCTCTTCATCGTATATTTCAGCGTTCAGAATCTCCATCTGTTCCAGAGTACTGGGTCCCTTGACGGCGTTGCTAATCAGCTGGTGTTGCCTCGGCATCCTAGATTCTAATCGCAGCCTTGGCGCTAGTACAAATTGTCGCTTCGGTACCTTGGAGGATGAGATGGAGGATGCAGTGTGGGGAGGAGATGGGCCACAATCAGTGGCATGAATTCATAGTGAAGGCGGATCGTTCGGATCCACTGTAGTGGACATTTATAGTTTATTATAAAGTTTCTAGGTCCCAAGAAGCTGTCGTAGCTCTTCGTATGTTGAGGATTTGTAATGTGGGAGGACTGGGTACAGAACCTAGCCGATTACTGATCACCTCTCACCTCATCCAAATGCCAACCAATGCCGCCGGGGTTCCCGTCGATGACTAATGGTCAAGCATCTGTCAAATCATGCGCCTCTTGACTGTTGGGCGTGCTGAAGAGAGCTTGTCTGATCCCAGATAGAAATTGTCAGTGGCTCAACACTTGGATCAACATTGGGGGCTGTCATTTTGTTGGTCCACGCAAAGTTAGGAACAGTAAGCAATGTCGTAATAGGATCATAATTAGAGATATTGTGTATAAATGAGGGCGAGTTGACATGAAATGGGCTAACATCCATCAACATCGAACATATGGCGAATCATCGGTCGAAGATCAAGATTCTATTCCTGAAAAGCAAATATCATATCCCTCCATAAAAGCCATTCTCTTACTCATGGTAGCTATCTTACAACACGACATCGCAAACAAAAAGAATCCAGCTCTGCGCCATTTCCGTCCATGCATCCCATCGCACGTCCAACGCCGCCATAAACGAAATAATAAAGCAAGGGTGGTTAATCTTATGTGCAACTGCAAGTCCCCTTTCCCACCGATCCCCAGATTCCAAAAAGAAAAAAGCCTATTCCTCCTTCTCGCCCATTAAATGCCAAATGCCCCAAAAACACCCTTTCCCTAGCTGCAGCTACCAAATCCAGACGTGACGAAACTTTTGCTTTTGTGGTTTGTGAAAATCCTCATATCCGTCATTGTGTGTGTGCTGCTCTAGCTTTCTTTCCCAGATGTCGAAATGAAGACCGGGTATCGTTATTTCTATGCAAAACCAAAGGAAATCCTACTCTCGCCATTTGTATGCATCGATATATTTTACAGAATTAGAGACCCTGGTGAGAGTGGTTGTCGACAACGCTGTCGGATAGGTTGATCAGGAGCTGGGCGAGGCAGCGCTTTGTAGCAGCATCGTCGCGGAGGACGGAGGAGAAGGTGGCGTCACGAAGAGGCTCCGGGAGACACTGACGAAGAGCCTCGCGTGCCCGAGCGTTGTCGCTGAGGCTATATCGAGTCAGCACTTGTGGCACATATTAATATAAAGTACTAGGGCGCTTACCGTAAAAAGCAACGGACAACGTGCTTCAGGAGTCTGGCGGTCTGCTGTTCAACGAGCTGGTTCACCATGTTGCTCAGAACAGTTCCAACAGCATAGAATCGCTCATAGGTTGCACAGATGTAGTTCAATCCATGGTCGTCAAGGAGGATCTTCTGCACAATAAAAATGGCGACAGTCTTGCTCAATTCGGAACCAGTCTCCATGATGCGCAGGCACAACGGGATAATTTCTGTTGTGAGGAGAAAATTGATGACATCCGAGCTGTCATTCTTGACCAGGGCGCCAATGACACCAAGGGATGTCAGACGAAGATATTCGAAAGGCCGCGACTTAGATGTCGTGTTTAGAAATGGATATAAAAATAGCGGAATGTGAGCTAGAGATTGGATCAGTCAGTCACTCCCCTTTCCTGGAAGCGCGGTGAAATATTCGTACCGTTGAGAAACAGAGCCCTAGTCTCATTGTGCGACGCCACGCACTGGAGAAGAGCAAGCGCGTTACAGACACGGTTGGAAGCCGCGGCTGTCAATTGCGATGGGTTGAGTAACGTATAAACGGAGATGATCTCCTGCAACAGAGAGGTCATGACACCTGCGACACCACGTTAACAAAGCGCCAATCATCAAATTGAACTTCAGCTTACCAAAAGAGTGCCAAAGAATCAGCGCCAACTCAGGGACCTGCTCGCGCTTCTTGCTCAATTCAAGCAATGCGCTCTCGCGGGTGTCTTCATTCAACAGTTCCGCGATCCAGACCAGAACTCTCCTGTTCTCCTCGGTAACCCCATCCATCATTGCGCTCTCCTGTGCGTGACCTGGCAGATGTGTAGGGACAGATGCATTGTGTGTCGCCTGGATGCGGTTGTAGTGAGCTGCAGACGCGTGGGCGGCAGCTGCGGCTTGGGCCTGATGGTGAGTTTGCTGATGGCTGTGCTGATTCAACCAAGCCGCCTCATTATGGCCAAAGTTCTGGTGCGAAAACACGTGGGCACCTCCTTGAGAGAGCATCGTAAGCGTTTCAGTATGCTGATGCTTTGTGGATGTGTTGTGGTGTGAAGAGGGGTTGTCGTTGTTGGTGTCCGATCCGTCGGCTCTTTAGCTGAAGGTAGATCGTGAGATGAGGCTACCACGCTACCACAGCATGTACAGTTCAAGCCTGAGCGCCTGACTGGTCGAACAATGAACGGATAGTGAATAATAAGCGTCTCGTTAAGACAGTGGGGGTCGTAACCGAGGCGCTACTGTCGAGTCCTTGGAGGCGGTGAGCCCAATGCTGGACCGTGCTGGGCTGGTGCCACTATGAGTGGCAGGTAACAAAGGAGGGTCGGCGCAGCGACGACGTTGAAGATTCGATATGTGATAGACTTATGTCTGGGCGAGATCTTCGAGGATAAAATATATATTACTTAAGTGATATAAGACGTTATTTAACTGTGTTTTTGTGGATAGTAGAGCTGAATCTGAAAGTTGTGTTTTTGAATGAAGACAGGGTGGTTAGTTTTGCCTGGTGAAATTGTATTTATATTATTCCAGCAATGAATTTATATAACTCATACACGTTTCTAACAACCCAAAACAACACTGAATGTAGAAAAAAATTATACTACAGACATAGAATCAGAGACTACGGGAAATACCAACACTGATTCAATGACTATTACTTCTACTTCCCACTGCAAAAAAACTAGGTTGGCTTCACTATCTACAGGCTGGACTACACCACCGAGACCACATATCACACAGGGCATCCTTGAATCTCAAGAATAAAGTTATTACTATATTTCCAACGGCAATAGCCGATCATTACGCCCCTACGGCTTGCAATATCCCATCTCTCTGTATACTCCGAGGCATCATAACCTATAAGACGCCCCAACAATGTGTACCAAAGGCTGGACGAGAAGAAAGTAGGCATCTGAACGCTCATATAACGACACCGTAATATGCAGTGACCAGGCAGAAAGTAGAAGAATAAGAAAAGTAGCAGATGTGGATGACTCAAACATAGAAAACTCGTTGATCCGTGTGTCCACAATGGGATCATGATCGTCTGCAATGAAAAAATAAAAGTCAAAATCGTCGTCCTAATACCTCCATTCACTCATCACCATTTTCGTTCGTATTGCTCGTCGCCCTAGAGTTGAAGCTCCTTCGAAATTGGTTCGACCATACTCTTGTGCCGTCATGTATCGCATGCTAGCCTCTTAGAGGCGAAGCTCCTTCAAAATTTGATCCGCCATATTCTTGTATTGCCAAGTGCCACCAGTTAATCTCTTGAACTGGATGCCGTGCAGAGAGAACAATGGAACTTTGACAATCAATATCTCAAACTCTAGAATCATGCTGCCACCAAGATCGCTCTGGACGTGGGTGGTAGTCTCCCCTGCAGCTCTCCGCGACGAGCTGCGTTGGTTAGATCGGCCAACACTATCGTCGGATATATCCGAGTTTGAATAGCTGGCATCTGCTGCAGATCGCCGAGAATTCTTTGGCGCCGCAGCAATCCTCTCAACATCTCTGTATTCATCGCGTTCTCTATCATTGCTGCCGCCCAAGGTAAACCCGCCAAAACTTATGCGTCGACGATGCGAGGAGCCCGGAGGCTGCAAGTTCTGGGAGCTGGAAGGAACATCAACTACCTTCTTCAAGTCGATGCTGGGCATGTGGCGACATTGAAATCCTCCCCGAATCTCTTTGTAATTCACATTGAGCTGCTTTAGAACGCGAATAATATCAGCCCGAATAGTGTTCACAGGCTTCGTCGAGGTGGTTGACACGCTGAAGAGACCCTTCAGGAATACAGGCCTTGCGTTTTCGGCATTTCCATAGCTCTCGCCGTTATTGTCGGATACCTCAAGACTAGCCCTCTCTGGAATGTCTTTCTCCTTTGCTTCTTCGCGACGCGCACGTCGAGCCTGTATGCTCTCTCTCCTAGCGTGGCCAAGCGATTTCGCTCGGTTCGTCCCAGAGCGAGGAGCTAGGGTCTGGTCCTCATCGCGAGACTTTTCATTCATAGAAGATCTCGCTCCACTTGCAACTGAGTGATCCGAACCGCTCGTTGCTGGTGGATCTTTGTAGGTCACACGCGGCTTAGGCTCTCTATCTTCGTGGCGACGACGGTATTCTGCTGAATTGACGCTTGTAGATCTCCCAATCATCTTGCCTGCCCTCGCGCCGTCTGCCGTTTGTGGCGGAGTCAGCAAGTCACGGTCCTGACGGTTGCTGGTGCTTGATGGCAGAATGGTGCTCGATTGAGCGCCACGATCTCGTTCCCTAACGCGGCGAATGCTGAAGCTCTTCCTCAAGGTAGTAGGCGCTTCACTTGGCGACCGAACTGTGACAGCCGGAGGATAATGCTTGTCGATATTCCGCTCAGGCACATCCTTCCGTTTACGTGTGCTGAATCGTCTCAGGAGGCTGGTTGCAGCACTCTCCTTCTTTAGTTGTCCGCCTGGTGCATCAACAGCAGCTGGTGAGGTAGGTCCGCTTGCTCCTCCAACCTTTAAGGTCTTCATAGATTCCGTAACATCGTCTTCGCCATGTGTTCGCGCACGTGCACGAGTTCTTCCCCCTGTTGCCATTTCACCTGGCATTTCGTACGCTGCCGTATTGGTGTGTGCAGCCTTCGGCGGGGCAATCTCAGCCATCTGTAGAGGAGCCTCGTTTGGAGAACGTGGCAGGCTAGTGGCCCCTGGATTCGCTGCTCTGCGATCCCTATCTTGCTTCTCCCGAACTAAATAGTAAACGGATATTAAGGGATGGAATGCATTTATCGGGTCGTTGCCTAACTGCAAGCCTTCAGTGGAGGGTGTCGTGAGCGTATCCTTGCTATTTGTAGAGCTCCTCCGCTTGTAGAAGTCAAAGCCAAATCCCCTTTTCTTTTCAACATCCCTTGGAGTTTGAGCTCCCTTGTCGCGAGCAGCCAACCGAATACCGCGTTGGTAGTCGTCAGACTCCAGTATTTCCGTTAATTGTTGGTGGATAAGCTCTGGCGCACCGAAATCAAACCCCGTCATGGCACGTATCACGTCAGGATCAAGGGGAAACTGAAGTGGCTCGCGTGCGGGGAGATGGTTTTCTGGAGGATAGCCAAATCCCTTCAGTATCCACGGATGATTCATTATTTCATGAAGAGTAGCCCTTTGCTTTGGGTCTGTCACAAGCATCCGTGAGATGAGATGTTTACAGTCTAGCTCTTGTTAGTGGACAGGTCATGTTGCAGGAATGTGGGTATCTTACCAGAACTGAGCCAACTTGGGTACTCGACAATGCCTTTCTTGATTTTGGCATGCAGAGCTTGCATGCTCTGGTCATCAAATGGGACTTTTCCGCAGACTAGAACATATAAAACAATCCCAAAACTCCAAATGTCAACCTCAGGGCCCGTATACGCCTTGGCCTGCAACAGTTCTGGTGCCGCAAAGTAGAGACTGCCGCAGAATGTCTTCAGATGCGATTTTGGTGAAAACAAGTTACTCAAGCCAAAATCGATGATTTTTATATCACCTGTCTTGCTGATGAGAATGTTCTCAATCTTCAGATCACGGTGGATGATGCTATTGCGGTGGCAATAGTCAAGCGCGCTAGAAATCTGGCGTGTGAACTTCCTAGCCAGCTTCTCCTTCAGTTTGCCATGAGAGATGATATAGTCAAGCATTTGGCCTCCATTGACGTATTCGAATAGCATATACCAATGGTGGCTCGTACGTACAACATCTCGCATGCCGCATATGAATGGATGGTCGAGGAGTGTTACGATAGCCGCTTCCCTGGCTGTGCGTACCTCCTTGGAGCGTTCGGCACGCTCACGATCAGCTCGGCTCTGTTGTTGGGATTCATCGGGGGTCGAGCCGCGTGGAACGATCTTAACAGCAACCTTCAGCGAACAATTAGCGAACTAGCTACAATGTTATGGGCCATTGTTCCGCTTACTTCTTCTGGACCTTCTACACGTCTCGCTAGCTTCACCTTCCCCATACTACCTGAACCAATGGTCTTCCCAAGGATCCAGTTGCCAGTCTGAGCCGGTATCACAGTCCTTGATCTTCCTTGCCTCGAAGAGGACTTTTGTTCCGACGGGACCACAACCGGCGCTGGGCCAGCGGCATTAGAGCCACCTGAGCTTGCCATGTCGGAGGTGGGATGATGGCGCGACGAGCTTCTGGTATGTCCACTTCTTGTCGAGTCCGTCCGAGTATGGTTACTACGATCGGTGGATCTCTTCCTGGTTGATTGAGCGACGTTCGTTGTCTCATAGTCTTGTTGCGGCAGTAACTCGTCCACGCGTCGCGAGGTCGGCCGCGAACTCGATGAATGGGCGCGAACTGGGCTGGGAACAGCAGCAGATGGCCTCGATCTGGTCGACTGTGTCCGGGATGGATTCGTATACGATTGACCGTCGCGCCTGGAAGACCCCTGCCCCTCACGTCTTGACTTGCCCTGTGCTTCAACTGCACTAGGAGGAGCTGAGGCGGTAGCTGACATCGTTAGCCAGCGGCGCCGCTGGTGATCAATGCACCCAGGTTCCCACGATGCACCAGGTACTCGATATTAAGATCGAACGAAAACGCTATATCGAAACGAAACGAAACGAGAAACCGATATGCTATCGCGATAGGTGTGGTTGATTTGCAGTTCCGGGCGTCGTCATCAACGTTGCATGGTTTGTGGTGGATGTTCCTATAGCCCAAGGTAGGTTGGCAAGGTTGGCAGACACAAATGCGGGTCAACGGTAAGCGTGCCAGCAGGTCAGTCGTGGCATTTCTGACACTCAAAGTCCGATTTTAAAGTTGGGATATAGGTATTATATCAAAGGAGCTTCACATAAAGGAGACTTAAATCAAAGTGTGTCTCTTGGGCTAGTTTCATGCTCGATGACATTCCGAAATGGGACCTGACATGCTGTCGTACCTTAGCACAAGAGGGACAAAGCAACCTAAGATCCTCACCCGAGGCGACTCGTTACTTAGCGTCAATCCTTTGGGACTCAACGGCATACTGTGTACATTGCGCTACCACATGTCCGGCCAATGATAAAATATTCTATGCTGTGCAGCTTGAGCTGGGAAATGCCAACGGTTTGCCCCGACAATATTATACATTCCTGTAGCTGCCCCCATTGTCCCTATATAGACTCAATAGTACTTAAGCTTCCTGGGCGCGCTTAAAGCGGCTAAGATAAGGACGTGAATCGCAAACCATCAAGGTCGGGCAAAACGAACTTTAGTCAACCGCATTCATGTCGAGAAATGTCCGTGAAACGAACGCGCGCTGCCTACGAGTCTGACTTACGGGCCCAACAGAGCCCGTTTGTAGCTTATGGCACTCCGCTTCCTCCACTTGACCCTGATGTCCGGGACGATGGGTCGTATGTTCCAATTTGGAAGCAGGAGGTGACGGATGAGAGAGGCAGGAAACGCCTTCACGGAGCCTTCACGGGTGGATTTAGCGCAGGGTATAATTATTCGTCTTGGTCAGGTTGAAATGTTACTGACTGTGTCCGGTAGCTACTTCAACACTGTTGGATCAAAAGAAGGATGGACTCCGTCCACCTTCGTCTCATCGCGATCGAGTCGCAAGAATGGCGAAACGAAGATAATAGAACGGCGCCCTGAGGATTTTATGGACGAAGAGGACCTTGCCGATGCCGAAGAACACCAAAGAGTCCTCACGGTTGGGGATTTCAGTTCATTGGGCTCTACGGAAGGTGAGGTCATGAAGCGTGGAGGCTACATGGACCTTTTCAAAACCGAGGGCGAAACAATGGGAGTCAAACTGCTGAAGAAAATGGGATGGCGAGAAGGCCAAGGGGTGGGACCAAAAATTTGGAGAGCTGCAAGGTTGGGGATGGAGATTTCTAGTGCTGGCCAGCCTCAAGAGCAACATCTTTTTGCGCCAGATAATATGCCAATGATTACATTTGTCCGAAAGGTCGACTACAAAGGGTTGGGGTTTGCTGGCTCGGCCAGGCTGGGAGAAGAAAACCAAAACAATGTTGTTTCGAAACCAGAAGTCGACAGGGGAGAGGTGTTTGGAACAACTCGTCCAATGGCGACTAAGAAGGCCAAAAAAGCAGTTCGCGGCGGTATCGGCATAGGGGTATTAAACGACACTGGGTCTGATGATGAGGACCCATACGAAATTGGCCCAAAAATCTCATACAATAAAGTCATTGGCGGTGACAAGAAAAAGAAGAACCCCATTATCAGTGGTGCGGCCAAGCCGGTGTTCATCTCTAAAAAGGCGGCAGCAGCAAGGGCATCTCTGGGATTTCGGAAATGCCACGATGGACGACTTCCTTTAGATGGTTTTGTATTGGGCAGTGGGACAGATTCTATCGACGTTACGTCGATGGATAAATATCGACCAGTCGAAGTTCCTCCAGATTGGACGCCTGCAAAAGCAACAATCGCCACCCCTGGAGCATCTGACTATATATCAACTGCCGATGCCGCAAGAGCCTCGACATTAGACCCGAAGTCGCGTGCAGCATTACTGGGTGAGGCGCCCTTACCTGGTAAGTCTGTTTTCGACTTTCTCTCCAAGTCCGCTCGTGATCGGATCGCCTCAGCATCAGGGAAGACGAACTTGCCTGCTGCTCTGGGAGAAGTACCAGAGGGTTATGTTCCCCCGCCTGAACGACGACGAGAATCACCCGGCCAAATTCCAAATATTGACATTGATGTCGCCGTGGCTGCTCTGGGCCGTAGCGGGAGTGGTTGGATGCCATATTCCGATAACGAGGAAAAACGGTCACGGTACAAGATTTACTTGGAAATACAAGCAGGCATGAGAGATGGGCTTCCTGAGAAGGAGCCAGGGGTAGCGAAGGAAGACTGGATCAGGGAGCTTCAGGAGTTTGCACATAGTGCGCAGATCTTTAAGCCAATGACCGGAATGATGGCAACTCGGTTTACATCCTCATCTTCAGCACCTACAACGTCGGAAGCAAATAAATCTGATACTCTGCTCAGTAAGCCGCAACCGAAGCAGGAAGACCCAGCCGAGGCCGCGGCTAAGGCTGGTATGTTTGGGCGTCTGACAAGATCAGAAGAAGATTTCTACCCAACTAGACTACTATGCAAGAGGTTTGGTGTTCGCCCTCCAGCTCATGTGCAACCAGACCCTGAGAACGAAAAGGCCGGTGGGAAAGATTCCGGCCCCGCAACTAGTACTGGTCAACCCACTCGGGCTTCGGAGCTGATTTCAAAGTCTGATATCGACGACTTAATTAGGGAGGCTGGTGGCCGTAGCCAACACTGGCAGACTGCGAGTTCCACATCAGGGAGTAGAGATGCAATACCACCCACAGAACGGCCCATTCCAATTGTGGTTGATACGGAACGGAACGAAGCATTAGAGGGCGAAAGGCCAGGGGAAGCCGTGTTTAAATCAATTTTCGGCGATGCTAGTGACGAAGAATAGATATTCATTATTGGGTATCAAGAATGTCATCTGTTGCTCTATGCCGTGATTGAAACCACCCGCGCGCCAATATTACTCCTGCCCATCTAGCATTGCATCATGGCCGTCTGGACTACCCACATCCTCGCCAATCCTCACATCCTCGCCAATCCTCACATCCTCGCCAATCCTCACATCCTCGCCAATCCTCCTACCTACATCATCGTCGCAGCCGCCGAGACCACGAGGCCAAGCACCACTAAACCACCCCAACCGCTCGTCCTCCCCAGAACCGTCGCGCCAGACTCCCTAGTATCACACACCAATCCCGCAAAAAAGGAGTCCGGGCGCGCCTCCGTGTAGTTCCCCAAGCACCATCTTGTCTTCAAAGTCTCCTGCGGGGTCGGGCTCGAGCACCAGGAATAGCACGGTTCAATGCCATCAGTGCCGTAAGGCGAAATGCCGCTAGAGGAACAGCACGCGATCATTGCGTCCCTAACGGCTTGCCCGGTTTTCTTGGGATCGGAATTGCTCGAGGAGGGGTATCCTGGGATACTGGTGTTGTAGGGGCCTGTGTTTCCAACGCAAGAGTACATCCAGGGGATGTCCAAGGTGATCCCAGGGTCGCACGTGAAGTTGGACATTTTTGAGGTGTTCGTGAGGGAGCGGTGTGTTGTAGAGATGGGAATTTCCAAGGTTTTTACTGCTTGGTACATGGACATCTGCGATTATATAGTACGGCTTTCATGTGGTTCTTGGCGTGATGCTGCGCCCACCATTATCCCGATCCTTTAGCAGACCTGTTATTATCTTCCCCGCTTCCTTCACATGCCTTTAATACTAGTTGGGGTTTTAAAACCATGTGGTTGTCTATAAACAATGTATATCGTTACTATTAACCTCATAACTCATCTATCATTAGAAAATTGATGTCTTGGCTACTACATCCTCGCCGCCCTCGCTAATCCTCCTACATCATCGTCGTAACTGTCGAGATTACAAGACCGAGCACCACCAATCCACCCCAACCGCTGGTCCTCCCTAGCATCGTCGCGCCAGACTCGGGCATGTCAGACTCGGTCGTACCAGAGTCGGGCGTGGAAAGCCCGGTCAGCGTACACCCCAAGGCCCCAAAAAAATAATCAGGGTGCGCCGCCGTGTAATTCCCAAAGCACCAGTTTGTCTTCGTCGCTTCTTCTAGGCCTGAGGTTGAGCAGTAGGAGTAGCAGGGGTCTGATCCCTCGGTGCCGTAAGATTGAATGGCCGAGGGACAGCATTCTGTCATGGCGTCTATGACGGCCTGCCCAGTTTGGTTGGCGGCAGGATGCGTAGGGGTGGTGATGTTGAAAACATCAGTGCCATAGGGCCCAGTATTGCCGCTGCAGGTGTAGTTTCCTGTGACTATAAAAGACCGGGGGTTGCAGCCAGTGGTGTTGGACATATTTGCGGTATTGGTAAGGAGACTGCGGGTTGTAGAGGTGGGATTCGTTTTTCTTTTCGTGGTGGCACTGTTCGATATAAGAATGTTTGCGATTGTAGAGGTAAGGTAGTTCAACAGTCTCACTGCTCGATACAGGAATATCTACGATTATATAGCAGAACCATTGAGAGCCATGTCCTCCTTGGCGAAATATAGGGGACGCCTTTATCCTAATGCTTTAGGGCATATTCTTATAACTTTTATATTATCCGCATCCTTCATCGGAGCTGGGAGCTACCTGGGGGTTTCAGCGCACTTGGCGGTACATAAATAGAGTGTAGCATGTCTGGTATAATTTGGGGGCCGTTATGGGTAAATTTGCAGCTTTTCCATGATTAAAAGTTGAAAAGTGGATCGGTGATTCAATGATTCTTGTGGTGACCCCTATAATGTGTGATGGGCGGCTGAGTTCTGATATTTATGATAGGTGAGGTGTTAGAAAGTAGTTTAGTGACAGAACGGGCCTCCGCACAAGCTCCAATAAACTTTCCATGACGGCGGCTACAAATGGCAGGGGTCCCACAAATTGGCCAAGCACCAAGCAACAGCCCAACACCATATCAACAACAAGCGAGCAAGCGATAGGAGGCAGAGACCAGACCAAAGCTCACCAACAACTACACCATAACACCACCAACAATTAACCACCCCCCGTCGCAAAACCTGGATATATACCCCATTTGATATACCCCGTTGGTATAGGTTCTCGCGCGTCGACCCCAGCGATATCATTTACCCACCCGCATTGCATTTCACCCCGACCAACACAGCCGCGAGGCCCACCGCATCATCTCTAACCACTATACTCCACCCCATCGACCACGACGTTGTCCGATACGCCCGACGCCCGCGCCGGCTGCGATCCCATCGGCCACGGCCACCGCGCGCACCAGAACAAGCCGCAAGAGGAGCACGATCGAATTGAGCGCGCCCCGTCGTCACCGCCGCCGCAGTACCCACAGCAATCACCAGGGGGTTCATCCTCACCCGCACCCTGTTCGTCTAGGCCTCCGCCATTCTCTCAGCTCGACAACCACCAATACTACACCGCTGCCAACTCTGACGAGGTACCAGTCGCCTCCGCAGCGTGCTCAGCTTCCGTACCGGCGTACGCAGCGCTAGCCCCTGAATTTGCGAGTTCGCGAGCAGACGACGCGGTTGCAGAGACAAAGGCCGCGCTACCGAGGGATAACAAGGGGGAATCATCGTGTAAGAAGGACGACGAGGAGCCTCCGCCTGCTTATACGGAAGGGTCGAGCCCATTACTCTCGTTTAACTATCTGATGGCGGCCGCGGGAGGAGTTGCGAGTATTCTTACTCAGGTGCAACAGGGTGGTCCGCCGCCGATTAATACGCTTGGAGGTGAGTGTTAGGATTTGTGAGGGGGGTGACATGGAGGCTGACTTTTGTTGTAGATGTCGGCGCTGATGAGAACATTACTATGGACCTAAGGTAGGCTTTTTTACAATCTTTGGCCAGGGTCTTGGCTAACATACATCGACAGGGGCACGCGCTTCACTCTATCAAGAGACGAACTATTAACACTCCCCGAATTCGTCCTCCTATCTCTCTTTCCCAACGGTCTTTTACCAGATGGCCATGTAAACGCCTACCAAGAAGGCGACGCCTTCCAAGTTGATGTACGTCCCCCCTTTCCCCCAAATCCACCTAAACCACACAGCTAACACCACCCCCCACAGTACGACCCCGCCTCCCTCCAATACATGCTCGAATTCTTCCGCAACGTCGCCCAAACCATCCCCGACACCGCCTCCACAGCCCTCGACGACGAGGCCGCCAACCTCGACAACCCGGCCGGCTCAGCACGCGACATGCTGCGCGACCGCGCGGGCATAATCGTGCTCCGCGAGGACCTGGATTTCTACGTCATCCCGCCGCGCGCGGACATCGAGCAGAGCGAGATGGTGGAGGTGAAGAGGGCGGCGGGGAAGGCGTTGTTGGGGCAGGATGGGATTTTTTCGGGGCTAAGAAGGAGTGAGGAGACGGGGACGACGGAGCAGCATTTGATTGAGATGTTGACTGCTGGGTGAGTCTTCTCTTTTTACTATTTATTTCCGCTCACTCTTGTTACTTGGTTGTGCTCAGAGCTAACATCGTACCCAGCGGTTTCAACCACACAGACGGCTGGGGCCACCGCGCCGGCGAGCCCAACAAAGCCGTAATCTGCAGCCTAGCCCTCGCGCGTCTGCGCACCGACGTCCGATCCGCCGAATCCGGCGGCGGCGGCACCGCGGTAGGAATGGCGCAGAAGCTACTCCTTTTCTGGCGTAAACCGGCGAGGAGATGCTGGTGGGAGGGTGTGGAGCTGGAGGGCGTGGAGGGCGTGCAGGGGAAGTTGAAGGTTTGGATTAGGAGGGTTTGGACGCTGGAGATGAGTGTTATTGGGTTGAGATAGGGAGGGGTGTGTCTGGGGTGAACGTGGGGTGAAGGAGGGGGGAAATGGAGGAGAGAGGGGTGGTGGTGGTGGTGGTTCTACTAATTGCGTCCACCTGCGGGTTGGCGCGCGTGCACGTGGTGGTGGTTGTTTTCTCCTTTGTAATCTCGTCATCTCAAACAACCAACAAACTCATTTCCTTTCTTGGGTTTTCAAGCTTGGGGTTCTTGTCATCATTGTTGTTGTCTTCATTTTCCTTTTGGGCGAATTAAAGAGAAATGCATTGTTTTTTTTCTTTCTCTTTTATTACTTTTCAGCGATGTTTTTTTGACGTGCCCTTTTTTCGTTTCTTGCTTTTGATATACAAATACAGAGCAGTGCAGTGGAATCGCACTTGGAGGTCAGAAAGATGAGTTGGACGCCGATGTTGTGTGGGGGGCTCTCATTTTGATGAGGAGGAGGAAGTGCTGATGTTGGAAAGCACCGTGTAAGACGGGAGGTGGAAGTACAGATGGATGCATGGGATAGGGACGTGGAGTCTAGGATTCATTCAAGAAAGGAGTAGCACCGCCAGGTGGAGTAGGAGAATATAAAAGCATATCACCGAAGTTCTCGTTGTCGTAGAGAAAGATGTCTATGATGGGTTTGTAGAAGTGCCGTATGTCGCCACCCACTCTTGCTCTCTCAGTGTCGACCCATGAACCACGAGTCTATCCCATCCCGCATCTCCATCAAGGCAGAGAGTATACCACTCCAGAGACCAGATATCCAATGTTCAACAACCCAACAACCAAGCCCATCACGCCCCCTGCCAAGAAAATAGAGAGGGGGCTACTCTAGACTAGAGTACCCGTAGACCTCTATGGATACAGATGGATAGATACTATACTAATTATACTGAGATGAAAAGACCATATCGCATGTCTCAAAGTCCCAAAACTTGGCAGGAATGAATGAACCCTGATAATCTATATCGTTCTTTCCGTCCCGGCCACGTGGGAGGGGAGACACTAAGAGTGTGTAGGCCAGGACGGCAGGGAGAGCTTCTTATGTATGTACTATGGAGCAAAGGAAGGCCAGGATGGTATGGAGAGGTTCTTGTCGTATAGGATGGATAGTACTCTAGTAATCATGGTTCTCATACCACAATCACTGGGCACATATTAATTATCACAGTATAAACGGCCAGCTACTGCTCCTATCCACCAAGGCAGCATTCTCACCCCTTCACGCGTATATCTCATACCACCTCTCATACCACCACCGTCTCTCAACCACAGTATCACAGCACCACCCCCATCCAGCCATCCGTCAACTCGGCGTAATCTACCCGGCCCATCCCAGATCCAGATCCAGATCTGCTTATTAACACCCCTCTCTCATCATCCCGCCCCGCCTTCCCTCCCTCACCGTATCCCCTTCCCTCGCCGCGTCCTCTCCCTCGCCGCACCCCCCATCCATCTCGGCCAACCACCCCTCCATCCCTCCCGAACACGACGACGACGCCGAGACTCCCGCTCCCTCCAATCGCACTCCCCAGGAATTGACGAATCAAACGTCCCAATAGCCTGGTGGAGACTTGGTCTTTCCTCTATACAGTTAGCGTATGGTGACAAAGGAGCTCTCTCCTCCGTAGTCTCTTCAATGGAGGAGAGCACGGACCACTTGAGCGCTAGGAGGACTGGGAAGTATGACTCACTCGGCAGAGTGGGCTAGTGGCTACGGTGGACGAGGCGGCGTGGGTGTGTAGGGATTTGGGGGGAAGGGTGCCTGAGGCATGGATGGTGGGTGGTGGTTGGTGGTGGCGCGGGGAGGGCGGCTGATTGAGGGGTGAGGGAGGGGTGATTACAAAGGTTGGTGAGGCCGAGGCGTGTCTGTGGATGTACGTATTTTATCTTATTATAATATTGCATGTAGTATCGCAGTAGGCAGCCATGTGTCGTGTGTAGTCGTCGTATACTGTATGGCGGTCGTTATTCGGTGATGCTATGTGATGGGAAAGTAGAGTAGAGCACACGCGTATGGGGTACGAATGGGATGCCGGTAGCTGGGTGAGATATGTGGGATATGGGGATATGGGATTCTACTGTACTGTACCACAGCACATACTATAGACTGGCTCTACTGTGCAAACTCGTATACTCTACGAACGCGGCATCATTTGTATGTAAAAGATGATGAACACTCTATTTGTCTCTTATGGTAGTATCGTATCACAGTCTACGTATTTGTCCTCAATAGTAATATCCATATGCGTATAATTCCACTCCCCGTTTCACATCCTCACATCCCTTCCTCTCCCCACATCGCCGCCTGCAGTGCACCTGTTGTGTGCAGAGTGCAGACCACTACCACTAGGTTATATGCACAGTCCATCATCACCATACAAGCCATTACAAGCACCCCCCAATCCCCATCAACACCCCAGCAAGAAACTATGAGTCAGAATGCCAGTGCCAATCTCCCTCACCCCTCACCCCTCACCCCTCTCCCACTCCCGCTCCCACTCTCACCACAGTGGAAACTCCACCACCACCACCACGGTACATGTACCATCGGCTCCTCTGCCTCGCCGTTGCCATAAGCGTCCATTGGTAGCCATTGGACCCAGTCGAGCCAATCAGAAATATGCACTGCCCCCATCCTACGCTACAAAATAGTGGGGACAACTAGAGTACAGTGGACTGGACGTGCTGTACACCTACAGGTGCTCAAACTGCGCAGTTTTGGGTGCTATTTGGCCCGTTGCTTACTGTACGAAACAGTATGTAGGGTACATGAACAGAGCAAGGCACACAGACACAAATCGAACAGGATTATGTACTTTTGAGGCGGATTAGAGGTGCAGTGGTACATGTACGCTGTCGATTGCTATACTTGCTGGTTATACTTACTGTACTGTACTGTACTGTACACTACGGAGTACCCTACACTGCCTGTTCCCACAGCCCGCCCTTTACCTGAACCCCTGCTTTGTAGAATTTGTTTCGTTTTAATCCGCACACCCCATTAGAATCCAATTCCACACCCTTATTAGGATACGTATACCTGTTCATCCCCAGTGCTTTACAGCCTATTCTGCCAAAAACTCTACGCTGTTAATAATGTGGTAAACTGTCCTATTCCATGTACTAAATTGCTGTATTCTACTGCGGAAATATACTTTCTTGTCTACCTTCTTTCGCTTCTTCTCCCTCTCTTCTTCTACCGTTTTATCCACCCCCCCTCCACCCTCCACTAAACACAAACACTAACTGCACCCCCCCTTTCCCCACCACCCTCCAGTACTTCTTCCCACAGCCCACTAAGCGCTAAAAATTGTCAGGCAACCAGAAAAATAGTTATAACCCACCCATTGCCCCAGGCTTCAACTTTTTTCTTTTCTTCTCTTCTTTTTCTCTTCAACCCAAAATACTTTCACATCACAACAATAATATCAACCATCGTCATCGTCACAAAATGGCTTAACCGCCCTTAGTCTTCCAGACGCTTTCAAGATTCATTTCGAACCTTTAAACAACTTACCCAACTCCACTCCTCAATACCCAGTTCTTTTCGAAGATCTGAACAACAGCATTCCTCGGAACAGCTCAAGCTCTCAACAACTACCCACCACCATTCTACCTAACGTCTTTACGACGGCTACCCAAAACCCCCAGTCAACATGGCCTACCCAACCCCAATCAACGAGCCCTTTGGCACCACAACAATCGCAGCAACCCTCCCCACTGACGGATTATCAAACTCCTTCGGACTTCGTGCTCTTCCCGCATCGTTCGCTCGAGGCGTCTCCCAACGCTCAGAATATCCCTAATCTGCCACGCAACCACGCCCACAGTGGTAACAATCGTCGTCACTCCGCAAATCCCCTGTCTGCCCCGTCCCTGCAGAACCAGAGAGTAGCCGCGATCATCCAAGGCACAGGCCATCAGATTTCTTCTCCAGCGTTTACAAACCGGTATAATCCATTCGCGCAGCAACAGCAGTTCTACGCGCTGTCAGCTCCATCGTCGTCCGCCGCTCTTCAGTCCCAGAATAGGACTCGACCGCAAGTCCCCCTGTTCTCACAGAGCACCGGCAACATCCCCTCCAAGCAATCGTTCAACCCCAACAACATGGCGCAAGGTAATTATTATTCACCCCATTCACCGCCTGTCGATGATTCACACTCACACCCCCGCCCAGACATGAACTTATTCGACGATTTCGACTCGTTCGATCTCAAGTCCGACAACATCAACTTCCCGGACCTCAACTACTCGCCAGCGGTGCCTACTATGTACTCACCCGCGCCAGCCATGAACCGAACTGATTCCGCATCAACCAGCATGGGTACGGTGTCGCCGCAAGACCTCATGGTCCGCGACGCCACCTTCTCCGCGCCCAACTCCACCGTCTTCACAAACCTGACGTCGCCCTCGCAATACAATGAGTCGCCCGACTACCTCCACGACCTCGACGTCTCCCCGATGTACAACTCGGATGACCTCACCAGCGGCGACCCATGGTTCCCTCTTTTCCCAGAAGGCGATGCTTCCTTCCCCGCTCCACCTGCACCGGAGACCTCCCTCGCCGCTGACGAGGAGGCCGAGGTAGGCGACGCTCTTCGCGAGCGCCGCCGCCGCTCCGACAGCTCACCTCGATCCAAGGCTGCTTCGGCAGCCGCCGGTGTCAGCGCCCGCAAGCGCAACCAACCCCTCCCACCCATCGTGGTCGAGGATCCCAACGACACCGTGGCCATCAAGCGCGCGCGCAATACGCTTGCAGCGCGTAAGTCGAGGCAAAAGAAGATGGAGCGCTTCGATGAGCTCGAGGCTGAGATCGCGAGGATCGCAGCCGAGAGGGATATGTGGAAGGCGAAGGCACTCGCGAGGGGTGCAAACTGATGCTTCGCTTGGCATCACATTTTCTTCAAAAACATTGATTGGGGTTGGGAGGCTTGCTGCGCTCTCGGCCCTTGGTAGTTTCGGAGGCGGTTTCGGGCCCTTGCGCCTGATTCTGCCGTGGGTTTCACAAAAGTTCTATTTTTCTTTCTGGATGTATACCTTTCCTTGTGCGGAGTGTATTACGGATTACTTTTTCACGACCTTTGTTTTTCTCGAAGACCTTTATACTTCTCGAGTGTTTATTACGAATTGCGTTTGAGAGGACAGAAAAGTTCATCGGGATGGAAAGGATGAGAGATTATCCGCCACACAGACTCGCGTTGCTTTTTATACTTGGTGTCCTCCCCCATCGCGGGGTTGAAGGACTTGTTTTTGTTTTATACTTGTGTTCCGACTCTCCTTTACCCTCTCACCCATTTATTGGAAGAGATATTTGGTGTGAGGGTCGGGGAGAGGAACGGTGACCAGCTTCGTGATTTTTTGTTTGTTAGAACAGACACCTTAATAGCTTTTGCACAGTGTCTGTCTCCTCCTTTGGGGGGTTCAGCGTTGGGCTTAGAATTGAAGATGCGTTGGTTTGATACATTATGAATTACTTCTATGACTTTGATGTGAATGGTGAAATATAACTCGACACAATCCCTTCTCTCTCCAGTCTATGCCTGATATATCTCACACCACAAATCAACTTCCATCCCCTACCTACGGCAACAAACTCTCACTTCAGCCTCTAACATACCCAGCCCATTTCCATTACGCCAACTACCACATTCCCTCGAAACCATGATGTGCCCCTATACCCAGCACAACCACGCACTAATCCATCCATCCGCACCAGAATCCCCCAACACAGCCCATGCGCAAATGCACTGCGACTGGAATATCAACCCAACCCAACCCCTTGTCGCCCATAGAGCGATGTGAGGACGAAGCGAGTAAGGGCTAGTGTAAGGCTGGCGGCAAGGATGATGGGTTGACATGTTATAACCGGGGGCAGAAGCCAATGGGCTGCTCTCTAACACCATTGTTGTTGGTGAGGAGAAACGCAGCGTACTTGTAGCTCTCATTGCGCATATTGATGCTGAGTCTTTGCTCTCTAGCGGTCTCCTCTCTGTCCCCCGAAGCCTGGAGGATGCGGACATGCCCACAATGGGAAAACACCACGTACGTCCGCATATAGTGAAGATTGTTTGTAAAACTCGCGATTGGAAAAGAAAGTGATTCCTGTAATATTACCCCTCACCATCTCTATATTCACTTTGAAGAGCTTTACAATATAAAGCAACGCGCCAGGCACTACTACACCAGCAGCAGACAGGAAAGGCTACTGCACCTCCATCTCCCCAAGACAGACATACACCATGGACACCTGGTTCTACGCCGCCTCCACCGACCGCTTCCCCCCCAACGACCAAATCGTCCTAGGAAGCATAATAACCAACCCCCGCACCCCCGAGCTCTCCCTCAACAACCCCACCGACCTCCTCCCCATCCCCCCAAACCTCTACATCACCACCCTCGCCGACCTCGACCACACCTCCGACACCGCACGCACCACCGACCACAACGTCGGCGTCCAACTCAAAGTTCCCGAGATCCTGAACATCGACCTCCGCCACGGTCGGGGCAGCAGGAACTCCCTCCGTATCGAGGCGGGGAAGTTCGTGTCGCGGAATTTCAGGCCTGATAACAAATATGTCGCTGACAGCGTCGCGAGGAAGGCTGTCACGGACTACCTTGGTAATCTGTGGTTGAAGTACTTCATGCGCGATTTGGAGCTGTACATGATCACCGGGGTTAAGATCGCGTACGCGGCGAGGATATCGAGGTCGAGCGAGGAGACGGGGGGGGGGAAGGGGGGTATGGCGTCGGTGGTTGGTGCGTTGGGGCCGAATGGGGAGAGGAATACAGGTCTGAGGCAGAGCGAGTCGTTTAGTCCGGATGGGGAGTTTGTGATTGCGGTGAGGTTGAGGAGGTTTGTGTATCAGGCGCGGAAGGTGGTGCTTGGGGAGGGGTACGTGAAGGGGGGGGCGGAGATACATGATGATGGTGGGGGGAAGGTGGAGGGGGACGGGGGCTATGAGTATAAGAAGGTCTTGGAGGAGGATGTGGGGGGAGATTTCTTTGGGGATGTGGATGTTGAAGGTGTCACGGTTGGGGATGGGGGAGAGGAAAGTTTCAAGTTGGCTGTCTGGCGAGAGGAGGATGAGGAGGATGAGGAGTAGACCTGCTACGGACCTATGAGTCGTGAATTTCTTCTGTGGATCGATGCATGTCAACAAGTATTTAAACGTAGTAAGATGTTTTATGAAGCCCTTTCTTATATTAGTCTGCCTGTTAGAAGTCTTCATCTCTAACAAAACCCCACTTATAAAGGCTGCTTTTCAGCCAGTTAAGCCCTCAAGTCCTCTTCGTCCAGAATATAGACATTCATGCGTCCTCAACCAGCTCCTCAAGTCTTTCCAGCACCTTTTGACGACTATGCCTTTTCCTCTCCTCGCCCCATAACACCCAAGGTCTCAAATACCGAAAGTCCCCTGATTTCGGAGTCCCCATCTCTATAAACACCTTCGCCATTCCCTCGCGCGTATGTAGCGACTTATATAGTTCCGTTCGACGATCTTCCGTGATAGATTGATCCGTCTTCATCTGCTTCACATATTCCAGCACTAGCGCTGCAATGGACGCAGCTATTGGCGTCGAGAATGAGGTTCCTGATTTTCGCTGCATCATGTCTGGTATCCATGCAGAATTGATTCCGGCGCCTACGACAGAGAAGTTCTCTCTGTCGGTTTGGGCTGGGGGCGAGGATGTTATTTTGTTTCCGTAACCGTCGCTTGCATGGATGCAAAAGACCTTGGCTGATAGTCGGGCTGGGAAGGTTATCGGGTTGGTGTTGTTTGCCCCGCCGTTGGATGCGGAGGCAAATATGAGAATGTCAAGTCTTTTAGCGTCATCGATTGCCTTTTTGACCTCGTCCTGTGAGCTATTGAATCCCAGTGATAGGCTTATGATATCGACATTCTTGTCAATTGCCCATTTTATTCCCTACATCAAAACGTTTGTTGGTTTTTTGCATCTCTTGCGGGACTTTGATCTTCTTACTGCTGATATATTATGTGCGTCACTAGGAGACGATGTATATCCCTTGACAACACGACCAATATACAAATCCGCATCTGGTGCTACCTGCATTATTATTCCTGCAATATGTGTTCCATGACCATGAGAATCGTCTTTCTTCTTCGGGTCATCGATGAAGCTTTTATAAGCCTTGATGCGAGGCTGTCTAGTTCCGCCAAAGAAAGGATGGCTTCTATGTATGCCTGTATCTAGAATAGCAATCTTAACTCGATCGCTCGTGCTCTCGTTAGTGCGGGCATCTCGACTGATGCTCTCCTCAAAGCAGTCCTGTTTAATGGAGCGAACATGCTGAAACCACTCATCAGATTTATCTTTCCTATAGTTATCAGTTAGCTATAAGTGCTCCCATTGTAATCGAGCAGTTCATACCCTTTATGAGAGTCTCCTTCAGCGACGTCAAACAGCCTTTCCCCTGAGCTCGTGCCGAATTCAGGGGTCTCCACTGACGATGGGGCCAGGTCAGTACTCTCCTCGAGCAGCTGGAGGATTGATCTGTCCGTTTGTCTTGCTGCTTCGTGCAACTCCACCGTGTCAATTTTTGCCTTTGCGACTAATAGCATCCGGATGATTGGCTTGCTTCCTTTTTTCACTGCTTCGCAAAGAACTGACAACTCATCGCTGCTCCTCTTTGCATTTGGATCGGCCTTCCAGTCTAATAAAAGTTTAGCAATTTTCTCATCCTTGTAATGAGCTGCTTCATGCAGAGCCGTCCAGCCATCATTTGCTCCCAAATTAGGGTCCGCTCCTTTCTGTAGTAGTAGTAGGACAATTGAAGCATTTCGGTTCTTTACTGCTTCGCGAAGCACTGTCCAGCCGTCACTGCTCCTCCTTGCATTTGGGTCAGCCTTCCAGTCTAACAAAAGTTTAGTAATTTTCTCATCCTTATAATGAGCTGCTTCATGCAGAGCCGTCCAGCCATCATTTGCTCCCAAATTAGGGTCCGCTCCTTTCTGTAGTAGTAGTAGGACAATTGAACCATTTTGGTTCTTTACTGCTTCGCAAAGCACTGTCCAGCCGTCCGTATTCCTCCTTGCGTTAGGCTCTGCCCCGGCGTCTAATAAAATTTTGATGATTATCTCATCCCTCTGATAAGCTGCTTCATGTAGAGGTGTCCAACCATCGTTTGCTGATATATTAGGGTCTGCTCCGTTCTGTAATATCAACCTAACAGCTCGCTCATCTCGTTTCTGGGCCGCATAAAAGAGTTCGGTGCGCCCATCGCTCGTTTGTGCGTTAACATCTTCCCGTCCCCGTCTCCACAGGGGCCACATTCTGCTGTAGGCTAGTTCCGGATGGGATGCGAAAGCTCTAATGTCCAAGAAATCAAGGAGACTTTATTTATTTGTTCAAAATTATACGGTTGCAAGGCTTCATGGATTTGGCGGCCCAACGTTGGTTGCTTTTCGTAGAGGCTGAGCCTCGCTTAGGCAGGCTCAAGGATATATATTTGCGAACACCAATCATCTCCAGCAGGGTACCTGGTGAAGGAGTAACCCTTTGATCGGCTCTTGTAGCATATGCCAATACCCCAGTAATGGAGAAGGAAGGATGGAATGCTGGGGGTCGATGGGGTCGTTACTGTATGCATAGTCCCCCATAGTCCCCCTTTGCTACCAATCAACCAGTCCACGTAGTGCTAAATGAACCAAAGAGTATGTGTAGACATAAAGCGTCATAAAAGCGGCATTAGCCCCCTCTAGCCCCATAACGCCAGACACCAGGCAGTCAAATCTACCTCCACCTCCCTCTTGCCCCCTATCCTATAAATACACACTTCCTTCCTTACGAAGGTCCCCAACTCCTCCCCTCCCTCGCCAACTCCTCCACCACCAACCCCTCAATAACATCCCTCACCCTCCTCTCCTCCTCCATCTTCACCTCCCTCAACCGTTCCCTCAACCCCTTCAACCCTCCCTCTACATTCTCCAGTCCCATCTCCTTCACACTCCCCACCTCCTCGTCATCCTGCGCCGCCATCCTCAAGCCTCCCACACCCCTCATCCCTCCCCCCATCGCGCGGGGGACAAGCGGCGTCTGTTCGGCAGCCAGTCTCGCTTCCGGTAGCGATTGATCGTGTAATTGTCCACCGGCTCTATGATACTCCATCTTCGCCTCAGCTATAGACCCACGTATATGTACCCTTCCCACACCCATCCGAAATGGCATCCTCAGCGGACCTCCCACGGTCTGTCGAAAAACGGGTAAATTAGCGCGTCTGCCCGATCAATCAGTAATACTCCCTCAGGCGCGCCGGGCATCGAATGCTATGCGACAGTCATGACGCGGAAGACGGGGGAGGACTCACGGAATCAGTTGCCTCCTGCCCCCCCTGTCCCGCCGACGCAGCAGGTAAAATAGCATCCCCCTCCACCACAACCTCCTTATCCCTCAACTGCCGCATGAGTTGTAAGAACTGGCTATTTGCGAATTTATCGCTCTGGTCGCCCTGGACGCTCGTCAGGAGGGCGCCAGCTGTGCGGGCTAGGTCATCGCTTTCTTGCGCCGGTGTGAGCGGCGCGTGCGACGGCGCATCGGGGTGGTGGATTGCGTCCGCGCCAATGGGGGTAGCGGCGAGATGGCCTTCTTGTAGTTCGTGCGAGAGGGAGGCCTGTTCGGATTGGAGTTCCGATTTCGCTGCTCGGTCGAAGGCGGCGGCGAAGGCAGCTTCGTCGAAGGTGGAAGTTTCGGAGGTGAGTTGTTGGGGCTGTGGGTGCTCGGCGTGTATTTTCTGCGCCGGGGGTTGGTATAGGGGGGTTTGGTACATGGGTTGGTTCATGCCGAAGGGGGTTGTGGCTAGGGAGGAGAGGCGCTCGAGGGGAGCGTTGTAGGTATGTTGCTGTCCTTGCTGCTGCATGCTGGCGGGGTTATTCATCTGTGCGAATTCCTGGTGCCAGCCGCCCGCGCGCTGCGCTTGAGGAAGGCCCTGCTGCTGCATCCCTGGCTGCGGCGCGATGGCTAGGCGCTGGAAGTCGGAAGCCCATGATGATGCGCCAGGGCCGGCATTCATGTGCTGGTGTGGTTGGGGGGGCTGTGCGTGCTGGAAGGCGGGGTGGAAACCGGCTTCGGGGTGTTGGAGGGGGAGTTGGCCAGCTTGAAAGGCTTCAAATTCGGGATCGAGGTTGCGTGCGCTGGGGCCGGCAGTGCGGAAGCCCTGGGGAGGTGTTAGAAGGGTGGTGAGACTGGGATTTAGAGGGCATGGGGGGCTTACTTGTGATTGTGGCGTTCGAGCGGAGAGGCGGTCTTGTTGGAGGGTGCGGTCGCCTTGGCTTTGCTTTTGGAAGTTTTGGAGGGCGTTGGAAGGGCCGCACATGGAATCTGCCATTTTGGCGGCTGTTGTTTTGTTGCAGATGTGAAGAAGTTCGGGGAGTAGTTCTGATATTTGGGGAAGGGCGCTCGGTATACCGAGCCGAGGCTATCGTGGTGACTGGAGTGGTATTGTGCCTGGCGGTGACTCGCGACAGTTGTTTAATATGTTGCTATGCGGAAATCACTGGAATATACGTTAATTGATAGCGCAAGCAAACAAACGCTTTTATGGCCGCTTTCAAAAGGCAAACCTTTGTATTGGTAAGAACAAAATTATTAAGTACAGCGGCGGCGGCGTTGGTTGGGGATTCCCATGATGTAGGCGGGGGTCTAATTGTGTGGGTCCAGCCGGGCGAATTTTGGCTCGAAGCGCGCACTCCAACCCACTCAGCCTCAAGAACAAGGCCACGATAGGACACATAAGGGATTCAACATTCACAGCAACAGCCTCTCAATTACCACAACTCTTGTTTCCTGGTGCTCCAAACTTTGTCAACATGGTAAGCACAGCTCTTGATTGCTGGATTCCCGTCGATCCTGCATCCCTGACCGCAACTCGATGAACGGCGCGCTAATATAGCTACAGGCACAAGTTATCACCAATTCGGGGCACGATGACATGATCGTAAGTCTATCCCCCACCAGCTCGCCGAGTATACGGAGAAAGCGGGCATCAGAGGGTTCTCTACCGGGATATAGGTTGAGGTTCTAACAACCTGCCAGCACGATGCAGTCCTCGACTATTACGGGCGTCGCCTCGCGACTTGCTCCTCAGACCGCACCGTGAAGATATTCGAGGTGGATGGAGAGACACACAAATTAACAGAAACATTAAAAGGGTACGCAATATCTCCCCCGCAAGGACCATACTTTCCCCTCTGCCCTTCACCATTTGCCTCCTTCCCCCTTACCCCCGAGCTTCCCTCTCCCTCTTCTCCAACCCCTCTAACGCCCCCCAGCCACGAAGGCGCCGTCTGGTGCGTCTCCTGGGCACACCCCAAATACGGCAACATCCTCGCCTCCGCCGGTTACGACGGTAAAGTCTTCATCTGGCGCGAATCCAACTCAACCTGGTCCCGCGTCTTCGACTTCGCCCTGCACACCGCTTCCGTGAACATCATCTCCTGGTCGCCCCACGAATCCGGCTGCCTCCTCGCCTGCGCGAGCTCCGACGGCAACGTCTCCGTCCTCGAATTCAAAGACAACAGCATGGACCACAAGATCTTCCAAGCGCACGGTATGGGCGTCAACAGCGTCTCCTGGGCCCCTAGTGCCGCGCCAGGAAGCCTCGTGAGCGCCGGCGGTGCGGCGGCAGGCGCACAGCGCCGCTTCGTTACGGGGGGGAGCGATAATACACTTAGGTTGTGGGCGTACGATCAGGCAAGCCAGACGTACAAGCAAGAGGGTGCTGCGTTGACAGGGCACACGGACTGGGTGCGCGATGTGGCGTGGTCGCCGTCTGTGCTGCAGAAGTCGTACATTGCGTCTGCGTCGCAGGATAAGACAGTGCGAATCTGGACTAGTGATGCGGCGCACCCGGGGCAATGGGAGAGTAAGGAGCTCAAGTTTGATGCGGTTATCTGGCGCGTTAGCTGGAGTTTGAGCGGGAATGTGTTGGCGGTCAGTGGGCAGGATAACAAGGTTAGCTTGTGGACTGAGAATCTGCGCGGTGAGTGGGAATGCGTTAAGACGATTGAGGAATAGAGTGCAGATAGGGATGGAGGGATGTGGTGGTTACGGTGTTCCGAATTTGGCGTTGCGGGAAAAGCAGTGAGCATACCCGGTCTTACTGTGGGCTGAGCATAGATAATCAAACTTTGCCATGTACCATTTCTACAATCCCTTTGGAATATATGATACTATGCTAGAATTGAGCTTGTTAATGAACTTATGTATTAGGGGCCCCAAATCTGAAGCGGGGTCAGATATGCTCACCTCTCAAATCATCGCATCTTTATCCACATCCGCATCACAGAGAAACAGCGAGTGGGAAATAACTCATATTTATATTCAATGCACCGCTTAGCCGATCCTCTCCAGTTTCACTGCCTAGAGTTAATATATAATACGTAGCGAATGCCCTCAAATTGGTGACAATGAGCAGCCAAAGTTCGAATGTCCGACCAGAACATGTGAAATGGTCTGGATATGACATTCGTACTCACCCGCGCCGGCGAATTGGATATCAGTATGTAATATAATGCTGCATGTCAGAGCAAAGCAAATCGTCTTCGAGATTTAGACAGTAGCAATCTAGCTAGCTATCCGATTGTTTTCTTCTCAACACGATCCAAAAATGCAAGCGCGTCGTCTGTGGTTCTCATTTTGTCTTCCGCTGAGCCCGAAACTCTCCAGAAGATGAATGGCCCACAGTATGTGCGGCCACGATCCATTGACCCAGTCGGACTCCACCATCGCCCTAGCATGATTTGATTACCTGGAAGCACGCAGCCCTCATATGCCCAAAAACTTGTACGTCCAGTACCGTAAGTCCCATCGACACAAGGAAGATATTTCAGCATCGAGACACGCTGGAAGCCTGGAATTCCTTCTTGGAGTGGAAGGCCATGCATCCGGCCGTGAAGGTGGTAGTCGACCTCACTCCGACCTAAGCCAAAGAAGTCTTGGACTTTCGGCATCACCTTCTTTCCGCTGACTTTGTCCGTATATTCTCCCCTAGGGTTTGCTTTCAGCCATTCCTCCATCTCTGGCGGGCATACCAGCTGGGGGGCCCTTTTCAGGTCCGAAAATAACGTGAGGTCCTATTAGATTGGGTTAGGATATTGTTCAAGAAGTTAGGTTGGAAGACCCACTTGAAACCCATTATTCCCATCTGTGGTTTCGTCGATAACATTGTCGTAAAGTTGTCCAAGACGAAACAGCTCGAGTTCATCATCGTGGAGAAAGGCTGCGAGACATTAGCCTCAGTCACGCCCATCTTCCATTTGGTACCACTTACTGAATGCCCCTTTCCAATGTGGGCCAAGCTTTTGTGTGCCATTCTTGAGCCTGCCCATCCAAGCCCTTGGCAGCTCACCCTTCTCAAGTTGCTGATACATATGAGCCAAAATGCCTTCTCCGTCGGGCGTTTTAAAGTGAAATTTGAAGAAATTGGCCGCGTGTAGGAGCCAAGGTGTGTTAATTTCATACTTGTTCTTCCCTAGAAATAAGGGTGCTTCCGTAAAACACTTATATACGTTCTCTTGTGAGGCAAGGAATATATTGGTCTTGATATTGCACATATGGGGATGCAAAAGGAGATGAACGAAGCATAGCCTGATCAGCTTTGCGAGTGGCTTTGGCCCCGATGGTCTCCTTTTTACTGGTGACATAAATTCCGTTCCTGCGATATTGTTCATCAGGTCAGTTCCTTTGAGTCGACCGTCGGGAGCGATATATTGGAAATATTTGACGAAAAAGTTGTGGTTGAGGCCGCTGACAATTTCATTGTTGTCTTCATCTTGAACGACATGAGCATTTGACTCTGTGAGCGAGTAAGTATATGTATGTGCTCAATACTATGGAAGAGAAGCCCATACCAATAATCATTTCCCTTATCATGTCAAGGCAATATTTCTGGCGATCCAGCAGCTCATTATCCTCAAATGAGATGTGCCGTTTTGCAATTCCTTGTCGTTTCTTATATTGGAACTGCAACTTGACCGGATCTGCACCTGGGATAGTGTCAAACTCTCTCAGGAACCTCTTTTGCCAGACTATAGGGGCGAGGCACGCCCGAAGCGCCTTGCATGTGGCCCCATAGTGATTGGCATCTTTGTCGCTGGAGAGATAGTCGATGATGCTTTGATGAATCTACGAATATCTGATTAGTAGCCGTGATGCATGGGCATATAAAGAACCAAATTGAATAAACAAAGACAAACATGCTCATAATGGCAAGAGCGTGTCTTCTGGGATGCAAAAGGTGTAGGGTGAATCGGGAACCCCAAAACATCTATACTTACTTCAGGTGGAAGGTCGAGAAGCACAGTTCCCGACATGGTTTCTATCATGACTGTGTCTTCATCGGAAGGCGGAGAAGGGTAACTCGGTCTAGCCTTATTGGCCTTTGGACGCTTTGTTGGTGATGGTTTGATTTCGGGCTCGGATTCGTCACTGTCGATACCGACGACCTTGTCTCTCTTTCTTGGAGGGGATTGCTTTAGGTATTTCATTGTATTGGGGTCAGCGCAAAGGACGGATGGAGAGGTTTTGGTGGCTGTCTTTGCGGAAGGGTAAGTTTGTGAGCGGAGTGAGCTCTTTCGTTCTGTTGGAATGAAGAACTCTTCGATCTGGCGCGACGGCCGGGGGCGAAGGTTGCGCATGATGAATGATGTAGATGGGAGTCAATGGAAAGCTAATATTGTTTCTTTGTCAATGGGTGCATGGAAAGTATTTTTGTGTCTGAGCAATCACAGCAAAGACGTTGTGAATGTCGGATGAGGGAACTGAGAAGCACCACATAGATCGATCTACGACACGGAGGGGGGGTAAGTGCGACGCGGAGACCTTGGGCTGCGGGGTCCCGCTTATTGTTGACTATATAAGTATTGTTGAAAGAGTTAATAGAAGGTTATTGTTTGGCGTTAATACGGAAATTGAGAAATCCCTAGGTCTGTAAGTCGGCAGGTGCAACCCGCTTGGTCAGGGAGCGCTTGCCTACTTCGAATTTAAACAACTGCCCTCCAACAATCAGGAACAGGCAAGTTGCATCCCAGAATTGCAAGCCGTCAAGCACAACGACTATATTCAGTAGAAATATAATTTCTTCATATGCAAGTCATACTCAACGAAGGTGGCTGGCCGCACGATACGATGGGATGGTGTGATGATCTGTCGGAGCCCGCGAAGCACATTCACAAGTGTAAATTGTCATAAGACTCTATTCATGTATATATTACTACGTAACTACTAACAAAGAGATATTTACTTTCTTTGATGATTTCCGAATAAGGATCTCAGTGGACTGTGATAAATTGGCCCATGCTCATTATGCATGACGCACATACGGGACGGCCCGCAACTCAAACGTTCCTGTCATCGAGCACCCTGACAATATTCACTCTCTATGGGCACATCATACTTCGCCTTTGTTATTGACATGCGGATCAAACTATGTGGGATGTAAATTTATTTTACATCACATTACTCTCACAACCCACATAAAACCGATATTCATACGACAATCCAATAAATCCCATGTTATTCTGGTCGGAAAAAGTAATATTCCCCAGGTATTTTCATAAACAGAGCAGCACCCCTTCGTTAATTTTTCGTTATATAGTAAGCTATATACAAAGCCAAATGAAAGTTCCCATCCGGGCCAGAGCCCCATCATCCACATATCACCGCGTCTAAAAACGCGGGATACGAGCTCGTCGTGTGCCTCCGGAGGTCGCAGGCGGAGTCGTAGACTCAGTAGGGCCCAAGATCCAGATCTCACCCGTGGCATCCGAGCTCACATACAGCCTCCCAGTGCCATCCAGGAACAGACCAGCTGGTCTGAAGCAAGCAGATGGACACTGCGTGATGTCGGCATTGGTGAAAAGATCCACCGCTGCAGTTTGACTATCCGCAGCGGCTACTGGCTGGCCGTTTGCGAAGTCGACTGTGGCGACTCTGTAACCAACGGGGATGGGACTGTTCCTACACCAGGGGGTCAGAACCGCTTGTTAATTTACGGTAAATTACTTACCAGCTTCCGTGGAAGGAGATGAATGCCTTGCTTCCATCAGCAGAAAACTTGACATCCAGCGGCGCCGTATGTGGCTCAAAGGTCAACTTGGGCTTCACTCTCTCGGATTCGCAATCAGCATCAGTAACACTTGTCGTCTGATCTGTCACATCGACTGCAAACTGGCTGCCGACTGTCATGGTTCCAATATCCGGAATGTCGGTATCCCACACAGCGAGGCAGTTGGGATACCCATAGTTACCACCTTGGTTCTCGGTCGAGGTAAGGGTGCCAACAAAGTTCATCTCCTCACCGGGGTTCGTGGCGTGGATATCAGTTCCACTTCGAGCGATGTTATCCGCAGAGTTCTCGACAGTGAAGATACCTCCAGTGATAGGCTCCTCTCCAACTCCCACCGCGTTCCTCATACCCCAACCAAGAAGTCTTCCATCAGTCGTGAAGTCATAAGGGGATGCTGTCAGGTTGGTGATATCAAAAGCCTTCAGCTGAGAGTGTCCAGTCGACTTATCCTCAGCTAGAGGATCAATGTTTCCCGCGCTTCCGCGGCTCAGAATCAGCCAGCCGGGTTCCTTCTTCGATAGCAGGAGGGTGCGTGTGCTGTGGCCAGTGTTGGTCATCCCAGTGACAATCGTTGATTTCGTGCCTAGGGTAACTGCCCCTGCATCGTATGGCCAGGAGAAGGCGGCATCGACGGAAGATGCATATAGCGTCTTGCCATCTTCGGAAAGGCCGATTCCATGGTTGAGCTGGTTAAAAGTAATTAGTTCTGTCCCAAGCTGGATATAAATCCGATGTAATAAAGAACTGACGAAAAGAAAGAAAAAAACCAAATAAATAAATTAACGACCAACAAAATAATTCAGTGATAAATAAACACAGCCCCCCAAACATAAATAACCACAATACTCACAGCACTATCCTCAATCAACGTCGTCTGCTTAGCCAGAGTAAGACATGTCCCACCCCCATCCTCAAACTCAAGATGAACAATACCAACCCCCTGCTGCACAACCAACAAATTCCCCTTCGAATCAACCTGCATCCCCCTCGGCCTCGTCAAGTTCCCCGCAATCAAACTCCCCGTCCACCCATCCGCAAACACAGGCTGCGCATAGCTCGGCGTGAGCGCCCCAGCACACTCCTGCGCCGACACAGCCGCCGTCAGCACCGACGCCAAAAGCGTGATATACGAGGCACTGATATGCATTTTTTTTTGTTCACCTGGAAAATACAACAGGGTGTCAGGAAATGTTAAAAGTTAAGTTTTACGCAGCAACGATCCGGGGGAGGGATGAAGCTGCTTTATTTATAAGAATCGCCACCCCCCAGTCCTGTAATACCACACCTACCACCCACATACCACACCCCCAGCATCCGCACCCGGCAATGATTCAAAAACCTTGAGTTAATGCTACAATAAAGCCCACACATTCACCCGCCAAGCATGATCCGTCAGAACACTCTATATATTACCAAGAAAAACATAACCATGCCTACGTTATTTAGCCTGCGGATCAGAGCCAGAAACAGACTGAGCGTCTTGGCCATTTTCATGGGTTGTTGTTTCTTACTATAACCCCTTCCCCGCTTTCGCGAGATACGGGCATATCGCATGCTCGGCGAAACGGTAGGTTCGGCGAAACACTTGTCGCGCTGGGATGCATTGGAGGCCAAACAGGGCAGGTAGACTGGTGATGGCGTCTGGGCAAAAAGGGGGACGTGGCCCCCTGGTACCTGATTATCTACTGTCACGTGTATGAAGCTTTCTTGTCATTCGTCTCACATTCTCATGAGTTCAGGTGCTCTGCTTGGGATGATCACTCAAAAGCTCATTTATTTTTGACTTATTGGTGAACCATCTTTTTTGTTCTAATCTTCCGCCTCCCCATAAACTATGAGGACCAATGCATCACGCCCGTAGTGTACCCTCCACCCCCGCCCTGGCAACCCCTTTGCCCTCGCCATATCATTTTGGAACTCGTTATCTGAGCCTTCTTTTTGCCGCATAGACATGAATGTACGTTGTTAAATGCAGAACAAAGAAAAGCAAAAACTCCACCTAAACACCATCCCGTGTATGCATTACACAAACTGTGCCCGTAAGGAAAATACCAATAATGCACACTCATAAAAGAGTCATTTCGCATAAGCCTTGCGCAATGTTGGAAACCATGCCGCCGCCGCCCAAACTAAACTCTTTTCCCACCTCATTAAAGAAGAGCCATCGCATAGTCCAGACTTGCGAGAATAACAAGAAGCCTGAAAAGAATATTTCCAAGACATCATCGGTTCTGACACATAAACTGTAATGTTGTATGTTAACCGTCAACAAACTCTAGGAAGCACCACGATATCCGTGGTAGAAGCAGCCGAGCATACTCGACAAACCGAACGCCCTTAGACAACAGTCATCATCTGCATGCGTTGACCAAGACTGCGAGTAGGCGAAGAATCAATCGTCGTATTCAAAACGCCGTTGCTGCTCTGTGACCGATTGATGTTAGGCGGGCTAGCAAGGGGATCGGTGAAGACCCTAGTAAATGCCGGACTCGAGTCGTGATTGAGATGAGGACTCCTGTATGGGCTCTGTGACGTCCCATCAGCCTTGCGGATTATCTCAGACAGTGCACGAGCCAAAGCATTGGCTCGTTGAACGAGATCCTTTAGACTCGTGGTGTCAAAGGGCATCTTGCTTGGTGTTCCATTTGGAGTTGATGTGAAGATCGGGTCTGAAGTGGCCCTATGCTGATGTATATTCTGCATAACAGAACGAGCCACATCCGAGGTATCCTTGCTGGCTTGACGTCGAGGAGCTGCTCTCGTAGTCTGGGCTTCTTCAAACGAACCAAATATATCGTCCTCAGGAGAGAAAACCGACTTGCGCCTTGGGCGAGTGTTGCTATACACAGCTGTAGGGCGAATAGGCCTGTCATCCTCCTCGTCTTGGAATCCCGAATCCCGAGTAGAGTCGATGTGAGCTGTCGTGTCGTGATTCTGGTGCCCTCCATCACGAGAAACAATAGTCGCTAGCGGAGACTGTGGCGGTGATAGTGTCTCGTCCTCTTCGTCCGGAATCGCCAGAGCTATAATTCCTTCTGCCTCCCTCCACTTGTCGGCAGAGGGTCCTTCCAGAAGGCCCTTTTCACGGGCTAGCCCTCGCAAACGCTTTAGGTCTTCAACCAATAGGCATACTTCGCGAATTTGCCCAACATGTCCAACAACATTCGCCTGGCTTGCACGAATTGCCGGAGGAACTAGCATGGGCGCGCCGCTTCCGATAGCTGGTAGGTCGTCTCCCTCGTCTATGTCCATGCCATCAAACTCAAAATCGTTATCCCAATCCTCACTTACACCCTTAGCTCCTAAACCCCACGTCCCAAATTTCGGTGCTAGCTTAGTATCGCGGTTGTTACCAACATCTGGTACGACTGGGACGCTTTGACTACGAATATGCAAAGCGCTTGGGCGATTCCGTCCAACAGCCCTTCCGCCGCGGCTATCGTTGCCTTGTTTACCGTGCACAGTTTTCGGCCTCGGTGAGTTTCCCATATTATCCACCTTCTCTTGCATTAGCGGCTCGGACCAATCAAACACACTTCGAGGCCGGCTCTCAGGTTGACGGCCATTGCGCGCAGAGGAACCGCTTTCGGTGACATCCATCAGAGCCGAGCGCAGAGCATGGCTAACTCTTAACGAATTAAGTGAGTTTGATGGTGGTGAAAGGGGGTTACTGAGCGCATCGCTGTCGTCATCTCTCGTCCAGTCTTCATCATCATCATCATCACCTAGAGACATGCGACCAAACTCCTCAGTGGCCAAGCAGAAGCTTGGAGGCGAAGAGCGAACCATGGGGTCCACATCCATATCGTTGTCCTGCCTTATTGGCGTACTGTAAACATCGCCATTGAGTCGCCGCCTGTTCCTAATTGGCGTGGACATCCCCTCATCCTCCTCCACAATACTGTCATCTACATTTCGGAAACCCGACATCGCGCCCATGTCGTTAAAATCGGCTGCCTTAGATCTCGCCCCGCTGCTGGGTGGAGATTCGTCGAACATAGAGTCCAGAGGTGTGCTCCTTGCTCTTAAACTGGTAGTTGTCCCTGTTCTAAGAGAATCATAAGCTGTGTCACTTTGGAAATCTGTCTCGTCGTCTTCGCCTGATGCGAAAGCTTTAGCATCTGAGTCGGAGCCGACAAGCGTCGACGCTTGGTCTGAGGTATTAAGCTCGGGAAGGCGGGGGTGTTGGTGGAGAACAACCGGGTGGGAGGAAAGGCCTTTGAACCTGCCGCTTGAAGAGGGGCGCGACGTAGTTCGGATGCCATCCGAAGAAGCTGGCGAAGTTGGTGTCCTGAGTCGTCCGTTTACATTAGGAGTTGGGTCTGACCCATTCAAATCTAGGTTGAAACTTGATAGTCGTGAGATTGTAGGTAATGGTGACGAGGTATTCCTGGTACGAGGGCGAGGTAATGTCCCCTGAAAATTCTTTGGTGAGGATTCTATCTTCTGTTGGGGGAGTGAAGGTTCGAAGGTATCATGGCCGACAGGCCCCTGAGACGATGTAGCGCGATCAATCACCGACGATAAAGGGGCAGAAATGTTGCGCTTAGCAGCCCCTCGCCCTAGGTCGCGGTTCTTTGTCAAGCGGACGCTATTTGATTTGGTGATCCATGTTGCAGGGGAAGCAAAATTTAACGATATAGACTGGCGCGGCCGCTTATGAGTCTCATAGTCACTGGCATGAATGCCGGAATCATCTCCAGGATGCGGCGATCCTGTACCGCTATCTATACTCATGATCGAATCCCTGTTCCTGATCTTGTTGGCGTTCATAGATTCCTCCATTAAGGAGGGCTTCATTAAAGTCGGAAGTGCTGAGCCATCTGGTGTTAGTACTCTCTTGAAGGTTGAATAGAATCCATCCTGATTATTGTCGTTTATCGCTGTGGATGGGCGCTCTTTCGCTAGCCTTGTTCGCCGAGATGTAAAATATGGTCGCCAGGATACTCGACGTGGTGTTGGCGCAAACTCGTGTATTAAGGTAACGGGGAACTCTTCTTGGACTGGAGAGGGCTCCGGTCCGGATTCGTCGTCTCTATATTGTTGTTGCAAAGTAACAGAACGCTGGTGGCTGGTGGCCGGCCTGCGAAGGGTTGGTATGCGCTGGTTCGATGATGGCCTCGAAGGCGTATTTCCACTCGGCCTTCGAATAGAAGTTGAGCGCTTGACTAGCTTGTTTGGCTGTAGTTGGGACGGACTGCTTCCATTGTGCAAAATGGGACCTGCAGACCCGTAGGAGAATAACGAAGGAGAATCGGGCCCTATGCTCGACCGGGGACTGTTACCCTGCGAATTGGGTATAACGGACAGCCTCCGGATCCAAGACCCCCTTGATGAAATCGAGTCCAATCGGTCTTCACCCCCTTGTTCAGGGGTTGATGTCCTCTCGCCCAGTCTACTGAGAGACCCTATCCGCCTTGTATTATTTATGGGGGAGTCGTTTGTTGTGAATGTGTTGCTAATGTATCGGTTGCTTGGGTATGATGACGGCTGGATTGGGGACGAGAGAGACAATTGACCAGGACGCGGCGTGGTTATGACGGAGCTTGTCGCTGGGCGTACAGGCGGAGAGGAGTAGCTCCTGTGCTGGGCATCATATTCGGTGGCCTTTCTTTTATTCGAAGGAGGTCGAGATGTGCCGGAAGATTGTGGTTGACCGAAGGCAAGGCCCGTTGCAGCAACCCCGACTGTACTTGCGGCGACAAGCTGTTGAAGGCACTTGTTAGCAGAGCATTCTTCAATTATCATCCTGAGAGGGAGGGCTCTGAGCTGAATGCAGCACTGGCAGTTGGACCACGGGCGGGCTCTGCGATCGAGGTGCTTGCCCCCGGCTGGAAGTTTGGTATGCACGAAAAAGGGAGTAAGGCCGATCTTACACTTGGGATTGATTTCATCGTGACACTCCCCAACCACCACAGGCAGAGTGACCGAGAGAAGAGAGAGGCACCGAGGACGAAACGGACGTTGTGCGGGGAGTCATTAGTGATGTTGATGTCCTGACAGAATAGTTTTTGGGGTGGGCGAAGTGTGGGACGAAACGTAAGTCGAGAGTAAACAACAATCTGACGAGGGCACGATGAGAAAAAACCGCCGTTTGACAGGCGGCCGGTAAGTTACAATGGAAACAAGGGCAAGAGCCAATAACGAGTACCCGTAAAAGGAGAAAAGAATGAATATGCCTTTCAAAGACGTCGGTATTGTTTTGTTGTTGTGGCCGCGAAGATGTAGGCGTTGAGCGGGAGATTCTGTCTGGGTGGTGGTTGTGGTGGTGGAGTGCCGTTGCAGCAAGTTGCAGCAAGTAAGTGCAGGAGTACAGACAGATGAAAGGCGTAGAGGCGACCGACGTACAGTACAGTAGCAGTAGGGACAGTGCACACCACTACTTTTACTTTTCTGACCCGTAGGCACGACACAGCGCAGCGACTTTTTTAAGAATCGGTACTGTACAGTACCGTAAAGTGCAGTTACAGTACATGGACGTATAGGGTACAAGAGGTACATAACACAACAACACCATAACACACCATAACAACATGCCAATCTATTATACAACACGCACACACACGACCAATACTACTCCCGTATACATGACTCTACCATATTTTTACGGTATGAGCTGCATGTACCCACGAGGCTCTAATGCCGTCTAGAGGGGGATGTACGCAGTACTCGTGTCTTCCTCCTGTCTTTCCTGTCTCTCATGTCTCTACTGTTTCTACTGTCTTTCCCGTCTCTCCTATCTTTTCTGCTCCTGTTCCGCCTGGAAAGCTGATATTGATTGACTTGTTATGGTACAACCGCTCCTTAAGAGAGACTCCTTTAGAGACAATTCCACCCCTGGCGAATAGAGATGCCAGTAATGCCACCCGTCTCCAAGGTACATCATCCCTAGACCGGCCCCAGCTACAGTACAGGTCGATCCATGCAGAGTTTCAGGTATTGTTGTTCCAGCCAGCATATGTCATGCTAGGCATTCCCTGGTTGTTACAATTGGATGGCTTGCCGCAGGGTGCCACTCTTGCTAAGAGTACATTAAATGCTACCTATACCATCCTGCCTTATACCACCTTACCATGATCAAAGCGTATCATGGAAGGAGGCCCTGTTGATAGGTAATTGAGTAGAGAGGTGCGACGCCTTCCTACGCCCCCCATCTCCAAATCCTTGTTCCGATGGCCTTCCATGTTATGCCTAGGGTGGAGCTAAGTCGATGGCTGAGAGATCTACCATGGAGCCTGATATCGAAAGATCGCTTGGAACGGACTTTGCCAGAGACTCACCTGGGTACAGGCAATGTGATACTGAGAGGCCATCATCTCCTATGATCCTCATCTCACCGGCCGGAGGCTTGGAATCGACGGTCACTCTAATTTCTTATGGGCTACATGCAGCCATAATCCATTCTTCGATCCGTGTGCACCGTATACAACTGTAGTTACCCTCGGGTGTGCTCTCGGGAAGGCACAGCTTCCTGCTTACACACGCACTTCGGAATCCCCTTCTCTTGTGCTTGCTCTTGCACCGCCGCAAGTCGTGCCAGTGACACATTTGGTAGTGCAGAGTACAGGCCGGAAGAGTTGTATCAAACATCACCCGAGTGATGTGATGACCCAGCCTATTATATCTGCTGGGTAGAGTGCAGAACAAGCCTTGTTATACTGCGTATTCTTCACCCGTCTACTTTCCATGAGCACGGCAGGCAGGCCGAGAAAGTGAGAAGGGCCTGGTCCAGGCTGTGGAACAGACCCAATTCATGCAGCTATCGTCAGCATTTGGCAGGGAGTCTATTTGGGGCGTAAGATGGCTCCTCCCCATCCAAGGTAAGGACAAGCCGATGTGCCGCCTCTTGTTTCCTAATTTGAGCACCTCGTTGTAGGTAAAACGCGTGATATACGCAAGGTCGTGCGGTATGACTTGTTAATATTGAGGCGAAATAAAACCTGGGATTTATCCTCTCCTAAATACCTCCTTACAGCAAGAGCTGTCCAGGAAGTAATTAAGAAGCAATCAATCTGTTCATTTGTTGACCCTCGTTGCTCCCCCAAGGATAAATATTATTGTTTATGTCATTGCCTAACGCAGATCCCCGAACGCGCTCCACATATGGATTTGCGACTAACTTAGTTTTACCAAGGAATGGGATGTACCTGGCGCCATCAGCTTCTACTTTGCTCAACCCCTCACTTTGCTTCCCGGAAGAATCGGTTGTCCCTCGTGCCTGCCTCGCGAGAAATCGTAATGTACATGGACATAGCAGATACAACTGGCGGATCTTGCCAAAGAGAGGGCTTTTTACTTGCGTTGGTAGCTCCATTGATACGATCCGCGAGTAGCGTGTAGATGATCACGCAAGTAATATACAGTGGAGTAGGGCCAACATCGGCGTACCATAAGACAGCGCCGCAAGCATATCCCCGAATCTCACTTCCCAGTAAACGATTTGTCTTGGTAGGTCCAGACGGGTTTGGGTTGGCTGTGTGTGTTGTTGTGGTTCACTAAGGATGACCCAATTAGCGGCTGAAGACGGAGTCTCCGTCTTTTCATGCCCCTGTCCTAATCGGCGCCAGAGAGGTCTACTCTATAACTAGCTTCCCCATGAGCTGAATCCTTCACCACCCAGTCTCTTGTCTACTCACACATGCCACGAGTTTGCGTGGGATTCCGCACAGATCCAGGCTAAGATGTATGGGCAGTGATTGCTGGTCAACAGTTGTGTTGTCGCCACCTGAGACATTTTATATCTGGAACATTTGGCCGATGGAACTAATAAATTGACAAGTTGCCCAGCAAACATATGACGTACCGAATGCTACGGTACTCTAGAGTAGCTCGTAGTGGGGTCGGTTGTAGGAGACAATGGATACGAGTTATCTCCGACCCAGTCTCTACGTAGTGGATGCTTACCTTTCTTCGTTTCAGCGGGGGGGGTTGCAGCACCATTCTGTACGGTGTACGAATATGTACTAGATTTCAAAGCAGGATGCAAGACGTTTCCCGAATGCGTGGACATAGCTTCGCACATAGTCCGTACGGAGTATAATGGAAATAGGAGATGATCTGTACCGGGCGTACAACGAGCCGGCTGAAAGTGCGGTTGGGATCTGGGACGCTTGAACAATCTGGGAAATCGCGCCGCTACGAGGCGCTTGAACTAGAGGAACCTACTATAACTGTGGACAACTTGACAAAACAGGTTTCCCCTACCACGTTAAGCCATGAACAGAATGCCGGTACAGAGAGGGTAATATCTGGGGATCGGATTGGAGCAAGGATCGCGCGGCAACAAAAGTCCCCTCCCACATATTTTTCCCTTGACCTGCCGCAGCTTCATGGGATCCCGTTGAAAACCCCTTGGGGACCTCACCGCTTCTCGAGTCATTTATAAGATGAAATATTGGCAAGGTATCACCATAGCGCCAACAGCTTTGTCCCTCAGGCTGTCTAGTACAGTATTCAGTCTAGCTGGTGGAATGTCTCCCATCAGATAATTTCGTCTGCATTGCATATGGTGGTAATTACAGTTGGACTGCCTTACGTAGACTCTGGCCAATCTGATGCGAGGAATTGATCGACCGTGGTGTCAGGCTAGAGCGGCCCAATAATCTTGCCCTACGAAATCCTATTACATGCCTAGGGCTATATCTATCCCAGACATACATGCAGCTTATTGCACCTGACGAGCATTTTTTCTGGAGACGGGACTCAGGCGAGTCCATTGCTCCGTCTCACCCTTCTGTACGTACTTTCAGGGAGTAGCGCCGCAGTTGCAAGGATCGCCATTATATGTGTGTTGTGGTAAGCAATTCAAAAAAGGAGGGGAAGCGTTTGAGGTTCGTGCGAACCGAGCCTCTCAGAAATCGCGTGCTTTAAATAGAGTATACCTGGTCGAGACGCGTCGCGGCTATGGGCGAACGTGTCTCTTTCACACGCGTGTAATTTAGGCCAGCTTGGGTTTAGCGTATGAGCCTCTTAGTTCTGCCACATTACAGCACTTACAGCACTGACCGCCTTCAATATTTCGAACGTGGGGAATCTTGAAGTAGCTTCAAAGCAATACTGAGACAAACAAATTAAACCACGAGACTTGACTCATCTCTCCTTTTCCAAGGTCGACCTGTACTTCCTGTGTAGGTACTGTACGATCACAAATACAGCTATTGTCCAAGCCCGACCCCGTCTCAGAAGCTACTCGGTCCGGAATTTAGTGGCGAAAGGACAACGATAGATTTGTACCATAAATTATAAAAAAAATGGAGGCCGAAATCAGAGGATCGATTCCAAATATCGACCCTATCCTTACGGAATACTCAGTGGGATACCTCTCGCATGCTTCCAGCTCATATACCGATGCCGAGTCCACGGGGACGTCACCATTAGCAGAAGCCGTTGCCTCCATTACGGCCCTGTTAATATCAGCATCTGGCGAGACATCAACAAAGAATGAGACACAAATCCGCCAGCTAGTCGAGAAATGGGCCGCCAAATTTGGCGCAGCTAATGCATCCAATGTGGACTTGAGTGGAGGGTCTGGGGCCAAGAGATTGGACCAGGCCATCCAAGTGAGCGCACAGCGGAACATGTCCTCCACTCTGGGCATTACGACCACAGGCGTGGACTTGGAGTCGGCGAATACTAGGAAGCTTGAGTCTAAGGTCGATCGCAAGAAGTTAGAAAAGGCAGAGAGGAAGATTGCTGCTAAGCAGAACAAGAAGGAGTATAAGGCTGTCGAATATGAGGCCTCTAAATTGCTCAACCAGACTAAGGATGATACGCAGTCCTATGAGGAGTTCTTCATGGCTGTTAATCCTCTGCAACTGGGATCGAATACCATGGGACAAGCTAAGAGCAAGGATATTAAGCTTGATGGCATTGATGTGACAATCGGTGGATTAAGAATCCTGACGGATACTAACTTGACGTTGGCATACGGTAGGCGTTATGGTCTGGTTGGTCAGAACGGTATCGGAAAATCTACTCTCCTGAGAGCGCTGGCAAGAAGAGATCTTCCCATTCCAGTGCATATCTCTATTCTACACGTGGAGCAAGAGGTATGTTGAATCATCTACCCCTTTAAAAATTTAGAGACTAACTGCGATTAAGATTACTGGAGATGATACCCCAGCTCTACAGGCTGTATTGGATGCTGACGTATGGAGAAAACATCTCCTGTCGGAGCAAGAAAAACTGTCCAAGCAATTATCAGCTATGGAGACGGAGCGCGCGGCTATGGCCGATACCTCTGTGGATGCCGAGAGGCTTGATCGCGAGCGTGATGCGTTAGATCAAACCCTCGGTGATGTACAAGGGAAACTTGCAGAAATGGAGTCTGACAAGGCGGAACCCCGTGCTGCAAGTATCCTGGCTGGTTTGGGTTTCTCACCCGAGCGCCAAAAGTTTGCTACAAAGACCTTCTCCGGAGGTTGGCGTATGCGTCTGGCGCTTGCCAGAGCCCTTTTCTGCGAGCCGGATCTTCTACTTCTCGACGAACCGTCCAATATGTTGGATGTCCCATCTATTACTTTCCTCTCGAATTACCTGCAAACCTACCCCAGCACGGTTCTGGTTGTTTCTCACGACAGAGCCTTCCTTAATGAAGTTGCCACCGATATTATTCACCAGCATTCTGAGCGTCTTGATTACTACAAGGGCTCTAATTTCGATTCCTTCTATGCCAATAGGGAGGAGCGTCGTAAGACTGCCAAGCGCGAGTATGAGAACCAAATGGTTGTCAGAGCGCATCTGCAAAATTTCATTGATAAGTTTCGTTATAACGCTGCGAAATCGTCTGAGGCGCAGTCTAGAATCAAGAAGCTGGAGAAGATGCCTATTCTTGAAGCACCGGAGAGCGAGTACAGTGTGCACTTCAAGTTCCCCGATGTCGAGAAGCTTTCGCCTCCTATTATCCAAATGACGGATGTGAGCTTCGGGTACACACCTGATAAGCCACTTCTCAGGAATGTTGATCTTGACGTTCAACTCGACTCTCGTATTGGTATCGTTGGTCCCAACGGTGCTGGTAAGACGACAGTACTTAAGCTGCTTATTGGCCAATTGACACCTACGAAGGGTCTCATATCTCAAAACCCCAGACTTAGAGTTGGCTTCTTTGCCCAACATCACGTTGATGCCCTGGATCTTAACGATAGCGCTGTCGGCTTTATGTCTAAGAACTACCCTGGAAAGCCCGACGAAGACTACAGAAGGCATCTTGGTGCCTTCGGTATCACTGGTATGACTGGTTTACAGAAGATGGAATTACTCTCCGGAGGACAGAAATCTAGGGTAGCATTCGCATGCTTGTCACTCCAAAACCCACACATCCTGGTTCTTGACGAACCTTCTAATCATTTGGATATCGAAGCTATGGATGCTTTGGCGCTGGCATTGAAGCAGTTCCAGGGAGGAATTCTCATGGTTTCTCACGACGTGACGATGCTGCAAACTGTTTGCACGTCATTATGGGTTTGCGACGGGGGAATCGTAGAGAAGTTCCCTGGCGATGTCCAGGCGTACAAGAAGAGGATTACTGCTCAGGCCGATGCAGCCGGTGTAGCAGCAGCACATTAGGGGGTTTCACAGAGAGTTACTGTTATCCCGTCGCAGATGGCTTACCAATGCTGGATGGCGCGGTGATGTTTACTGCAGCATTGAGTAGTACCTGACGACCGTATATGTGACGAGAGATGATCATATACAAAATATCAGTAACACACATTCGTCCCTATCTGTGACTCCGTAAATTGGCATGTGCCTCTATTTTGACGCCGATTTATGGTACTGTATGGTGTGACAGAATAACACATATTAAGCGACAGGGAGCATCTGCGGAGACCCTGAAGCTAAAAAGAGGGGGATACCGTTTTAAGTACCGAGGCGGGTGACAAGTCATCGCGCACAGCCTTAAGGCGGTAAATGAGAAGCTGATAATTTCGTGAGCGTCTCATACGTGGTTGATACAATTATTGCGGTGCCGATACAAATTGTATGCATTTACACGTAGTAAACGTTGAAATGCAGCTGCCAAAGGCCGCTTGTCTACCTCCCAGGTCCGTTTGTTTACAGGGGAAGGGGTGATTTCGCGCTAGTAGCTTCTACTTTAGGCAAGGTCAACACGACCTCACCGCTTATTTTCATCCTTCACCCACAACACAACCCCCCCATCCACCTCAACAACCACCCTTCACCTTTTTGCTATCTCAAGCTCCATAACTCGTTTGCAGATTTACCTGTACATCTCCAATTTCCACCTACACACCATTCAAGATGCGTGAAATCGTATGTAACAACCCTTCGATTTCTAGCTTGGGAGCAGCACAAGGTTCCGACGCGTCGTTGCTCCTGAATGCTTGCCCCACATTCCATATTGGACAGCTACCAGGAGAACACATTGGCTAACTCGTGTTTTTTGTGATATAGGTTCATCTCCAGACCGGACAATGCGTAAGAACCCTGATATAAGGCATATCTATTGACAACATAACTGACTTGATTCTTCAGGGTAACCAAATTGGTGCTGCCTTCTGGTGTGTAGCTCAAAACGATGGCTACCTAGCCAAAGCTCGACATGAACTACAGCTGACCGATATATAGGCAAACCATCTCTGGCGAGCACGGCCTTGATGGATCCGGAGTGTGAGTACAATTATAATCAGCATGTATATGGATAGTCGAACTGACAACTGCCAGCTACAATGGAACTTCCGACCTCCAGCTCGAGCGTATGAACGTCTACTTCAACGAGGTTGGTCCACCATATATACCATATTAGTACGGCGGTATCTAACATATGACAGGCTTCCGGCAACAAGTACGTTCCCCGTGCCGTCCTCGTCGATTTGGAGCCCGGTACCATGGACGCCGTCCGTGCTGGCCCATTCGGACAACTTTTCCGCCCCGACAACTTCGTTTTCGGTCAATCCGGTGCCGGTAACAACTGGGCTAAGGGACATTACACTGAGGGTGCTGAGCTTGTCGACCAAGTTCTTGATGTTGTCCGTCGTGAGGCTGAGGGCTGTGACTGCCTTCAGGGTTTCCAGATCACCCACTCCCTCGGTGGTGGAACCGGTGCCGGTATGGGTACGCTTTTGATCTCCAAGATCCGCGAGGAGTTCCCCGACCGCATGATGGCCACCTTCTCCGTTGTCCCATCGCCAAAGGTCTCCGACACCGTTGTCGAGCCATACAACGCCACCCTCTCCATCCACCAGCTTGTCGAGAACTCCGACGAGACCTTCTGTATCGATAACGAGGCCCTCTACGATATCTGCATGAGGACTCTTAAGCTCACCGCCCCATCCTACGGTGACCTGAACCACCTGGTTTCCGCCGTCATGTCCGGTGTCTCCACCAGTCTCCGTTTCCCCGGTCAGCTTAACTCTGATCTCCGCAAATTGGCAGTCAACATGGTGCCTTTCCCACGTCTCCATTTCTTCATGGTTGGATTCGCTCCTCTCACCAGCCGTGGTGCCTACACTTTCCGTGCCGTCACCGTTCCAGAGCTCACCCAGCAGATGTTCGACCCCAAGAACATGATGGCCGCCTCTGACTTCCGCAACGGTCGCTACTTGACCTGCTCTGCCATCTTCCGTGGAAAGGTCTCCATGAAGGAGGTCGAGGACCAGATGCGCAACGTCCAGAACAAGAACTCCTCTTACTTCGTTGAGTGGATCCCCAACAACGTCCAGACCGCTCTTTGCTCCATCCCTCCCCGTGGCCTCAAGATGTCCTCCACCTTCGTTGGTAACTCCACCTCCATCCAGGAGCTCTTCAAGCGTATCGGTGACCAGTTCACTGCTATGTTCAGGCGCAAGGCTTTCTTGCATTGGTACACTGGTGAGGGTATGGACGAGATGGAGTTCACTGAGGCTGAGTCCAACATGAACGATCTCGTTTCCGAGTACCAGCAGTACCAGGAGGCCTCCGTCTCCGAGGGAGAGGAGGAGTACGAGGAGGAGCTCCCAGTTGACGAGGAGTAAAGTGTCTACTTGTTATGACTTGATGAGAATTTTGGCTGTTGCAGAGTCCTCAGTCAAATCTATCGTAGCAAGGGATGTGTCTGGAATTAATTGTTATTTTCAAATGTTTGGTCTTTGACAGCGCTTCTTTTACTTCAGGCGAAGACAATTGCGAACGCAACGAATACCTCTGAGGTTTTCAACAAGAGCGAGAATCAATGAAAACACTCGTATCTTCAATGTCATGTCTGAACTGCTCGTGCCCTGTAAACTGTGATTTGTCCCATTATTGAGAATATTCACAGTATGTAAGACTCGAACCCGCTATGTTTATAGGATCAACTTATGGAATATAGTTTCGTGATGTAGTCATATTTTGATCTCACAGCTAACAACTATAACATATGACGCCTACAAGCAGTGTCCTTTTTCCAGTCCCACATGTTATTCCAGACGCCAAATATTATGCCAAGAATACTGTCCCATCTATCCCTACTCTTCCATCGCATCATCATTCGCCGCACCACTCCCCCAAAGACCCTCCAACTTAAACTCCTCCGCCCACTCAGCAACAATCTCCTTCTGATCCCCGACAACAGCGCCCTGCTGAACCTCACCAGGAGCAAGCGTCGGCGCAACAGCCAACACCGGCGCGTCCATCCAGCCTTGGATACGTCCATCTCTCCAGTCCGTAATGACAGTCGTGGCGGCACTAGGAAGGTTGGGCACGCCGCCCTTCCCAAGACGTCCACGCTTCCTCGCGACCTGGATCAGGAAATCGTTCGTTGGGTCGCCATTCGGCGCCGTCATGAGAGGAGGTAGTCCGTACACCTCCATGAGCTTCGTCCTCATCTCCGGGTTCTTCGAGAGGCGCTTAAGGAGCAGCGTAACGGCTGGGATGGGGTCCTCGATCTGCTTTGGTGGCACGGCGTTGAGGAGCACCAGGCGCGCGTTCTCCTCTACCTTGGACGCCTTGGAGCCATCGTGGGTGCTGGGGAAGACGATACCGGGGGAGTCGAGAAGCTTGAGCTTGCTGTCGATCTTGACTTCGCGCAGGGAGGTGGTGACGCCTGCCTCGGCACCGGTGGGGCAGGATTGGCCGCCACCCAGGCGCGAGGTCAGGGCGTTGATGACGGAGGACTTTCCGACGTTGGGGTAGCCGATGACGCCGACTGAGATGGCGCGCTTGAGCTGCTTGGCGGCGGCAAAGGATTTGAGCGCCTTGAAGAGCGTGGTCGCCGTGCTCTGGACGGTGAGGGATTTGTGGTTGAATTGATGTGCGTTTGGTGCGGGGCCCGAGGCGCGGAGGGGAAGAGTGGGGAAGTAGCGACGGAGGTGGATGAGCCAGGCTTTGAGGACGGGGGCGGGGATGAGATCGATCTTGTTGAGGATGAGGATTAGACGCTTGCCTCCGCTTGCGGCGGCCATGACCATGCGCTCGACTTCTTTCGAGCGGGTGCCTTCGGGGTCTCTGGCGTCGAGGACGTAGAGAACGACGTCGGCTTGGTCGACAACTTGCTTGAAGACCTTGTCGAATGCCTTTCTTGAGCCATCCTTCTTGTTGGGCAGGGCCTGTGAAACTCCTCCATCGACATCCATACCATCCATGTCGCTATCGCTGTCCTCATCCTCGTCACTACCGGACTCCTCCTCGTACTCTTGAGCTCTCGCTCTTGCGCTTGCGAGCAAGGCAGCCATAGGGTTGGTATCATCATCTCCATCCATGTCATCCATGTCAAATTCTTCATCGTCGTCGTCATCAGCCTCGACCCCCTCCATCTGAGCCTCAATGTCCTTATCAACTTCCTCTCCTGATTTCTTTAGCGCCTTAAGCTCTGCACGCCTCTTAACAGCCTCCTCTTGCTTCCTTATCCTGGCCTCTTCAATCTCTGCCAGGATCTTGTCTTTGTACGGGAACAGGTTCGGGATCCCGGGATCCTTCTTCATGCGCGACTTCCATTCTGGGTTCTTCTTTCCGTTCTTGCGTTCCTTTCTTTGCTTCGCGGACGAGGCCTTCTCGATCTTATGACGAAGGCGCACAGAGACGCGCTTGCTCTTGGGCTCTGTAATAATATAAATTAGCACCTCCTCGCAATTCCGCGCACATATTGCGAGTGTTTTGCTTACTTCCTGGTTTATTTCCTGCCATTGTTCCGTTGGCAGAATTTATGTGGCTAGGTTCGCTGTAGCAGGAAACAAAATTCCACTTCTCTATCTAATCGCGAAATTTCGGTGTGTGGTGCCAAGATTTCACCACTAAGAAACCACATCCCTGTCATTTGGTGTATGCCTTATTAGTCAGGTTATGAGCGGTTTATGAGGTCGGACAAGTAGTTTCGCCGGACCCCCCTTCTCCTTGGGGAAGTACTCGCCGCCGCCTGGCCTCTCGTTTTTGGTATATATATCAGAAGATGTCGGCACTACGCAATTATTCATGAGAACACGTGGTTACGAAATTTGAAATCAGTAGAAAATCGCCTTAGATTTATATCTATATCCAAAATTTCGAGAAATAAAGGATTTGATATATTTTGCGAAATACCGAGCCGGCTCTCGTTTACAGAAACAAGTCTCACTTATCGCCTGGAAAGAAATATTAAAATAAAAATGGGATCCACCAATGAAGGATCATATATTGCTCCGGCAGAGGAAGTATCATTTGCTGGGCTTCTTTTTGACTTGGATGGAACAATTATCGATTCCACAGAAGCTGTTGAGAAGCATTGGCACCAGTAAGCGCCCTTCCCACCTTGAGCCTCACCAGCCGCTGACCAAGCGTAGGATTGGAAGTGAGATTGGCGTAGACCCAAATGTTATTCTGCAAACCTCGCATGGCAGACGCAGTATAGATGTTCTCAAAATTATAAGCCCGGAAAAGGCCAACTGGGACTGTATGTTCCCACTCTCTTGCGATTGACGTAACCCACCCATCTCCATTCTCGGCGCATATTGCCTAAAATCATTAGGATTCCCACATCCAACACTTCACTCGACCCACTCTCTACCTACTCTCAACCATCTACTAACACATCTCTAGATGTATGCGAAATGGAAGGCAAAATACCCACACTCTACGGGGCAGACGCCACCGAGATCCCCGGCGCCCGCTCTCTCTGCGACTCCCTCACCACCAGCACCCCCCCGGTTCCCTGGGCTATCGTAACGTCTGGAACCTCTCCGCTAGCCAACGGCTGGCTCCGCATCCTCAAGCTCCCCGCTCCCGCCCACTTTGTGACCGCCGAGTCGGTTGCGAACGGCAAGCCCGACCCGCAGGGTTACCTTATGGGCGCCGAGTCTCTTAAGTTGGACCCCAAGGGGCTTCTGGTGCTAGAGGACAGTCCGGCGGGGATTAAGGCCGGGAAGGCGGCAGGCTGCAGAGTGTTGGGCGTGGCGACGACACATACGGCAAGGGAAGTGAAGGAGGCGGGTGCGGATTGGGTTGTGGAGGACTTGAGGAGCGTCGTTGTTGCGAGAGTTGGAGGGGAGGGAGGGGTTGTGCTTAAGATCAGTGGCGGATGGATTGGAAACTAATTAAATAAGTGCTGGGAGGCGTAGAGAAGGGAATATGCTCGATTTCTGTTGTGTTTTTAGACGGCATTCCGAAAATGGTTATAAGGAAGGAGCAACCTCATAGGAGTTTTGGAGCTAGCAACCCCAGACGATGGTACTGGGGGTTAGAGTAGTAACCGTATGGGCTAGCAATTACGTTTACTATTGACGTGACAGGTCTCATCGCCACTTGTGATTATAAAATAGCTTCATAAGATTGATAGGCCCTCGGCTTAGGCGCACAGTAGATATGCACGAATGTATGCAGAGATCCGATCCCTCACTGCTATATTAGGTCCTAGTGTGTCTATCTTTCCTTCTTCAACTTCTGCCTCCAACCCATTCCAAACCTCCGCTCCAACCACGCTAAACCCCAGCATCCTCACATCAACCCCCCAAAAATAGTAAAACACCATCCGGGTCAAACGTGATCCAAAATAAGCTGTAGCAATGCCAGACCACCCGCAGCCATCGCACAACGCATGATATTGTTTGCTGCTTGTGCAGAGGCTGGTGATTTGGGATGGATATCTGTGAGGAGTGTGCCGTGGGGGTTGAATGTCATGGAAATGGTGGTGCCGGCGAGAAATTGCAAGATTAATGGGATCGCAGGGGACTAAGTTGGAGATAGTTAGAGGATATAGAGGTCTGTGGGCAAAAAGGTCGCTCGGAGGGTGCTATGAAAGTACATGGACGACTTAATGAGGCCTAACCTGCAATCTTCCTCTCTACAGCCCATCCATATCCAACGACACTTGCCCCGCTGATCCCGATCGTCCACCAGACACTTATAAACCTAGCCTTTTCGATTGGAAACGTCCTTAAATCGTCCCCTTTTACCTTATCCACGGTAATCACATGCTGAGCCGCTACAATTCGGTAATCCCTATCCATAACCTTCCCTACGAGCCAGCTCCCAAGCGCCGCGCCAAACCCCAAGGGCAGGTATATCAGCCCAGTTTGAAACTCCGTGAAACCGTATATTTGTATGAAAAGCGACAAAAGAGAGGCTTGGATACACTAAAACGTTGTATAGTAGACACTATAGACAAGGGTGATTAATATAGTATCAGGAAAGAGGAGCATCCAGAGGCTGACAAGGGCGTTCGGGATGCTTGATGGCCTCTGTGGAAGGCATGAGTCGACATTGTCTGGCTTGGTGCGTGGCATACAGGTTTAATCGCTGATAAAATAAGAGAGCAGAGTGCGATGTATCCCGTATGCGGGCTTGGAGCCATTACCTACGATAAAACGTGGGGTTTCTCGGGGGAATAAACTAATGAGAACGAGGCAGATCCCAGAGAAAATGGCGAGAAAGCCAAAGATCCATCTCCAACTGGCATATTGAACTAGAACGCCACCTATTACAGGGCCCGTTTCTGGGGAAATATTTGGTCTGGTTCGTTAGCCATTTTCTGAGGATATTGTAAATGGTACTTGCCCTATGAGCACTGCGCCGACATATGATCCCCGTTCAGCAGGGCTAGCAATACCGGAAACTACACCATAGGCGATTGCAATCGTAACTTTTCGATGTTAGCAAACAACAGAGGAAAACATATCAGAACTAACCAGCACTATCTGGACTCTACACCATTCTCAATACTAGCAAGCTTGCCCAGTTGTTGCATACAGCAAGCCCTACATTCGACGCCGTGTAAATTCCCATTGTGAGAAGATAGACGAATCGTCGACCAGTGACATCGCTCATACTCCATATAACAGCCGGTGCTATCCCAGCAACAACCATATATGATGTGATTGTAAAATTAATCTTCTAAACCGAGACATTGAGTGAGGAACTGAGGGAGGTGACTGCGGGGAAGTAGATGAACGAGCTGAGCGTGGAGAAGAGACCCGCGAAGGTGATGAGAATGATAATGAGACGCTTCTGCGGCTTTGTATAATAAGAATACGGTGCTTCATTAGTAGAACTTGGCACTTGGAGCGGTATCTCGTACTTTTCAAGGTCTTGTGCTAATGGTTCGGTGACTAGCGAGATATCCATCGAGGTCGCGAGGCTGCCGGAATTTCTGTCGCCAGGTAATGTATTGGCGGCGACATTATGAGAAGACATTCTTGAAACTATATTCCTCGTCATCCTCCAAGCTCTCTAAGCCGTGACCTCTATTTATTAGATCCAGAGAGGAGTAGCAGTGATAAGGTAAGGAGTTATGAACCATTTGCCGAGGAGAATTGTTCGAAGTATTAAGCAACGCTCAGAAAGGGCACGGAACAGTGCATTAGTTCGAGGATGTAGTTTATGAGCTGCCATTATTATGAGTCAACCCAAAAATCAGCTGACATGACAGTATTAGAGATTAAATTATTTGCAGTAATCATAGTTATTTATCACGTCAAAGGCGTCAAGGGATTCGGTACCTTAAGTGCTGAAATGCTGTGTCAAATATCTGCACTCAGCCTGGCTCAAGCAGAACTTATGAGAATTATGCTGCCACCCCCTAACTGTTAACGTCAATTGTGCGAGAGCACTCAATAAGAGAGTAAAAAAATCACGTAATACGATTACAAAACAAAGGCACAAATGTTGCAAGATAGTCGTCATGGAAAAATAACGCCTACGCTACTACGCCTGATACCCGACCAAAAGCCCCGACTGTAGGAGTCTAAATATTACTCTAGCCCAAATCCAATAGCCCAAATCTATACAGCAGCTACAGAACTAGCTTCTACTAATACTGTAGACGCCCTCTCAGAGGCCTGATCAGCAATAGGCAGGCTAGATGCCTCTTTCTCTGGAACGCGAGGCTGCTCAGATTCCAGCATCGATTCACATTGATATCTGTTAATTAAATAGACCGTGCTATTATAAGAACTGCATATAGTATTAGTGTTGTTTGCATTATACAATCGGCTGCAGTCATCAAATTGGTGAACAGACCCGCTAACCCTGATGTTGCTCAAGTACTCTTTGACATATACCTCTTTTTTTAAGGCCTTATTGACTTCGCCACGCCACATGGCAAAGCCCATCTCATTGTGTGCATAATATGCTCCAGCATCAAAAGTATATATCTCGCCTGTCCCATAGGCAATTCCAACATTGCCAACCCATAGATCACCTTGTATTAATGATGGCTTGACGGACCTTCCCTCCAACTCTAATAGCCCTAGAAGTTTTAGAACTATTGTCTTTACCTTCTCAACGACTTCCTCAAGGTCGGTCCAAGTGCCATTATGTTCTGTATTTAGGTTCAAAGCGTTTTTCAGCATCTTTCTAAAGTAGGACTCCCAGCATGGATCCCAAAGATTTGTTGCCTGTGGCAAATTTCCTTAGCACGTCGTGGTATGAAAACCAAACATCCCACGTTGGAGAAACACTACGCTTATGCAATTCTGCAACTTTGCGGCAAAAATCGGTGGGGTCTGGAATATTGTTTGACATTTTAATGAAGTTATATAAGAGGAAGTAGGTTAGTCGGCCCTTGTTCTGGCTGAATTTGCCCCATGCGTATGGCTCTGGAAAAAACTCTGGCAGTATGGTATACAGCGCTGTCATAGAGTGAACCTCGCCTTCCATCATTGCTCTACCAGTGTCATCCTTAGCACACTAAAAATTAGAATTAGCTACAGACCGTAACACGATATTCTGGGCCAATCAAACCTTCAAAAAGTACACCCTAGGTTCACCATTTTCCATTTCAGTAACTACAGGGGCAGTGACGGTCGAGGCGGAGGATCGATAGCGATTAGCAGAAATGACCTTTGTTTTCAGGGGGGATTTTGGATATAATTAGCAACCATTCTCAATATTGAAAGTAGACACTGTATTACATTCAATCACGGTTTTATCCACGGGGAAATCCCCGTCGATGTCCTCATTCACTGGGATACCGTCAAAGTTCAGGTTTCCTCGCTGTCCAGGACTAATCGGGGCATCAGTAATAACACTTTTGTCTGGGATCCCTGGAGCAGGGATTGATAAATTTCGACTGCTAGTCTGCTTATTGTTCATGGTGATTTCGTTTTCGAGGTGACGTGAAGGCTGGGGCAAATGGTTGAAGCGCAAATAAAAATCTACTGGTATCAAGGCCCTAGCAACAATGGATATATAATAAAATAACAGGCTCAACGGTTCTGGGCCCCTCTGTAACTTATATTGGTCTCAGAAATACCGTCTCCGTCGTCGGTATATGCCTCGACCGCGTTTCCAGGCGGTCATTCTCGCTAGGCAGTAATGATAGTGGGTACGACGCACAGGGGTTAGGCCAAACGAGGTAATGGCTACTTAAGTTTACTTCGGGAAGGGCCACTCTGTATAGACCTTGAGGATGTTGCAAATTTTGTGGCATTTGCAAGTAGCTGAGGCGGGGCGGACTTCACCCAGTCACCCCAGCCGTTTCTCAGGGGATGCATGGGCAGCGCTTAGCGTTTCAGGCCCTGCCTGACAACGACCAAAATTGACTATACCTCGAGAATTTAGTTCCAGAATCTATATCATTCAGCATTCAGCATTGGATATTTTAGATTGTATATTTTTAGTCTTACGATTTGCATACAAATTTTGTCTATGCATTTAGGACGTCATCCGTTAAACTTCAGAGATATATTCGGCGACAAAAGGAGTTGCACAGAAGTGGTCACCAAATAGCAGATTCTAGGATCTGGCTTTGATTGGCGGCGAGAGCTTGCATCATGCACAACTCATCCTTCTATCGCAACAAACAACTGATGCGGGGTTGCGAGCCTTCCTTCCTATGGACGAAATTCGATACATCAGAGGTTTCATCCAGTATTGTTACGACACATTGCATAAACTATGTATGCAAGAATCCGTCCAGAGGAGTACGTAGAGGCAAAGCGCTATGAGCCCCGCTGAGAAGCTCCGTAGAGCCTCAGCCTTCCAGAAGCCGTGTGTTGACTATGAACGGACATACTTTCTGTCCTGTGTCCACAGTTGCCCTGTCCTTAATTTGTGTTTTGGAATGTTATAAATGTTATAATGGTGAGTTAGGGACCACGTCTTGAAAAGGGACAACAATAGGGGGGCTTGATTACTGATGTATTGAAACCTAGTTCTCGAGAATTAGATGGTCCCGCCATAGTAGTGGCAAGGTTTCGCCGGCAATAGCGACAGAAGCAATCCCACAGAGAGGAATAGATATAGAGGGCGCATCAAACACTCTCGCGCTTGGTCTTTACAATGTCCAAGGTGGGCACTCATCGTTCCGTACAGGGAGTCCAGGGTCACTTCTTGCTCGCGACAGGTCACCCTCAGACGCATCGAAGCTTGACCGGACGAAAGACCCTCAGGGCCTAACAATTATCTACGAACCAAACACCCCTCCGTCTCTTGATATAATCTTTGTCCACGGGTTGGGAGGTTCGAGCCTGGCAACATGGTGTCACAATCATGACCCGGAATTTTTCTGGCCCTATAAATGGCTTCCACAGGAACCTGGAATACAGGGCGCTCGTATTTCCTCGTTTGGGTATGATTCAAATTTTAGCTCCACCAAGCCGTCTCCAGTTTCTAGTATAGGCGATTTTGCCAAGTCACTGTTACAGTCTTTGAAGTTTGCAAAGGATGGAAATTTGGAAGAGGCCAATATCGGAGAGGTGAATATTCCTGTATATAAAGGCCAACATTGTGATTAATAACTCCGCTAGAGGCCTATAATATTCATCGTCCATTCTATGGGTGGATTAGTTGCAAAAAAGGTAGAGGGCTCTTTAGTCCTTGACTACATGTCACCAGTCTGATTTTAAATATAGGCTCTCCTCTTAGGTCAAAACGACCCCGAATACTCGAAAATTGTTTCGAGAGTGTCATCTATTTTGTTTCTAGCAACACCGCATCGAGGCTCCAATCTTGCGGAACTCTTAAATATGATCTTACAGATCTCTTTTATGCACACGCCCAGGCAATACATCACTGACCTAAATCGCAATTCCACTACGTTAGAATCGACCAATGATGAGTTTCGTCATATTTCTCACACTCTGAAGATGGTCTCATTTTACGAGACGCTTCCCACGAAACTTCAGGGGAAGAAGATGGTAATTATATACACCGTTCTTTTTAGTATTTACTTTTCTAATAACTATGAAGATGATAGTTGAGAAAGATTCTGCTATTCTCGGTTATCCCAATGAGATTTCAATAGCAGTGGCAGCGGACCATCATACTATCTGCAAGTTTTTAAGCAGAGAAGACCCGAACTATATCGGTTTTAGGAACATCCTAAAATCTATGGTTGACAAGTTCCGAAGAAAAGGTATGAGTTGTCCTAGAGATAGTGGAGTTCACAGCTAGCCCTATAACATTTCGTGCCTTGAAGGTCTTTCGCAAACAGTTACTTATATCTAATAGTGAAGGAACCACTCGAAAGTTCTAAAGATGCTCAAGACCTCGCCTCTATGCTCGCTACATCACAAGATATAGATGATGACTTAGAGTTCTTCCATAGCAGACGGTCAGATGGGACATGTGCATGGATCGAGTCTGATCCTGCATTTTTAAACTGGCAGAATGAAGAGATAGAAACAAACGTCCTGTGGCTTTTTGCGCAACCCGCTAGTGGAAAATCAGTCTTACTGTCGTTCATCGTTAGGGAGTTACTGGCAACCCAAGACAAAGTCTGTGCATTCTACTTTTTTAGATTTGGCGATGAGACAAAGCGGTCCCTCGTAAGCTGTCTACGTTCTTTGGCATATCAGATTGCGAGCCAGCTCCCTTCATATCGGCAAGCATTATTAGATATGAATCTGAGAACGGTCGGACTTCAAAAATTGGATGCACGAGCAGTGTGGCAGAAGCTTTTTGTCGGAACCCTTTTCAAAGAGCAAGATTTGCCTCTTATATATATGGCAATTGATGCCCTTGACGAGGCAGATGATCAAGGGTTTCTACTGGAGCTTTTCAAAACCATACCTTTCGCGTCTATACCCATTAAACTTATCATATCCAGTCGCCCATCCTCAGAACTTGAATTGCAATTCAACCGACTCAAGATGAAAACAACAGTGGACGTCCTCCCACTCAACAGAACCGATCGCGATATTCGGGCTTTTGTTGGGAAGGAAATCGAGCTGTGGCAAGCACCAGAGGATTATAAAGCGCACATCACCGATCGTCTGCTACAAATAGCGCGGAATAATTTTCTATGGGTAAGTATTGTTATGAGGAGAGTCCTGCAGTGCATCTCAATGGAAGAAGTGGAAACTGTCTTACACGATCTGCCGCCAGACATGGAGAATTTATACCAACAAATGGAGGCTAGAATAGAGGCAAAGAATGTCGATTTGGCTAAGATGATCTTAAAATGGGCTGCTTTCTCACGTCGACCATTGACCATGGAAGGGCTTGCTGAACTGTTGCAACCAGAATCACCGGGGCTACTTCAGGCTCTTGATGATACTATCTATCGTATTTGTGGGCAGTTTGTCATTGTGGACTCGACGAAGCATTTGCTTCTGGTACATGAAACGGCCAGAGAGTACCTCACGAGGACTACCAAGGGCTGCCTGGCAATCGATCCGATAGAAACGCAGAAGTTTATGTTTGCAAAGTGCATGTCGATCATGGAGAGAATGATCCCCCAGCGGGCACAGCGCCGAGGTGTTGCGAATTCGGATATGGCGTCGGAAAAGTATCGGCCTTTCGAATATGCCATGACATCCTGGGCTTATCATTTGAATAGGTGCGCCCCGGAAGAAAAGGAGCTACATATCCTTTTTAGGTTTCTAAAAGGTAAGACAGCCTTGGTATGGATCTCTGCCCTAGCGAGCCTCGGTCAACTGAAGCGGCTTGTATACGCATCTAAAAGTTTGAGCGCTCTCGTCCGAAAGATGCGCAAACAGGAATCAATTCACGGTCCTATATTTTGCAGGATGAAAGATTTGGAGTCGGTCGAGATATGGGCGGTGGATCTGCTAAAAATACTTGGAAAATTTGGCGCCGAACTTACGACTCAGAACGTCTCGATTAGGGACCATGTTGCACCGTTCTGCCCACAGGGTTCAATGTTATATCAGACTTTTGCAGAAGGAGCTCAATCCCCGCCCAGCCTAAGTATCAGGGGTATTTCAGCCACCAAGTGGGATGACAGCCTCGCCAATCTGAGGATGCAGAAAGACACAATGCCAGCTTCGATACGAAACTCTAGATCCTGCATTGCTATTACAACCGCTGGAGTAAAGGGCAAAATTATAATTTATGATGCAGTGACCTTTGAGGTTACCCATACTTTAGAGCATAAGGAAATCATCAAGGCGTCAAGCTTCAGCAACGAAGGGAATCGGCTGGTATCATCAGGGTTCAAGACTACAAAGATCTGGGATATGACGAGCGGGGCTATCGTATGGCAAACGCCGAATCTGCCTCGTTGCAGAGCGATGTCAATTTCGTTTTCTCCCGACGATAATAAGCTATTTCTTGGCGCAGAAGATGGGCAAGTATGGACGATTAATATCCATAAACCGACATCAGGCCTAAATAAATCGCCTACGGAATGGTCACTTATAGATGGAGAATGGCTCAAAGACGATTATGCCGTAGATAGGGCAGTGTCGCTCGTACCCTGGAGGATGGCCTTTGATGCGGAGCTGACGTCTATCGCGGTTTCATACCGAGGCTCGCCAATGGCTGTCTGGAGTATCGATCCTCCTGAATTTATAAATAACTGCTATAGGAAGCAAAGCGAGCTTGAAACGGGAAATGGCTGGACTCCGGTAGATCAAGTACTGTGGCTACCACACACACATGAGATTCTAGGTCTCTACCAAGGAGGCCATGTCTTCAAGTGGGACCCGTATGAAAATACGCATACGGAGAAAGAGATTGACGTAGAAGCATCAGTCATTGCATGTAACCCCGAGGGAACTCTCTTTGTAACGGGCGACTATATGGGCATAATCAAGATCTTTCAGTACGAAGACTTTAGCATGATCTATCGCCTCTCATTTGATGGAAGTATACGCGATCTCGCTTTTAGCCCCAACAGCAAACTCCTGTTCGACATTAGAGGCCAGTCCTGCAATGTCTGGGAACCCAACGCACTCATTGACCTTGACGAGCTGGATGAGGCCCCTACCGAAGTGGGTAGCGAACTTGGCAGCATTCCTATTTACGAGGTCATCGCAGACGCCCGGGATCCTATAACAGCACTTGCAGCCCACAGTGGGGGAGATTACCATGCTGTAGGCAATGCTTGTGGGATGGTAAGAATCACCAGTACAAGGGTCATGGATGGGAACAGTTCTGTAGAGCTGTTAACATCACCGAGTATGATGGACGTCACCCATCTTGACTGGTCTCAGGATGGGGGTCATCTCGCCTGCGGATCCCTGACGGGCATGATCGACATATTGTCCGTTGTACCGCCTTCAAATGAAAATCCGCACTGGGCGCATGAGACTGTTTCCCAGGTCAAGGTCAAAATAGATGGAGGGATCTCGAAGTTCTTCCTGAACTACGACGGGACCATGCTACTCGTTGAGAAGAGATCGGTGGTTGATGTATGGTCTGTAGAATCAAAGACGATTATAGCTTCGCGAGTAAAACCCAAGGCCGGTCCATCTCAACGGTGGACAAGACATCTAACCGACCCGTCCATTCTGTTGGCCTTTGAGGTGGACGCGATAAAAGCATATAGTTGGACAACTCTAGATGAGGTTTTGTCTTGGAATATCGAGAAGTCATTGCTGCCTTTCGACCACGAAGATGACGAGACCTCACTCGCTGTCAAATACTCCACCTCACAATATACCCTCACTCACGCGGTTCACAAATCCAGCCAGGTATTACGCACAAAGCTAACCCAGATAATCGACATGAGCCGCATATCCACAACCTCCCCATCTGCAGGCGCCACTATCCAGGCTATCTCCATCCCAGCTGAGGTGCAGGAGGAAGTTGAGATCCCACTCGGGATGCTGCCGCTCAAAGGGCTAGTGTTTCTGGATAAAAATTACTGGATGTGTTCGTTCAATGCGATGTCCCGGAACAGGAACGAGAAGATTGTACGGCATTTCTTCCTGCCGAGAGACTGGCTCAATAGCGATTGCTTGAAGTTGTGCAAGCTGCTACCGAATGGGCTGATAATGATACCAAAGAATGGGGAGGTAGCAGTGTTAACAAGTGCACTTGTTGTTCCAGGGCGGTGAAGATCTGGTAGAAATGACAAGAGGTTGTATTGCATCAGTTTGAGGGTGAAGTAGCGGGGGTTGGTTGTTGGTTGGCTTAAACGCCACAGCTGGTACTTGCATGCCTCCACGAGAAGAACCTCGTGCTATCCAATAATTTGATTAGATATGAGGAATCTGTTGATACAGCTGTTATAAATACTACAGCACTGGCATACAATCGGATCTGTAGATGTATAGAGCCATACGGAAGTTTCATGCTGTATATATCGGAGATTTTGATTGGACCATGATAATTCCAGTGCACCCCGACTTTCTCATAAAAACATGTCTCTGCAAACATCGGGCCCTCATGAGATGCGTCGCTATTGTGTAGTTGATAACCCGAGATGTCAATGGTATTACAATAACGGAGGATACTAAGCAAGCATTGTATATATACATCTATGTACTACGAGCTCTCCAATCTACACTCACTTTGCCTCTCCCCAGCAACGTTGCTGCAACTATCACACATCAAACCAACCCCATGAGCTCACTATCTACATTTAAGTGGCCAGCGTATTCCCCGCACTCGTCGGCACCACATCCTGAATATCCGCCGCCGCATCCGCCGCAACGACCGTCAACCCCTCAAAATCCGCCAAAAACGCCGTATCAGCAAAACTAAACGCTCCCGAGTTGGTATATACATTAGTCTGGCAGTCCCTCCCCAAGCTCGCAGCGCACTCCCCGACAGACGCCTCGTCGGAGCTGAAGAGCTGTCCTACGAACCCGCTGTCCGCGATGTTGGTCACGTCCTTGAAGACGCAGCCTTCGAAGAGGCCGCGGCCGTTGTCGGTGCCTTCGAGGGCGTGGCCGGTGTTGGAGTCCCAGATGCTGTTGACGGCGTGGAAGAGGGTGCTGCCGCTTAGGGCGGGGCTGCGGCCGGAGGTGTTGTAGACGTAGTTTTCTGGGGTTTGTTAGTCAGGGGAAAGGGGGAATAGGCCGGGGGGGTTGAAAGGGGTAATGGGGAATTGCGTACTGTAGAAGGTGATCTGATCATCTGAACCGACCAGCTCGAGAGTCCAGTATGTGTGTCCATCGCAGGTAGCCGAGTAGTCCGTCTGGCCATTGATGAAGCTGTTGGAGATAGTGATAAGTTTATCAGAGTCCTGACCGAAACTATAATGCTGTCTCCCCAACGACGATGTCTAGGCACGCAATTAGCTTTCAAGATAATATCAAAAACAGCAATTCCAGAATTGCCAACCTACCGTAACATGATCAATCCAAATCGTACTCGTCCCCGAAAACGACAACGCATCCCCACCCCACACATACTGCGGATTGAGGTTCGTAATCGCAATATTCTGCACAATAATATTCTCCACGTTCACAAACCTCAACCCCTTCCCATTCAACACCGTATCCGTCCCCAACCCCACAAGCGTCTTATCAGACGCAACATTAATCCCCGTCAGCCCCGCCGTATCAAGCGTAGCATCGTACAACTCCTTATCCCCGCACCCCTCCAGCGTATTCAGCAGCGCCTGCCCGCCGTTGGAGGGAGTGCAGGAATAATTATCGCATGCTTGGATCACCTCCGTGCCTTCGCTGCCGACGAAGTCAAAGGTGCCCGAGATGACGATGACCTGCGGGTCGGCGGAGGTGAGGTAGCTGGTTAGGTCCTCGATGGTGGTGGGGTAGACGGGGGTCGCGTCGCCGCCGCCGGTGACGCCGGATGCGAAGCCGATTGGGGAGCCGGTGACGACGGAGCTTTGGCGGGGTTGGAGGCGGCGGGCTGGGGTGGCTAGGGCGGCTGTGGCCAGGGCGGCGGCGAGGATGAGGGTTTTGGGAGACATGGTCGTGGGTGGGGGGATGGTGGTACGGTTTAGGTGGTGGTATGGATGGCGATCAGGTCTCTGGTGAAGCCACTTAGGCTGTAGATGTGGACATTAGACTTCATTTTATAGAACCTTGACCCTCGACGAGAACCACATGCCATCCTACACCCGACACATCCCCACAGCAAAACCAACATCTATCCACGTACATTATCCCAGGTATAATAACGATCATCCCCCGATACGTTTGGCAGAAAGTGTTCCCCCTCTCCACAAACACGAGAATCCCCTCCAACTCGTATAAAAGCAGCAAAGAGCTACTCCAGCGTCACACCCAACTCGTGGGTTAATGGGTTGCAAAAACCTTAAACACGCAAATGGTTCTCTTAGACTGTTTTGGATTTAGCACCGATCTGCGCATGTAGCTTGGCGGGAGGTTCCACCTATCGTGTTGCGATCCACAGGGGACCGGGAACTAGGAGGGCCGCGTGGAACGGGTGCGCTTCAGAGTGTTCGTATTAATGAGATTGCACTTGATAGGTGGATGAAGTTCCCACCGAGCTTAAATCGTAGATCTGCGAATCCAAGGAAGAAAGTTGGGAAGGCTTTTCCACCCTCAAGACCGAGGAGCATTAGATTAATCCTAATAAACAGTCAAAGAGCTTATATTTCCCCAATACCTAAATCTCGCAATCGCATTCGCACCGCCCCAACTCCTGCTTCCCCCCACCGCCACCCCCNCCCCCTCTAAACCTCATTACTCGGATACTCCACCTTAGTAGTCTCCACAAACTCCTCCTTAATACTCCTCATACTCACAAACCTCGTAAGCAGATTCACGCTTCCCGCCTTATCATTCGTCCCACTCGCCCTCGCGCCACCAAACGGCTGCTGCCCCACTACCGCGCCCGTGGACTTGCAGTTGATATAAAAGTTACCCGCAGCATCCCTAAGTCTCTCCTCTGCAAACCTGATCACGGCGCGGTCCTGCGCGAACACGCTGCCGGTTAAGGCGTAATCGGTGGTGTTGGAGATGGTCTGGATGACGGTGTTGAAGTCGCTGGCGCGGGTAGATTCCTTGTCGGCGTAGACGTGCACGACGAGGATGGGGCCGAAGAGCTCGGTGCTCAACAGGGGGTGCTTGGGGTCGGTGGTAGCGTAGATGGTGGGGTGGATGTAGTATCCCTTCGACTTATCATAAGTCCCTCCCACGAGAAGCTCGAGCGAGGAGTCCTTAGCAGCGGCATCAATGACACCAGCCAGCTTATCGAAAGATGCAGCGTGGATAACCGGGCCAACGAAGTTCTCAGGCTCAGTAGGCGGGCCAATCTTCAGCGCCTCGGTCTCAGAGACGAGACGTTCCTTGAATTCCGGCCAGATGGTGGAGGGAACGTAGCAGCGCGAAGTAGCGGAGCACTTCTGCCCTTGGAACTCGAAGGCGCCGCGGACGGTTTGGAGGGCCGCGTTGTCGACGGCGGCAGAGGCGTGGATGAGATGGAAGTTCTTGCCTCCTGTCTCGCCGACGATACGTGGGTAGCCAATGTACTTTCCGCTCGCAACACCCTCGCCGATCGTGCCGTAGAGCTTACGGAAGACGGCCGTGGAGCCAGTGTAGTGCAGAGCAGCGAAGTTCTTGCTTCCCAGCACGACCTTGGTGACCTCGGCGGGTGGGCCAGGCACGAATTGGATGACATTCGGTGGGAGACCAGCCTCGAGTAAGATCTGATACAGGAGCCAGTTGGACGCGATGGCCGAGTCAGACGGCTTCCATACCACGACATTACCCATCAACGCTGGCGCACAAGGCAAGTTCCCTGCAATGGCAGTGAAATTGAACGGCGAAACCGCATAAACAAACCCCTCCAGCGGCCTATACTCAACCCTATTCCACACCCCCGGCGAATGCAGCACAGGCTGCTGCGCATACAGCTCCTCGGCATACTGTACATTAAAGCGCAGGAAATCCACCAGCTCGGCCGCAGCATCGATCTCCGCCTGCCACGCGTTCTTGCCCTGCCCCAGCATCGTGGCGGCCATGATCTGGTATCTGTATTTTCCTGAGATCAGGTCGGCGGCCTTGAGGAAGATGGCGGCGCGGTCGGAGAAGGGCATTGATTCCCATGCTGCTTTGGCGCCGAGGGCGGAGTTGATGGCTTTTGTGACGTCGGTGCCGGAGGCTTTGGAGTAGGTGGCGATGGTGGAGGCGTGGTCGGAGGGGTTGTGTTGGGAGAGGGTATGGGAGGTTTTGACCTGGGGGAATTTCAGTTAGTTATGTGAGGGGGAGAGCTCGATTAAGTTGTTCACGTACCTCTTCACCGCCGATAAACAGCGGGACCTCGAGTGGCGTCAAGCTCTGGAATTGCTTCAGCGCACTCATGAGCCCAGCACGCTGAGCTGAGCCTTTGGCATAATGATGCTGCTTCCTGTTAGCTTTCAATTGCAAAGTTACAACCGTAATCTCATCGACAAACTCACGTTAGGTTCATTGACCACCTTGGGGATCTTAAACGAAGCAAGGCTGATATTCCTCTTCGCAGGAAGGTTACCACGGCAGCTGAGTGCAGGAATCCTGCGCATGGTTCTAGTAGCCATTGTGATTATCCTCAACGAAATATTTTAGAGAAAGAAAGAAAGCTCTCCAACGATCTCGAGCTATAAAAATCTGGAAAGGTGACGCCTTCGTCTCCGCACCGGAGGGTCTGTTGGGTTGCGGCTTCCATCGGCTCCAGGTGAACCCCAATGCGACGCTATCAGCAAATGGGGAGATAGCGATGCGGGGACAGCTATCAATCTTACGTCACACCAAGTTCACGTGATGGATTTTATTACGTGAGTGCATACATGTATAATTGGAGAAAAGCAATTATCACCTGGTTTACTCCGTAGATAGGAGGGCAGAGGCGATCATTAAGATGCATTATCAGTGTTGATCTTATTTTTTATACCCAATCCACCCATCTAAAGTGCTTGCATAATGAGATTCGAGTGAAATGGATAAATGCAACAAAAAGATAAGTCAACCAACTCAACTCAAACTCCTACATATCATGAAATCGTCCGTTGCCGTATCGGCATACATGGCAAAAATAATAAGAGTCCATCGTGATCACAATCCAATCCGTAACCCTAATTATGTTCCCCCTCCTTCCCTCTCGACTCGTATCGAGTTTTAATGTTTTTCCCGTCGTATATATATATATGCATGCATGCCACCCCTATTCCCAATATCGCCATCCATGAATGGCCCGTTTTGTGAGTGCCTGGTATAATCGCTCCATCAGATTCGTTGAACAAAGGAAAAAATAATGCTGTCGCTCGATGCTTTAGTACAGTTGAAAGACGAGCTGCTCGAATGAGAGAATCAACGCTAGAATAGAAAATGGTGCTGTTGGTACATGCGAATAGTCGGAGCCTTAGGTAGAGGCGAAGTGGAAGTTGATTCCCGTGTTGTCGTTGCTATTAAAGTGAAGTCAGGGGCTTTCAGAGCATGGCTTGCCCTCAAAATCTCTGGGCGTGGCGTTATGAAAAACAAGGTTCTGATTCCTCAAGTGATCTGGCGACGAGTGCTCTGATAGCGAAAGAAGGTAGTCAGATCCCCCTTGTTGGTCCCATTGATACTGGACATGGAGTTTGCCTTCGACACCAGAAGCGTCGAACTGAGTAGTGTTATTGCCGTATGCTATATTATTGCAGCTAGATTGAGGGGAGGCCGAGAGCTCAGAACCTTGAGAAGATAGATACTGCTGAGATATCGGCATCTGAGCATGGTAGAGATCGCTCACTGGCCCTTGACCATGCGATGTGCTAGACTCTGTATCCGTTGGCGCCGACACGTATTGAGGGATTTGAAGTGGCTGAGGCATCTGCAGACCGAACCCGTCACTTGGAAACGAACCAAGACCTGGAGTATGAAGAGCGTTGTCTGCGACATCATATCCTGTCCAGTGGTATCCACCGCCAGGGGTCTCGGGGGGTGAAAACCCAAGATCATACGGTGCGAAATATCCACTGGAAGGATCTTGGCTGGTGCTCAATACGTCGTACTCCTGCTCGGAAATATGTGAGTACTGCTTAGGTTCCTCATCCATATAAAATTGAGCTCCCCCAGCAATCTCATTCGGAGACCTCGGGGTCGGAGGGGCCATGCCGTTCGATGCCTGGATCAAATTGACCTGGCTGTCCATCCCAGCAAACTTCTTAAGCTCGTGGGGAAAGTGTGGACGAAGAGGAGACTGCGAAAGAGGCGCAACAGACTTAGAAACTCTGCTCCCCAGCACATTGAGACCTGCACCGATAGACGCTGCGCGACGAACTCCAATACCAGGGCTTTTTGTTGCCCGTCGCTGTGGCGCGGCAGTCAAAGGAGTCTTCATGCTCGGGGAGGCGCGATCTCTAATTCCTTCTGTTCCAATTGGTGCTGGGCGTCGTTTGCTGCGGCGCGATGCTATGTCTGCTGAAGGAGGAGGAGACATGAATCTCATAGTTGCGCCCTCTTGCGAGGTCTCTGATGCCCTTCGGGACTCGACCATATCGTCTGGAATGGTACGTAGGCTGCCTTGGCTCTGCTTTCCAGCGAGTAGCTGGGATGGGAATGTAGGGTTGGAGCTCCCTTGAGCTGGTAGCTTATAGGAGTAGTTGTGGGCGTTGGGTTTCGACATCATCATTGGTTTGCGGTCTAGGTTCTCCACCGATGTTGGCGATGCCGCAAAACCATTGTCTTCATAGGCAAGAACGTTGGCAGTTGCCGGATTTTGAAATTGGGCATGGTCCATCTCCGCCATACTCTCATAAATAGTAGCGCCGAATTGATCCCCGTTAGTCTGGTGGTCGAAGTCAAAATCATAGTGTCGCTGCTGCTGAAACGCAGCTTGGTTGTCGGCCTCTAAGTGCTCATGAGATTGCGCGTTAGCGGCTGCAGGAGAATCATACTCCTGCTTGTATGAAGCCTTTTTAGCAGTGCTGTTGCCCCGACCGCGCTTTGGCTCATCTTCAGAAGCAGGCTGCTGCTCTTCCTCAAACATCTCCGAGAACTCCTTTGACAAATCATACTCCTCTGTCTCGGGCTCGCCTGATTGGCTGCGCTCAATCTTGAGAAGTCTGGCTGCTTGTTTAACCTCATGTTTGGCTTTCGCACGTCGGTTTTGAAACCAGTTCTAGGAAGTTGTCAGCGCGGACTCCAAAAATCAGCTGTTCCCAACTTACGTTTATCCTGCACACCTGCACACCCATATTCTCCGCCAATTGGCGCTTCAGAGAACTCGGCGGCTTGTGATTTTCTTGGAAATGGCGTTCTAAGAGCTCGACCTCTTGCTTCGCAAGGCGCGGTTTCGCATCATTGCGATCGGGGAAATCCTCGCTGTGTAGCCCAGTATTGTTCATCGGAGATGGCTGCATCATATCCGAGTACACCTCTTGCTGGTAAAACTGCTGATCATCGTAGGGGACCGCGTGATACACTGGAGGCATAGGCATTGGCATGCCATATCCGGGAGGGTAGAATTGCTGTCCATAATTGGTGGGTTGCATTGCGACTCTTGCGGGCCGCGGAACCAGAGTCACTAGGTCGTCCTTGTCGAGGCGATTTGAAGCTATCTGATCGCGTTACCGACTAACGATCGACTCGGACGATAATTCCCAGACCGAAAATCGGAGCAGGATTGCAGATGCGGGGAGCGCAAGTGCAGAGTTATAAAGTGCTCTGAGCAACCGCAGATAAGGGACGCGGGCAACAATGCCAGGAGCTGGGAAGACGAAAAACGAGTGACTGGTGAGCTAGAGCGCAATATGAACCTAATAGCGCGGTAGCGAGTGTCAAGGAAGCGATATAGTGTCAAGGGGACCGTGGATAATATATTATGGCGCTATTGGTGTAAGGAGTGTTCGGCGGGGGCGGAATCCTTGAAATCGGGCGGAGCGGGTTCAGCGAGTGTTATTGCCGGCTAAAAGAGCGACAGGAGTAGAATTGAAGTGTCGGAAATGCGTCAATTGTTGACCCCTTCGCGAAGTGTCGAAATCCGGAAGCGCAATTGCTCAAATCGCGGTCGTTTCTCCGCGGGATGTGTCGGCCTCGGTCGTGGTGTTTGTAAGTGTTTTGAGGGTTGTATGTAGCAGAGCTCGCCTCAATTCACGTTCTTTTCAGCAATTCCGTCGTGTCTACCTGCGCATCTCCGAGGGAAGGATAGGAGGTGTGGATTATAGTCGCGTTAGATCTTCGAATCGGTAACACGAAAGCGAATGTGTGCTCTGTCGACGAGAGGGAGGAGAAGGTTTCGTCGAGATTGGCGGGCAGAAGGGGAGATAGAGGTGCTAGAAAGGGATGTCGATTTTCGCGGCGCGCTGGGTTGCCCCGGAGAAGGAGAATAGCAGCTCGAGTCGTTTGCTGTCTGCAGGTAAGCGTCTCTTCAATCGGCTGAGACTTGTTGCCTCGCGGGTTAACGAGAAGCAACGATCTTGAGGCGGATTGCGACGGGCGGAGAGCGACGACTGAGACTTGAGGAGGGAGGAATTGAGCGATGATGATTTTTGAATGAAGATAAGCACAGTTTTGGTGATCGGTTTTCTGTGTCGATCCTTCTGGAGGCTGAGATCAGAAGGGAAAGTGTGGAGGAGAAAGTGATATTTGGTCGTAAATAGGAATGATTTTCAGCCGGGCGGGTGGGTGTGGGCGTATGGCTGCAAGTAAGTAAAAGGTACAGGAGTAGAGTAGAGTACACACAGATTAAAGTACATAGAGGAGTTTTGTAAGGNTAGACGCGACAAAATACATGTGGGTGGGTGATGGAGAGGTGTGAGTGGAGGGTATTGTTGTTGTTAGTTAGGTACTGTAGGTACTGTAGGTACTGTCTAAAAGTACTGGTAGCAGTGGACGGGCGGGAGGGGGTTAGTTGGGTAGTAGGGTGTGATGGAAGAGAGAGAAACAGACGTGTGGGTTAGGTTAGGTGTGGGAAATAAAGAGCGATGGTTGGTTGGTGCTGGTTGGTGGTGGTTGGTAGAGAGAGGGGGAAATTCAGGTCTAGGATGGGCTTGGGAAATGCTAGGGTTGCCTAGATTACTCTCTAGAACATGCCAGGATTGTCTGCTAGGGTATGCTATAATATGCTAGGATTTTGACTGGAATCGCTGGCATTGCTGGTATCACTAGGGTTTGTTTTTGTTGATTAGAATAGAAATACAGCCAGGATCACTTGGGAATTGGCTGCTGTAGATGTGACCTCATGTGTATTTTGAGGGGATTGCAGCACTGGGATTTGTTTAGGAATTAGATGCTGTCAATGTGACATTTTGATGAATTGGTTTGCAAGTACCCTCTCTATAGTACTCCCTCTATCCTTTGTGCACCATCACAGCTACAGCTACTCCCCTAACTTTCTTCCTTCCTCTGTTCCTTACCTAGCAAGGGTTTCTCTACATCTAGAGGCATTAGAGCAGTGTATCCTGACTTAATCCCTATAGTATTGTAAGATTTACGCTTTTGCTTACGAAAAGTCGTACCAGTAGTAAACGCAACGTGTTATACTACTGGTATTAATGGTAGGGTTAGGTAATCTTACGAGAATCGGCAGGTGCGTGCTGTGAGTTACCATACAGTATTACTGTATAGGCGAGGCTACACAACCGTGCGTACTCGTATACAACCATAAACACCGTACAGTACAGTACGAACAAAAACAACACTCCCTGACACTAAAACAGACCGCACCAGAACACTCACAGCCCCCAACAATCCACTATACACGCACTATACACTCCAATTACACCACTATAAACCACAGCAACAACAACATCAAAAGTGCCACTCTAATCCCATACAAGAAACTCTCACTCACTCCCATGTTTTACCACCACTCAAAATAAAAATAAATCTGACCACTCACACCCTCCCAAGCCTCGTACTCGCTCGTTACTTTTTCCTTACCCCGTAAGTCGTCGGTCTGGACCGTCCATAGCCCCTGGCGGCGACTGCTGTCAGGAGCCTGTCGGGGATGGGATGATGAGATTGGATTGGGGCTGGGCATTGCGGCTAGAAGTATAGTAGAGTACTACTCTATACAGTACAGTACAGTACTAGACAGACACACATGCTGTCACTGTGGTGTGGTGTGGTGTGGTGGTGTGTGTTTGTATGGAGTACCGTAAACTTGTACCCGCGCACAACCACCACTACCACCATACATCGTACTCCCAACTGCGAGTGTACATCCAGTACTTACAGGAGTTCGCATCACCTTACACCCTACAGTACCACCAGTGGTACCACTACAACCATCACAACCACCACCAGCTTTCTCCGCCCCGCCCCGCCCCCCGTGTCTCTCCTTGGTTTGGTCCTCCCTCACCTCTCTCTGGATGTCTCAGCCCTCTTTCTTTCCTCCTTAGTCTCTCCCGTCCCAGGGCGCTTCCATCCCGTTACAGTAGCAGTGCAGCACTCCAGCCGTTCTCCCATCCCCAATCCATACTGTAACCCTTCTCCGTTCGCCTCTTTGGGCTGCTGGCTGCCTGGAACCGAGCCCTAAACCATCGTGCATGCAATGCAGCGGCGCTTGGGCCCGAGAGAGTGTGGCCCATATACTCTAGATTGCTGATCGGAGTTCGAAAACCTTCGGGAACCAAGGTTCAGAGATGTTTGATCACTGCGGAGAGAAAGAGGGAGAGTGGGACAATTACGGTCCTTCCAAGCCCGCGAGTCCGCCGAAGCGCAGGAGTCCACCCTTCTGTCCCCCGATCCTTCCCACTTCCCCCCCCTTCGCCGCAGAACTAGCTAGGGCCGAACAATCCCAATGACCACAGTGCACTCACTCACCTTCCCAGGGGACCCCGAACCCTGGAAATGACCTGTCACCTGAATCTCACTTGACAGGCATTGCGCGTGTTCTTTGGCGTCCCTTATTCTAAACAGACGGTGTCATACATGCTTACAGCACTACAGACACGGCCGAGCGAACCTCTGTCTCTTTTCGCGAACGCGACGTATATCAATCCATCTTACTGGCCGGGGCACACACATTGGTCCAACCGCCATGGGACGCGAGCGAATGCTGTGCAGGACAGACATGACAGGGGTTTGCCAGCGGCCAAAAAAACAACGGTGCTCGACTAGCTGGCTCCATCTCTTCCTCAAGTGGGTGCACGACCCGCAAAACAGCCGAGTCTAGCCTTGACAAATTCCAGCTAGAGGGGTGCCTGCTATCGCTTAACAATACTGTAAAATGATATTCGCGGCGGTTAATTGGTGTAAGCTGTGCCTGCCACAAAGGTTGCCACTGACCGTTCTGCCACGAGGGCATCTGTGGTGGGGACTTTTTCTTCGTACGTGCGTGCAGTAGCATGTCTATGATCTGAGAAACAGCTGGCCGACGGGCGATAATGAGTGCACAGTGCGTGATGCTCACGATAATGACATGCTGACTTGCCCGATGTTGCAGCTGGGGCCAAGGTGGTCGAGATCTAGGACAAGTTTCGCTAGGTATGAAGGGGTCCATGGCGGCCTAGTCCTACGGACATGCCGGCGTGCAGCACTGTAAAGTCCATGCATGCACTGCATTCTGCAGTGACCGCAAGCGGTCGACCTGCGCGCCTACGCAGCTCTCACTTATCCGTACAGTGCCTCCATCTGTAATGTGCATTCCCAAATGGGATCAGCACTGTAGGCATACATGCATGGCTTGTGCATGATCTAGCTTCGTCCAACTGCACCATGCGGCTTGCGCCCATCCAGGTGACGCTCTCCGAACAGCCTACTGGGGGCGAATAGCATCGATTTGATGCTGACAAGAAGCATAATACTGTTGATATTGGGTTCAAATATAGAATACCGCATCTGAGAGATGCGAGGTGCATTCAAGCAGTAATGATCTGCGTTTACCCAGATCGATGGGCCTCCGATGGGTCCGCGATGGAACATGTGATTCCTGTCCCCAACGGTGAAGAGAGTGGCCACTATCAGTTCCTGTTCGTATTCTCACTTATCTTCCAAAGTGCTCCAACAGAAGGATCACAGATGTGACAAACCCACCATTCATTTCGCCCCGGAAGCCGACATTAACCACCGAAACCTCCTAATCAACATCCAAGGCGCGATATCATATCCCAATGCGCAAAAATACCACCATCCCCAACGGCGTCCTTCCTAGCCTCATAACAGCAACCAACCACAATCACGAAATCATTACGCCATTCACGTGGCGATACGCCGTCCATCCTGGGACGAAAAACAAACTCAACCAAGTTTCTCACATCCATACAAACCAAGCTTAACATCCACCCACGGTACAGTACAAACTCTCACTCCCGTCCCACACAATCGGTTCGCAGACTCCTCCCTGCCTGCAGTAGTTGCAGGAAATGACAATCCCGAACTTCACCCAGAAAAGTGCCGTCCTCTCCCCCAAGCGCGCGCGCACAAGTCCGCAGTGACGTCGAGCGGCGAGCTTATCTCCATCTTCCCTCCGAAGATGGGCCATCTAGCTCTCAAACTACGGCATACCGGCAACCCATCCCCGCCCCATTCGCGCGTACATGCGGAGAAACCTATCCATGAATCCGAAACCAGACAGAAAATTGTATCGTAGACTTCCGTCCTCCCTCCCTTCACACGGACCCCATCATCCCCATCCCCAGCGCGGCGCGCCCGAAGTTAGCCTTTTTTCTTTTCTTTCTTTCTTGGGTCGCCCGTTCGGGAGGGGAGGGCGGTTGGTTGTTGTTGTCGGTGGGTAGAATTAGGCAAATTTAAGCGGCCGCAGCAGCTGGGCCCCTACGTATTTTCACATTGTCGCGAAGGGAGAGCAGGGGCACGACAGCGGCTTGTGCTGGGGCGTGTCGACGATGGATGGGGTGAGTGAGGTGAGTGAAGGAAAAGGACCACAGTTTGCCCTGTGTATCGCTGGAATCGGTGCAGGGTACATACATACGGCACATACCGTACATACAGTAGCTAAGTAGCCATCGCATCTCATCGTATCGCAGCGCCCACCAGCCCGCTTTTTTCAGCTCCCCCCCGTTCCTGAGCCCCTCGACCTCTCACTCGCGGATTGGCCGCCCCGAAGCGAGGAACAGAGGCCGCATCTCATCTCGGCAGATCCCCCCTCCACCCCCGCCCGCTCCGCCCCGCTGGTCCAACAGCAAATGCAAGCACACACTCCTTTTCTCCCACCGAGGGAGGGGCTCTTAGCGCGGTCAGGGATGAGATGGAGATGCAATGCAGTGACGATGGATGGGATAGGATGGTATGGGCGATTTGATGATGGTGGCTCGCGTATTTACAGTACCTCCGCGCCGGGCAGGGGTGCGGTTCGCCCTCGTGGCACCCTGGCTCTTGGGTCGTGGATGGGGGGATAGGGGAGTGATCGCTGGGATGTGTCTGCGATGGGGGTGGTGCACAGTCGATGCGATATGTCGATAGGACGCCACCACGGTTGGGAATGATGGGGAAAATGGGCTTCGGTGAGGGTGCCACGTACTCCTTGGGAGCGATTTGGGGTATAAAATGCGAATATGCATATATGCGTAAAAATAAAGTGATGCATACCACGAACAAGCAACGCGTGGTGCTCGTACAGCCACGGGGAACGGAAGAATACACCTAGCCGGTTTGTTTGTTCGAGGTGGCGGGTACGGCGGAGGCAGGCAGCATGTCGTGGCGACACTGAGACATTTTGCCCGCTGACTCTTCGCAGAATGCAAGAACCAGAGAGAGGTCCACTGATGCGCCGTCGTAGCGCTGTATCCACACGCCAAAGGATCGCCCAGCCAGCATCTAGCAGAACAATCCACGTGCATGCTTCCTTCTGCAGTTTGCATACTGTACTCTGCTTCGGGCCTTCGTAGTGCGTGCATAGGGTAGGGAAGGAACTTGCATAGGGTAGAATACTGTACACTCCAGGCTCGACAACCCCACCCCGTCGCCCTCTCGAACTGACGAAACACCCCATGCACGGGATCCCGCATGCAGGTACGAGAAGGCATGGGCAGATAGGCAGCGAGGCTGCTGCGCCGCGCTGGGTGGCGAGGGGCAGGCAAACATTTCCCCTCGCACCCACAGAGCGAGTGAGTATCGTATCGTATCGGGAGAGGTAGGAGCAAGTAAGGGGGAGCGACCCAAACCCTCCGAACCCCTACGTGAACTTTGCTTTGCTCGGACCCGGATTGCTGATGTTGTTGGCGGGGGTTTCTGTCGTATTTCAGCCTATGTTGGGATGAACAGGTGCAGATACCTTGCATCCTCCCCGACCGCATTCACCCCTATCATGATGCTGTAGAGTATCATCAGCCCTCTGAGGCGCCCGGCAACTCACGCGCAGGAGGGAATATTCCGTCCCTATCCCCTGCCGAGACCAGATTCCAGGCTGTTGCGGCTGGCGTAAAATCCATCCACTCCGCAGCGTACACACAACACCCCTAACGCCACCACTTTCCAGCTCCTGACCGCCGGGCCCAGCCGTAGGGTCAAGCAGAGCACAGTCCATCGAGGCTTAAGGCTTAACCACCCCGCCTCATGTGTGTCGCTCAGACTGGCTCTAGACTGGGACGGTGCGGGTGAGGACCCCGCAGGGATGAAACGTCGTCGTCTTTGCTGATGGGGTAGGAGGTGGCTTTGATCGGACTTGGGAATTACGGGCTGGTATCTTGGTGCCGAGTCGGGATGGCGGTTTTGGCCCCCGAGGGTGGTATGGCAGTTATTTGGCGGGTTGAGGTACTGTACAGTATTACCTGCTTTTCTGAACCCGTCTTGGGGGACGCAAGGGAGTCCGTATGTAGTATTTGAGTGGGCGTTTAGTCCCTTAGTAAGCGTTTAGAAGGCGCGACTCGTGAATGTTATCCGTGGCGCTCTTGGGCATACTTTGTCAACCCGGGCCGTGGATTTTTAGAGAGGATGATTTACTGATCTCCACATGCTTTCGATTAGCATCGAGCTTTCGGCACTTCTGTTGCGGGGGATTTCCCCCTCCTCTGCCGCTTTGGAAGTGGTGAGTGCCGATCAGCCCCCTTTTACAGCCCGCGTTGTAAATGACGAACCTCATTACCCCCTTCCTCACATCCAACCAAAGGGTTACCCCTTAACGAACCCAGTCGCTCATAGATATATCACCTTCGGATACTAGTAGCCGTCTCTCTTGAAGCAATGTAGAGCAATTGAAGCAATGTAAGTGTCATAGATAATAATTTCGTTTGTATAGAGTCGGCCACTCGAAGAAGCTAGAATATAAGATGTAGACCCCAATAAAGAATGAGTCAATTCATCAATTACAATCGCTTACACGTCCCCTCCGTAAGAGCAACCAAAAAAAGACAAGACATCAAAAACAACAACAGTAGAGACCCAATGCGCCAAACTCGCTTCGCTGAACGTCATGTGTGTACGTGGGAAAAATATATGCACCCCTAACCCCTTTCATTTAAAAACAGGAAGCACATTAAACCCCGCTCAGTAGACGCTACCCCTCGAGCTCCCTGAGTCGCTTGGCGTACTCGGCTCAATACTGACCTGGTTTCTAATCGTCATGATCCACTCATGCTGCAACAACTCGACCGCCGAGGCTCTCTGCCTGGGGTCCCGCAAGAAGCACTTATTCAAAAAGTCGATGCCGCCGGCGCTGAGCTGATCGGCATTGGGCAACTGCGGCGGATTGCCCTGGGCGATGTTGAACATAATGGCCCACTCATTGTCGAGGGAGGCCCAGGGGCGTCGGCCAGTTGCCATCTCGAGGATGACACAGCCCAGGGACCAAACGTCGACGGCGCCGGCGCGGCCAGGATTCTCACCCTTGATAACTTCGGGGGACATGTACATGGGCGTACCAGTCATAGATTTGTTAGCTTTTGGGAGGATAGAGCTGTCGCCATTGACGAGGGTTTTGCCTTGGCGCGCTATGACTTTGGCGGCGCCGAAGTCGACGTATTTGATTACACCGTTGTGGTCGAGTAGGATGTCTAGGGGGTTGTCAGAAGGAGACTTGGAGGTATGAATGAGGGATGACTTACTTTCTGGTTTGATATCGCGGTGGACAATGCCACTTTCGTGGAGGTATGCAAGACCCTCAAGAAGTTGCAATGCGTAAACCATAATGACCTGCTCATCTTCGATTCTACCATAATCAAGCAACCCCGCAAGGGATCCGCCAGAGCAGTATTCCATGAAGATATAGACCTTGTCTCTGTGAACTTCAATGCCGAGGTAAGAAACTACATTAGGATGGTCAAGAACTTCAAGGACACCCATCTCATCCTTGATTTGACCTGCAATTGTTGGGATGAGCTGTGGATCCTGCAGACGAATTTCTTTGACGGCCATGAGGAAGCCAGAATCGAGATTGGTTGCTTCATAAACAGATCCAAAGGTTCCACCACCAACAAACTTCCCCTGCTGCCAACGCATAGTAACATTTGTTGCAGATGATGACAGGAAGGTAAGAGATCGGTCAGCATCGCTAGACTCTTCCAATACCCGCCCAAGGGTCTGTCTCTCAGCTTGCTTTTGCTTTCGGAGTTGATCGATTTCGTTCAACTGCTCGAGTCGCTGCTCGGAAATGTAGGCGGCGGAAGCCTCATCGTCAAGCATCCTACTTGCATCGAATTTACGGAACTGGCCAGCCAACGCATCAATTCGCTGCTTTTCTGCCTGTGCTGCCGCGAGTGTCGATCTCGCGCCCATAATATCAAAGTGAGAGATCAACAGGCTCATGCATCCAGCGACCTTTGCGCGAAGCCTAGCATACTCATCTTCTCCCAGTTCGAGGATATGCTGGCCTTGTGTCATGAGCATGGAGAATTCCAAGGCAAGGACTGCCCATTTGAAGGTTTTTCTGTCGGATGCAACACAGTCATCGCAGATGAAGCTGACCCAGTCTAGCGCCAGTTTAGTGAGCTTGAGGTTATTCATCTGTCGACGATTTCTGTCCATATAAAGAAGCGATCTTTGCCCAAACTCAGTTGCAAAAACAAAGCAATTATGAATGAGCTCCTGACAGTCCAACCCCGCTGTCTGCTTCCGGATAACTTGAACACTGTCCATGATGGTGTTAGAGAGCTTATAAGCTACCTTTTTGATCTCGGTAAGCTTGGCATTTACTTTGTGTAAGTTTGATCTCTGCTCAACAACCATGTCAAGCGGTAAATCAATTCTGGTCGTAAATGCCAACCTAGCATTGGCAAGGCGTGCCTGTGATCCATCTGCAATTAAGCGCAGATGCCCTAATTTTAGATCAATGGATGGCTCTCGGGTGTTCGCGTCCATTTGGCGTCCCATCCACTGAAGAGGCACTTCAGGGCGCATGATCAATAGGTATGGATGATCCCCTCCATCGGCATCATCTTCGTGGTAGCAATTGCTCAGTATGGTGGCAATTTGTTTAGGCCTATTCCATAGCGATGGCGAAGCCAATAAAAAGATGCCATCATGCTCGAAACTTGCGGTGTAAACAAGAAAGTGGCCAGAATCTATGAGCTTATCATAAAACTGTATTGTCTCGTCTCTATCCATGGACATGCTAAAATCTGTTGCATTCTCAAACCGATCGCTCAAAACTCGAGAAAATCTTTGCAACATACGCTGTCGAACTCGGACAGAATCAAGAATTGCTTTATAACGTTTGTTCATCTCGGCCGTCGTTTCTGTCGGTTTCTTCTGAAGCTCACGTTCAAAAGTTAAGCTGAGGCGACTCAGGGCCTTGTGGGTCAAAGAGCTGAATTGCTCTGCCACCTCGACATCACCGCCCTGCAAGTGGCGGCCAATCTCGTTGGAAAATGCCCATTCTTGCTCGAGAACCTCGGCCTCTTTGAAAGCGTTCTTATTGCCTCCAAGCTTCCAGCCGAGCATTTTGAAGTAATATTTGAGGGCGTCGAGAATAACCTGATCAAACGAGTCATCTATGCATGGCGGTAAATCCCATCCTGGCTCTGGATGGGATATGGCTGCATTTTCCTGTTTGATACGTACGGCTAACTTGAGCAAGATTTGGAATTGTGAAATCATCTGCTCCTGCATCATGGGGTTCTGTTGGGCTGTCTCCCTGACCTTCTTTGCATATTCCAATCGCACCACAATGATCTGCTCAATCAACCGAGATGGGAAACTAATAAGTGTAAGAAGTTCCTCAATGTAAGGCGGAAGGTGTCTCTTCGCGAATTCTGCCGAATTCTCGATCAGTGTCATCTTTGCCTTCATAACGACGTTGGAAACGCCCACGAGCATACTCTCATCGCCATGAAGAGATTTTAAACCATCTTCCTTAAGAAGCCTGTCGATAAAGGGCGCGCCATCTGATAGCCCATCAGAAGATGGGGAACGTTCCTTAGCCTTCAAAAAGTCGAGTTCGGGATTTCCAACCCAATTCTGAAGCACACTGAGCTCAATGTTGATAAGTTCCGTAGTGTTATGCCATGAAATAACCGCGTCACAGGTTGCAAGATGAGCGGGGGAATCTGCCGCCTTGTGTGCAGCAATTAAGGCGGTCCTTGACGGGTAGAGTCTCTCATACTTTTCTATACTTTTGACAACTTCACGTATTTGCTCAATTGCAGTTTTCCCAGTATCACTTTCGCCCTTCACCTGAAAGTCTGTGATTTCGTCAAGCACTGTCCCAAGATTCGCCCGTCCATCCTCGATTATCCGTCGCTGCGCTGCAAGAGTTCGGCCAGTTATCCTTGCGCGTATGCCAACCCACATGTCCTCTTTCAAATCTACGCCTTGTTGCTCGGATACACCAATCAACCGCTTCTTCTCTTGTCTCACAACATCGCCCGTCAACACTGACGCGAGCATTCCATGCCACTCCAGTCGTTCTCGGTTTCGGGGATTATTTAACTCTTCGGCAGTTATTTCAGCCTCGTCATTCCCGTAAAATAGTAACGTCTCCTGGTCAAATGAATCGGTATCGAAGTGGATTTCCGACGAGGGGGATATGTCGTCGCTCTCTTCGGTATTCGAGTCATATGATAAACCTGGGGTATAGTCGTCGAAGTAATCCGGCTGATCTTGTCGGAGCCTTCTAACATAGGCCTTTTCTTGCGCACGGTAAGATGCTCGAGGGTCCCTGTGAGGTCGCGGCGTGGAATTTGAGCGGTTGCGTCCAGCTAATCCCGATGACTGCGGCGTCTTTGCAGGGCGTCGAGGAGGGTTGTAGGTGCCCGAGGGCGTTCTTGCAGGTCCCGTTGGTCGCTGAGGTCGAGTTGACCCTGCCATTACCGGCGACTCTGGCGCCCTTCCTCCAGGGACGCCCGCATCACTCGAAGCTCTCGACCAAGATGCCGGAACGGAGCCGCTTATAGAACCATGACTCTCTAGGAGCGGGGGCGACAGGGCCCGGTTTGTACTGCCGTAGAATGTATCGATGTTGTTGTCTAATTCTTCAAGATCCACATCTTCGGGCGAAAACGTGAACACTGGTGGTTCAGTAGGTTCGGCAGGCGGAAACTGCGTTCGCTCCATCACCGCTACTTCTCCGGAGCAGTTGATGATGCCAAAGTGTGTTTCCAGGGGCAAGTCGAAGTAATTTGAATGTTACACCTGTTCATCGCGAAGTCATGGAGCCTCGTTGTCGATTATCGTGGTTTATTTGCCACAATTAGAGTGATGGCGTAACAGACTCGAGCAAGGTTCGATAGTCTCGGGCTTGTTCGGAGAGCAGCTTCAAACGACTGAATGGTATGGTGCTGATGGGTGACACCACGGGATGGTTTTGGTTATAATTATATATCGATTGGATTGACCAGGAGCGTTGTTGATGCCTGTTGCCCTTTCCCATCCAACTCAAGGACCGTCTGTATCCAGGGCAGAGCTTCGTTAGTACGTTAGTACGGATTAGCTCTTAATAGGGTCTTCCCGTGGCTAATCGTGAGCAAAGACCACCAGACCTTAGGCGGATCGCTGCTTTACGTCCCATCATTTAGCTCACATGGACCCCAGCCCAAGCATCAAAAGGCACCACCAGGGCCATGTGATCAGCGCTATATGATTTGTTTTAGGGATAAGACATCACATGCCGCCTTAAGCGGCAGCCATTTTGGCTCCCCTTGGTTTCGATACAAGGGTACTTAAATCGAAACCAAACAGTTTACAGGTACGTACCGATTTTAATTGCAACGTCCCTCGCCAAACGCGGTCAGAGAGAGACGTCCTGTGTGAAAGTCGAGCGGCCATGACCAGATAAACATTCTCACTACTGCTTATTATATCTTTTGCATATTTTTACGTGCAATTCTCTGCCATTCATGACTCTATGACATTATTAGAAAGGCCATGCTCGTTCATGACGGGTTCATGGCTCAAGACGCGTCCTTAGAGTGCCCCGAAACGCGTCCAAAATCTGGTGTTCTGACGCCTGCGTCCGATGGCTCCTCCCACGATGGATCCCAGGTTCTCTCCAGAAAGCGAAAGAGAGACCAAATTGAGAATGGGGGTGGCTTGGAAGACCTACTCTCTGAGAGATTCACTGTGAAGGTCTGCACGATCTTGTTCCTTGCTGGACAAGTGGCTAACTCCATCCCAGCCGCATCCATCCTCAGTTCACGACCGACCCCGCTCTTTCAAACCCATCGCGCTCCTTTCTCGATCAGACTTTCCGCTCTCATGCCTTGACCGATCTAGGCCAGCGGCATCTGCGTTGCCGGAATCACAGTTATATGAGTCGCACGTTAAGATCTTGGAACTAGAGCAACGTATGGGCAGTACGCCTGCGGTTCTCATTGCCCGATTAGACGACAATAAGGCACTCTATGCCGTGGAATATGAGTCCAAGGGGCTGTATGTCCTTTTTAAATTGGGCTCATGGGTTGATCTGGGCAAGTTGTGCAGCGTCGCCGTGGTGTCCAGGCCCTACTCAAAATCACACAAACATGATAACCTGCAGGGTGTGGCTGGTCGTGGAGCCCCTGCCAATAGCGCCATTTCTCCAGCTGAGAGTGATAAATATAACAAGAAAAAGAGGCTGGCAATCGAAGCAATCCAGTCAATGGTCAAGAAGGCATCTACCAGCCAATCTATGAATATCGAGCAGACAGCATCTACGGAACCTTTGAGTACGACATTGTCGCCGAAACCCGTTCAAACTACCGACCTCAACCCAGTCGCACCCGTACAACCGGTACAGGATCCTGCTGCTTTAGAGCAAGAACAACCACGGGCAGAAGACATACTAGACAGCGTCCGATCGCAGTATTTGGATACTCTGTACTTATCAAAAGTCTCAACAGCATACTTCGCAAAAGGACCTCTTTCTCGTGCTCGAGCTGCTTTCCATTTGGACTTGGATTCCACACTTCATATGAAAGATCTCACCCAGTTCCTCGACAGCCTTGTCCTCCCTACTAATATACTGGACAAAAAATATAAGGACGGCCTACAGGAATTCGTCTCCACACTGGATCCAGGAATGGAGAGCGATCTGGATGCAGACACGATAACCCGTTCCAGGAAACGGAAAATCAAGAAAGTTAAACTAGGTAAAAATGGGCTTTACAATACTGAGGGTAGCTTCATCAAATCCTGGTGGGAAAATCATGACGCCGATGCGGAGGTCCCAGGGGCAGCTAGAGAAGACACCACCAGAAGCAGGATCTCTAAGTTGCGTGTTCGCGAGATCCTGCTCCAAATAATTCTTATTCTGGAAACTCTGGCACTCCAGAAGTTATGTCCTTCTTCCGATCCTAACGATGGTCTCACACTTCCAGCTGCGGCGGACGCAACTTCAGGTGATAAAGCCGCCCGAAGTAAGGCCAAAAAGGCCCGAGATTTACCTGCGTTAGTTGCTGTTCACCTCGATAGACTTAGCATCTGGTCTTTGTCAGCCGGAGAAGGGACGTCAACACCCAAATCAGGAGCAACAAGCAACGTTTCAAATTTAAATTCGACTGGAGGTAGTGATGCTAGTGATATCTTACGAAATTTTTGCTTGGAGGTCGTGGTGCCTTTCTTTTCAGCACGCTTACCCTCGCTTTGTGACACTATTTGCCGCAAACTGGGTGGCCCAAGAGTTTCCTCTCCTGCTCGGCCTCCGATGAAGAAGTCATCAAGCATGTCAGCCGCGTCATCACGGCCAAGCACAATAAGCAAAAAGACGGCTTCGACCGAAAGTCGTCGAAGTTTACAGAGGGCGTTAACAGATGAGAAACTCCAAGCCCGTTCAAAATCTCGACGCCCGTCTGTAGCGGTATCTCTATTACGGTCAGCAACTGCCCCTATACTTCCTCCTACTCTAAAAAGAGAAGGTAGTGAGGCCAATTCCTTATCAAGTATCCCGACAATGAACTCCCAGTCTCAGCATGCCAGTCGCTCCACTGCACAAAAATCCAAGAAGTCCACCCAAACAGAGCATGACATTAGCCTTGGCAACCTTCCTAGTCGCAAGTCAAAGAAGGCCGACATTGAAGCAGAACTGAAGTATGCCATATCCGCATTAAAAAAGCCCAACCGACAACTTGCAGGCCAAACGACAGTCGAGTTGGCGGAGAAAAGAGCTATGGCCGTGGCATCGCAATCTAGAAAGGCTAAGAAGCCTACTCGAAACCCAGGTTTCGAAAATATGCGGAATACTGGCGTGCAGATTCTTGCAACTCCAAAGAAACCACGCAATCAGATTACAGGTATTGGGTCTCAAATGTTTCCTGAGCATTCTGTAGAGTCTCAATTGGAGCCAAGTTTTGTGCCGCCGTCGAGCATTTCTAGGGTTCCTAGCTCGGGACAACACATGGCCATTCCGGACTCTAGCCCACCTCTCTATAGGTCTGTGCCTGTATCAAGAGAACAACACCAGCTATCAATGGTGAACGCCACGCCAACTCGAGGCTCTCGACAAACGAAGCTAGACTATAACGTATCTGTGGTAGATACTACTCCTGTACGAGTCACTTCCGCATATCCTGGGACCTTTGGGGCTGCAATCCCAAACGCGGTTGTTGCAGATACGTCAATACGGACAAGCAGACCATCCGACAACTCCAACTACCTATTTGCGGCGCCGAGGTCGCGGGGTGACATTGAGATCCCACCCTCTCCCTCCCCACCACGGGCTCCACGGAGTTCGACGATTGATGGGTTTTTGTGTGTGCCACCGGAGCCATACGCTGAGAACATCTCCGAGACACCTAGGAAGAGCGCACCTGTCCTGTGCACTCCCGTCAAAACAAGGACGGAACCACAACATGAAGTAGTGAGGCCGCGTAGCCCACTGAAACCGTTAAACTTTTCAGCAGCATCTTCTCACTTTGAGGAAGACGGTGGTGTGTTAGAAGGCAAGGCTATAAAGCTGGCGGCAGCTGATGATGGTGATATATACAAATCACTTGGCTGGGACGATGATGATTTATGAATTTGCATGGGCGGGTGGCGCTTTGGGCATTTGCAAGGATAGGCTCCTTTGGAATCACAACATAGAAATGATACCTAAGCATTGATGAATGCTGTATGAATGCTAGAACCATTAAACAGTATCACTAGCATAACAAGACATTGACCAATATTCCAATGCCCCTTTTCCCTGCCCCATAAACACGTGACCCGACGCGGAACGCGTGAACCAGGCATTCCGCGCCCGAAACCCCACAATTTACACGTCCACCCAATGAGGAAATCCAAACCGCACAGCTCTCGTCCCAGCTCTCGCCTCACCACAAAACCGCCGACCTCAATAAAAAAAAGTTTACGAGACGAGAACCGCTGATCCGTCCAATGCGTCTATAATACCCCCCCATATCCCAGCATCTCTCCCATCCAGCTCCGTCGCACGCTGCGCAAGGCACCATGCCGCCCCGCAAAAGCGACGTGGCGAAGGCTACGAGCGAGGAGGTAGCCGCCGTCGCGCCGAGCACCAGTACACCTGCGAAGGAGACAGCGCATAAGGAAAAAGATGGCGTTAATATTGAGGTTTGCGCGACCCTTTCTCTCTCTGCATCTACTCTACCAGCTTCAATGGGGACGAGCAAATGTGTGTGGTTGAGCTGACATTTTCCTCCCACGTTAGGACCTCAACCTTCCCAAATCCATCGTGACGCGCCTCGCGAAGGGGGTTCTCCCGCCCAGCACACAGATCCAGGGCAACGCGATGCTAGCGATGACGAAATCAGCGACAGTGTTCGTGGGATACCTCGCGACGCACGCGAACGAGTACGCGCAAGCAGCGAACCGGAAGACGGTTGCGCCGGCGGATGTGCTGAAGGCGCTGGAGGATCTGGAGTTTGGGGAGTTTAAGCCGAGGTTGGAGGCGGAATTGGAGACGTTTAATGAGAATGCGGCGAGGAAGAGGGCGGGAGCTAAGAAGAATAAGGAGAAGGGGGCGAAGGAAGAGGAGGGGAAGGAGGAGGTTGGTGAGGAGGGGGCACCGAAGGCGAAGAAGGCTAGGTTAGAGGAGGGGACGGGGGTGGTGGGGGGTGCGGAGGTGGAGGAGGAGGAGACGGTGCTTGGGGAGCATGAGGAAGGGGAGGAGGAGCATGAAGGTGAGGGTGAGGATGAAGCAGATGATGAGGTTGAGGATGATGGAGAGGAGGAGCAGGAAGAAGAACACCATGATGACGATGGCGAAGATAGGGTGGAGAATGGGAGGGATGAGGATGAAGCGCTTGATAATGGCGAGGATAGCGATTAAGTCTGAAACATGATCTAGGTATGATCAATGGCGAGGCGTTTGGGCACGGCGCTGCAGGGGCATAGGGTTGATATACGAGATAGTTAGGCATTGAAGAGTGGTAAAAGTCCAAAATTGCCAGTAATACACTCCATCACACTTACACTATCTCCTCATAATTACCGCTTCCCTGTCAAATTTCATAAAGCTTTCAGACTACGTCAGAAATCTACGATCATATGTCACAGCAGCACGCGGACAGGCACAAGAGCAGAATTAAGTGTTTCCATTGTAATTAGGATAGGGCAAATCCATACCTCCCGTGTCATCACATCTGGGTATATCTCATGCACACATGCTCGCATGCTATCCAATTCCAAGGATACCAAGCCAAACGACGAAGCCCATCGCAAATGCAACAAACGCGTCCTAATCCGTAATGAAACCCCATCAAAAGAAAAAAAAGAAATAATAGTATGAGAATATGTCCTTCTGCTAACAGAATTGCCCCTCTCTCTTCCACGATGACAGCCTAGCCCAGCAAAAACAGATGATGTTGGTAAGAAAGAAAAATGCATAGGGTTAGCCGAAAGCGAAACGTTGCAGTCAACCTGGCGCGAAACCAAGGATGAGATGAGTCGCATTAAACCCTGAATCCTGAAACGAAGTGTGCCAAATGAAATACATTTCCTCCATGATGATAGCACTAAAAAAAGAAACCTCGTGAAGAAAAATGTTGGAAAGGAATTATAACAAGACTAAACAAAAACGAGGTATAATGCGAAACCACATATGGTAGAGCACGAAGCCCAAATAATAAGTCCACCCTAGAATAATTTACACCGAATTAAACAGTCGGCAGCCCACAGCTCATGCTCCTATGTATACCCCAGGGTGGAGAAAATTGACCAATTATCCCAAGCCCACCCAAACTCCGTCTTCCCTGTCGTAATGGCGATACCCAGGAGACAAATACGACTCCCGTTTCCGCGTTCATGTCCTGAACGTTGTATTAACATTATCGTTGATTGCATGATCCATACGTATTGCCGTCTCGATCGTGTTCTTCCCGAATGTTATGCGTCAAAGGCGTTTCGTTGTCCACTGATGCGGAGATTATCCTTGAGTGCCCCATCCCCAAGAACCCTGGGTGCCTGACTGTTGCTGTGATGCCCAATTTTGGGAAGTGGATGGTGCTTGCGCAGCTTGTGGTTGTACGTATTGCTGCTGTATTTGGTCTGGTTGATACATTCCGCGGCTTTGAGAAGGATATCCTTGGCCCATGTTTTGATACTGCATGCCAGGTGGGATTTGTCCGCTGCCTCCAGAGTGGCGTACCTGTGTTGGTGACTGATGGGGGGACTGTTGTAGGTGAGGAGATTGTTGGCTAGCCTGAGGACTATAGTGAGGATAAGCCTGGTGTGAAGATTGGTGAGATTGTGATGGTGGCCACATTTGGGTTTGCGACGGATATCCGTATTGTGTTCCCTGACCCATGCCAGTAGATGCCAAAGATAGACTCGGCGATCTTCCATGCATTTGGTCGGACCGCATGGCGCCCTGTGGTACGCCCCGCATCGGGGTCTGTGCAAGAGGATTGGTTTGGTGCGGTGGCTGTGTATAAGAAGTGCCTGGAATCATACTTTGGCCTGGCTGGTTCAACAGCATAGGTTGTTGCACGTTACTTGTACCTTGATGAGGCGACTGCAGTGACTGTGTCACGGACGGTAGATTGTCGCTGAGGCTCGTAGTCGGGGGAAGGCTTGGAACAAGGGGTTCGTGGGGCTGTCGCCAAATCTCCTCAATGTATTTGCCACGAAAGTTCCTTTGCTGATTAACTTGCTTGTTATACTCAGCAGCATGGTGAGACTGCGTGAGCAATTCCCCGGGTGGGCTTGACTGGGTTCGGTCCTGGTATGCTGGTCCCGTTATCTCCTGCCTCGGACGGGAAACATTGCGATATTCTCCCAACCGTAACTCGTTCTGGTCTGGAGTCAATGTGATCATTGGCAGAGGTGTTGCACCGCCAGCTGGGCCCATCAGGCCAGGCTGAACAGTTTGAGGTTGAGGATGGTTGAAATGTACTGGAGCACTGGTGTAAACGACGTCTCCTTGGTGACCAAGCATCGCAGTCGCGTTTGCAGTCGCCTCAGCGGCTGCTGCGTCTCGGGCCTTCGCCCCACCTGGTCTCTTCTCGCCTGCCAAATCAGCCTCTGTGAAACCTTGTTTCCGTGCTTTCGTCTCCCAATAATCATCCCGCACTCGACGTCCATTCACAACCACTCTGCTCCCAAACTGGCGAAACATGGACTTTGCCGTGACTATCGCAATTTGACGGGATCGGTAGGAGAATGGGAGGATTTCTTGGTGGATAAGGTTCTCTTTCTCCTCCTGGGTTGCAATGATCTTGTATAGAGACCGATTCTTGTTGAATAGAAGGTACGAGTCCCTGTAGCCGAGGACTCGTGCGCATTCGGTCGCCAGCATAAATAACTTATCACCTCTCCCTGGCACGAGGAACGTCCTACATTTGTACTCCCGCCCGTCATTCAGGTGCCCAGTAGGGCCCACCTTTTTCTCTCCAGCCTCATCATACTCCCTTGGAATGTACTCGTCTCCCTCTGGGCCCAACTGATCTGTAGTGTGGTCGCGTACTGTGGGTAGCGCCTTCACTACAGGCTTGGAAGGTGTGGCCTTGGGTGGTGATGCCTGGGCTGGCACCACCGAATTCAGAGGTAGCGGCAGAGCAGTTGTTTGTTGCTGCGGGGTCTGTGGAAGTATATTTTGGGCTGGTTGTAACACCGTTTGCTGTGTAGGGCTCTCGGATACTCCGCCAGAGGTGCGGCTTGGTGGTTTCATCGGTCGTCCTCTCTTTCTAGGCTTGCCGTCACCTATTACGATCGCATTGTCAGCATCTCCTCTTAACTCAAAGTGCGTAGATAACAAGAATGAGGCGCGTAAAAGGCCGCAGCCGTCGCGTTCATGTAGCATTGAGGTCATACCATTTTCATCCGCATTGTGCAACTCGCTGAAAGTCTCCGTTGGTGAACGGCTCCGTTTCGTGCCCCGCGGGCTGACATCAGACGTTAAGGATGACGATGGATTGGAGTTTGCTATTAGAAGATTAGCTGTGCATCAGATACGAGCGCGTATAGGCACGACCGATCGCGAAAGCACGCGGGAAATCCGAGACTTCGGTTCCCGTCGTGGTCGCGGTCGCAGTCGCGCGCGCGCAAAGCGCAATAATTGGTATCTCGACACATACCAGAGTTGAGGAGAGCAGGATTTAATGTGCCGGTGCCTGAGCCCGCGCTGTCTTGGACTCCGGAATACATGGCCGTAGGATCGCCGGTCGCGACTTGAGTTCGTGTGTGTGATAGCAAGCTCGCCGAGTTGATGAATGTGGCGACAGGCAGGCTGATGCAAGTCTCCGCGTCGCGGCAACGGGCGGTCGCTGTCACAATTCACGAGCAAAGCCGTGTCGACTCCAGACACAATTGGATATTGTCCCGAAGCCAAGTGTTACTAGGTGTTCCCGATGATGCGCAGCGACGGGAAGCTGTGGGATGTCGGTGATGGTTGATGTTTCCCGGTTGGCGATAGCAGTCGCGGCTAGAGGAGTAGTGGGTGATAGCTGAGGGATGCGATCACGTCCCTTTCGGAGCCAGTGGCTTTGAACTAGCGAAGCCTGCCAGAGATTACGTCGCGAACCAGAACAGTTTAGTTCAAGTAATCCCAGCTAATACAGCGAGAACAATAATGGGAAAGGGTGTTCTTCGGTCCCCATCGGTTTCTTCCTCTGTAGAATATAATAGAGTGATGGCAAAGCCTACCATAGAGTCGAGAGAGACGCGGCCTTTTGGTCTCTTCAGTATTGTCTGTCTGATCTGATCTGGTCTGTCCGGTCGGTCTGGTCTGTCTGGTATGGTGCTATGGTACGTGCCGACGCCGTTACCGTTACACTCTCTTGCGCGGCGTGGTACGGTACGTATACTTGAGGAGTAATCAGTACTCAGCACACAGCAGTAACTTTGTCAGAATTCAAGGATATAGTTCGTCAACCAGCCGACGCGCAAAAAAGACGACGACGGTAAGGTGTAAGGTAGAAATGGGTGTGCAGCAGGCGGCTGCGGCTGTGCTATTCTTGTTCGATTCGAGCTTGTCGATGCGATAACTCTAACGTCGCCTTTCGATGATATATTCACGAGGTACTCGAGTCGAGTATGTATGGAGTATGTATGTGGATGTAGAGTATATGTATGTACTTTCAGTTGGCCAATATATCCAACCACTAGAAAGGGTTGGTGGATGAAGCTTTGTGTTCTGTATGGCGGCCTCAGCTGAGCAGATGAGTCTCGAGCAGAGAGTACTTTCTCAGACTACTGTATATACCAACCGTATATGCTGCAGTAGAGTGAAGCAGAATACAGAGTATATAGAGTATATACTATAGTAGAGTATGTAGCAGGGCAGGGTACATGCGATCCTTTGTGTCGTTCTTGTTCTTGTCCTGTATGTACGGATTATGTATCCACCAGTGGCAAGAAGGGGAATTGCTTGTCTTGTCCCAGTCGGTGCACAGTGGGCGCTCACTGTCCACACCCTTTGTCTGGAGTATCCGCCGAGAATACCACAGTATGGAACTTGCGTCGGGCGGGAGCGCGTCAAGCCACGCGAGTCAAACTCTCTCAAAGCTCGGTATCCCTTGTCCGCCACAGTTTGTCCAGTTCGTCGGCGATTCCAACGGAGCTTCTTCGCGGCGGGACCCCACAAGATCGTCTCTCCAATCGGCGTTAATCAGGAAGGTGATACTGGGCAGTATTGTACTTTTGTGAGCATTGTACGCAACGTAGTACAGTATGAGGAGTATGTACACTGCACGAGGTTGTTTTGGCAGCACTGTGTCTTATAAAGCGCCAGGGCACACACGGGTCGCGTCCGCGTCCACGTCGGCTTCTTTCAGTCTTTTACTACGCTGTGCGAAACAGAAGGGTACCTTGAGATGCAGACGTGGGGAAACGATGGGTGGCGGCAAGATTCAATTTACTAACATTCTTGGTCAAATACTATCGGGTTGGTTCACCAGGAGTGGATTGCAAGTGGCAAGCCCCCCCCGCGATACGAGCATGGGGCGGAACAGGGATAATCCCGACGGCGGCCTTGTCATGTTCGCCGCTACAGGAAGGAAAGAGCGATGAGCGATGAGCGATTCGGGTGTGGAGGGGAAAGCGCTACCAGAACTGCTCTCTTCAAATACCTTCTTCACTTGGTCTTCTCCGTGCGTGGGAATACTTGGCTAGTGGCCCAAAGAGTATATTTCATTTGCCCTGTTCGTAGGTTATTCAACTTCAACTGTCTCGCCACGGCGACTATAATCTACGTTTCTATACATAGATGGTTTGTTTCTCATCGTCACATTCCAAGTCAGGGTGCTTCGCCCGCATCAAATACGTACGTATAACGCCTCTAATGAGCAAGGTACCAAAGACAGCCCAGCACTATATGCCGCAGTTTATCACTCAGCGATGCGCTTCTGTTCCAGAGAAAGTGCGGCGGCGAAAACGACACAAGATGATGACTGCGCCTGGAGAGATCAGCCTAGCCTTGGTGATGTACTCTGTATTTTTGGGCTTTCTCGCGATAACCGGACTGTCGCCTACCCTCGCTCTGCCCAGACGGCGCAACGACCCAAGATCCTAGCTTCCAACAGTATCAGCTAGTAGGGATGTGCAATATCCACGGCCTAATCGAGTAACATGCAGCAGACGCGTATTTCACCGTGACCAGGCATCTCACACCTTGAAATGGGCCTCAGTCTTCCGCTTTGAGACATTCTTCCTTCCCCCCACCCTCTAAGATATTGACTTCGCCGGAGATCCGCGGAAGGCTGGCTAGTGAGACGACTCCTCAGCCCAACGGCAGTTGTGCGCCTCTTTCTCTTCTTCTAATGGCCAATATTGATCACGGAGCGCATACTGCCCTGCCGCCGCCACTTCAGCTTGGTGTGGCTTTCTCAGTGCGGGTTTGGCCCTTGGATTACCAGTAGGTGTGAGCAGGCAGCAACGCTGAGGCAGATCCGGAGAGATTGACAGGGTGTCAAGAACCCAGGCGCTTCTAAATACCACAGCCTCGAGGTACTTCGGTGTGGGAAGAGTCATATCCTTGAGGGAGCCTGAGCGTCTCCATGGCATGTGATTGGCCATTCAATGTAGCAAACATTCTCCCCCCATTATTACTGTCTCAAACCACATGTGCAAAGTGAAACAAATAACTGTAATAGCATGTAGGATGAGGTATCCTGCTCGCTCTGGCGGTCAACAGTATGCCCAATAATCCGTCCCACGGTTAGATATCCAACGGGCGGGCATGTGAGGCGAGGCCAACAGGCGGCTTCGGAGAGGCTCGGGGGTGTATAAATCAAGTAAGTGCGATTTCAAGTTCGAAACACCAAGAGTAGAGCGTTTGGAGTTCGTAGGGATCGGCGATACTGTTCCATGTAGAGTCCCAGGTATAGATCGCGTGAGGACGGGGAGAGAAGCACAGAAGAGTCTGGTAGCTTTGGAAGTGAATCATATGGTATCCTCTTTTCGCGTCATATGTAGGAACTGTACTTGCGGTGGTCGAGAAACGCGTCGATGGAGCATCCATCCTTGGATATCCATCAGATACCATGCAGCCATTGCAACTGGTGGATTCGAGTGCTGCGTGTGACCATCAACTGCCTCGCGCTAATTGAAAGGTGGGTGGGTGATTCTCTGGATGCAAATCCCTGGCCGGCATGGAACTGAGGGTGTGCTGCGTCGGCCCGCGAACTAAGGTTGCAGCTGAATGGAATTCCCACCCTTTCGCTCTTCGACCACAGCCTTCATCGGCCCACCTGGGCGCGTAGTCCATCCTCGCCTGGCTCCTTGCTTTTATAACTTATGCACATCATCTTGCGGGTGCATGGTTCGAACCGCCCTTGAACCGCCCTTGACTCGTAAACCGGCCAGCGGTCACAAGTTGCTCCGGAAGGATGCGAATGTAGTACATCTCCATGAAGATATTAACACACCATTTCGCTCCCAGAGGGCGTGCACGGTCTCCAGATAGACTACACGTTGCAGTGTGTGCGCCGGGAGATCATCTGTTTGCTAGAAATATCGGCCAAAGGTTTATAAACTAAAGTGGTGCCACATCCCGAGGACATAGAGAGCTAAGGACGGGCGGGAGCGTGAGTGTGCACGCCACATCTATTTTGATCATCGGTTCAAATCTATCGTAATGGAATGCTTCCCACACCTAACACCACTGGGCTCCATCCTTGTCCCCCAGGTCATGATACTTGGACTATAGTCCTTGCTCGTATCGACGACGTCATTCGGAGCCTGTGATGGCATATCTGTTGCTTTTTAAAAGAACTCGAGGGGGGTGTAAGCTTGTAGGCAAGGTTTTAGGTGATAACACGCCTATGGACCTGCTGGGGAGTGTTCGTCGGCTAGGGATGGTAAGTACTGGGATAACAAGGACATAATCCATACCTAACAACACTTCCTGCATCAGTGCAAGTTGTATACGTGGAAAGTTAAACCCTATGCCCGACCGTTTTCGCAAGAGGTCGTACAGTAGAATGGCGGTCAGATGAAGCGTAGGAGGTGGTCCGTTGCTAATAAAATCGGGGGTGAATAATATTATATATTTGTATTTTTGGACAAATAAAAAAAAAAGTCCGATCTAGGTTATATTGGAATAAAAAAAAAACCTTAAAAGCCACACGGGCCGATACTCATAATAATAATACTAATTTCCCAACAATTGATATAACAGTGACCTCCTAGAGAACTGAGGATAACGACATAAAATCTAATAGCATTTACATGAGTGATGTTGACAGGAACCTACTCGACCGAGTAGCTCGAGATGTGGAGCGTTGACAGACGGCGGTTCGATAGAGTACCCCACACCTACGCTTATCTTATCGGAATACGCTAGCATCACAGATCTAAATTTCAACCTCACATCGCTACTGAGGGCGATTGTACATACGCGGCAACATTTATCGCCATCATGACGAGTCTCAAGAGGTCGCTTGCCTCCGATCCGTATGCTTCCACTATCTCAAGCAAAGTTTTTGTGAGATCAACAAAGGCTGGAAAGGTCCAAAAGATCGTCCGCGAACTATACCTGCGTCAAGATATCCCTTGCTCGTCAAAATTATGTACAGGCTGCTTAGCAACAGCCCCGAGAGATGCTGGCGGCAATGGTATGCCTTGAAAATTTCCTATAGTATATGGATTTAATTAACATACCGTATAGCTGCACCATTTGTTCTTTCCGAGAAGCCGGCAGGCACAAAAGCATTCCCCCAGGGCCACTACTTGGTTCCTGATACAAACGCCCTCCTCAATGCCACCGACTTGTTCGAGCAGACATCGGCATTTTACGACGTTATAATTCTCCAAACCGTCCTAGAGGAACTCAAGAACCGGTCTCTACCCCTCTACAATCGACTCATTGGCCTCACAAACAGCGAAGACAAGCGATTTTACGTATTCTTCAACGATTTTAGACTGGAGACATACATCACTAGAGGGGTGGGCGAGACAATCAACGACCGAAACGATAGATCTGTACGGAAAGCGGTGCAATGGTACGGCGAACATCTGACCAAAGCCGTCAAGGAGGCAGGAGGAAAGCCGAAGCAGGTGCCAGCTGTGGTAATGCTGAGCGACGACAAGGAAAACTTGCGGTTGGCTAAGGCCGAGGGCCTACACGCTGTTTCATTGAAGGACTATGTTGGGTCTCTGGAGGACGCCGATAGGCTCTTGGACATGATCAGTGCCTCCCAGGAAAGCCGAGAGGCGAGGGATGCGAAAATTGCTGTGAACATTTATCCGGAGTATTACACTGTTTCTAAGATGATGACGGGGGTAAAGGACGGCACACTACACCAAGGAATCTTCAATATCTCGCCCTACAACTATCTCGAAGGGTCAATTAAAGTCCCATCATTCGACAAACCGTTGCTCGTCCTCGGGCGAGATAGCATCAACAGAGGTGTACACGGTGACGTTGTGGTTGTTGAAGTTCTTCCCAAGGATCAGTGGAAAGAGCCATCGTCCAAGATCATCGAAGAGGAGGAATTGAATAAGAACGAAAACGCAGATGCGGACGACGGTGAGGCCTTAGTCACACCGCAAGAAAGGCGTGCTCTCCAAGAAGAGGTGAAGAAGACGCACAGCAAGAGCACAGAAGGCCGTCCACAACCGACCGCAAAAGTCGTAGGAGTGCTGAAGAGGAACTGGAGACAGTATGTTGGCCATGTCGACGAATCCTCGGTCAGTGATTCTGTGAGACAAAGCCGGAAGCAGCAGACCGTCTTTCTCATCCCTATGGACAAGAAGATCCCCAAGATTAGAGTTCGCACTCGTCAAGCGGGAGAGCTTCTTGGGAAACGCATATTGGTAACGATTGACTCCTGGGATAGGGAGTCACGTTATCCAGTAGGCCATTTCGTGAGATCTCTTGGCGAGCTGGAAACAAAGGGTGCAGAAACCGAGGCTCTTTTACTGGAGTATGATATCCAATATCGACCTTTCCCGAAGACGGTCCTCGATTGCTTGCCAAAAGAAGGAAGTGACTGGATTGTACCGCCTAGCACAGATCACCCTGGCTGGAAAGGTAGACAAGATCTTAGAGGGCTACTGATTTGCAGTATCGATCCGGTTGGGTGTCAGGATATTGATGATGCTCTCCACGCCAGGCCATTACCAAATGGAAACTACGAAGTCGGTGTGCATATTGCGGATGTCTCAAACTTCGTAAAACCGAACAATGCAATGGACAAAGAAGCTAGCATCAGAGGTACTACCGTCTACCTAGTGGATAAGCGCATCGATATGTTACCAATGCTTCTAGGAACCAACCTCTGCTCTCTGATGCCTTACGTCGAGCGCTACGCCTTTTCAGCAATATGGGAAATAACTCCAGACGCCGACATTGTGAAGTCAAGCTTTACCAAGTCGGTAATAAAATCTAGGGAGGCGTTCAGTTATGAGCAGGCACAGATCCGCATCGATGATGCGTCACAACAGGATGATCTGACAAAGGGAATGAGGACGCTGCTTATGCTCTCGAAAAAGCTAAAGCAGAAGAGAATGGATGCCGGAGCTCTGAGTTTGTCGTCACCAGAAGTCAAGGTCCAGATGGAATCGGAGACCTCCGACCCTATCGATGTCCAGACAAAACAACAACTAGACACGAACTCCCTGGTCGAAGAATTCATGTTGCTCGCCAATATCAGTGTCGCTACCAAGATCCACGAGGCATACCCACAAACGGCGCTGCTACGTCGCCACGCTGCACCCCCTAAATCGAATTTCGAGGAGCTTGCCAACCAGCTAAAAGTCAAGCGCGGCCTTGAGCTCAAATTTGACTCTTCTCGAGCTCTCGCCGACTCACTGGACCTCTGCGAGGATCCCAAGGAGAAATTCTTTAACACCCTGGTCCGCATCATGGCTACTCGGTAAGTTGCCCCAGCTCTCCCTACCCAAGACCCCTTTCTAACCAAAAGCAGATGCATGATGAGCGCCGAGTACTATGTTGCTGGAAACTTCGCATACCCCGAATTCCGCCATTACGGTCTCGCTTCAGAGATATACACGCATTTCACCTCACCCATCCGTCGTTACGCCGATCTAGTGGCCCACCGAATGCTCGCCGCAGCAATCGACTACGAGCAGCTTGACGCGAGCATGCGCAGCAAGGGCAAGCTGGATGGAATCTGCAAGAACATCAACGTGCGTCACCGCAACGCACAGCAGGCTGGCCGCGCATCGATCGAGTACTACGTTGGACAGGCCCTGAAGGGACGCATTATCGAGGAGGAGGGTTTCGTGATGAAGGTCTTCTCTAACGGCTTTGTTGTCTTCGTGCCGCGCTTTGGGATTGAGAGTTTGATTCGCCTACGGGATCTGGCGGAGCCAGAGCCGGATGCTGCGTTTGATGCTGAAAACTACGTGCTGAAGACTAGTGGGAGCAGGGAGGTCCAAGTGGAGCTGTTTGAGAAGGTGATTGTGAGGATTAGCGATGTTATGGAGGAGAGTACGAATAAGAGGAAGGTGAAGCTGGAGCTGGTTAGTGTCGGTGGAAAATAGATAGACCTTGGCGTGTAGGTTGAAAATATTATTCATACTATTGTATCACAGTATTTACAGTCTTGTTGCACACGTGATACCCCTTAAGTAAACTTGTTTGTCACGGCGATAAAATGGAACAGCTGTATGTGCACTTGTAATGTATCAATTATCTTCAAATAAACACTATGGGCCAGATGTATGTTTGTGCTTGATTGGCATATCGAAGGGCGGCGAGAGGACGTATTTCGCCTTCACTCCCGTAACGAAATTGGATTGAAATTCGTAGTCGCTATTCAAGTTCTCTGACTTCCGATGCTTGGGTTCCACTCCTTCTGTATCAATGTTTGAGTGCCTTTCAATAATATATACTTGAAAATTTCATCGTGACGTAGTAAAAATTGATATATGAACTGATTGTTGAGCACGCTGCAATTGAGAAAGGTGAGCCCCGTCTGGCCGGTTGTAGTGCCAAATACTGGCCACCTGGTGTGAGAAATATATTCCAATCATCCTAGGCATCATGATAAGCTTCTTTGGCCTTCATTCCATCCCAGGCCGCCCTTTTCACGGTAAAAAGATCTGCCATCACAGCATGCTGTTTAATAGGATTGGCCAGGAATTCCTCGGTGCTCAGGGCCATCATACAACCAAAGTAAAACCTACGCAGCCCATCTCCAGGTTGAGTCATCGAATACACCTTGTCAATCATCAGAAACCGAACCGTGCCGGTGCTGTGCCAGTCATAGAGAGCATCTATTATTGCGTTGGACAAGCCAGGCAGCACGTAGTTGATTGCGGCAAGATAGAGCTCGAGGTAGTATGCCTCCAGATCGTAAGGTGCAAAGTAAAATTTTCTCATCACCGTTCTGTTGTCGATCCAGTGTAGCATAGCTTCGAATAGTCTCGGTTTCTGGACGAAGTCGAATACAAGTCCATTGATACCCTTCACGCGTCTACCGGTGTTCTTAAACCGGTCATAGAACTCAGGGGCGTTTTCAATCAACTTGTGTTCGCTGAAGTTGAAGGTTTCTGTGTATTCTGGCTTATTATCTCTAACGAAAAAAGTGACCAATTCATCGCTTTTAGTGGTTAGAATCTTTCATTTTCTTTTGTAAATTAGAATATGAACTTACAGTGGTTCGGGTGCCTTCCGCTTCAAAAAGCCCTTCGAGACTGGGGTCGGTGGTGGCCTTTGAAAGGAGGCTGCTTGATTAATTGTAGATACAGGCTGAGAGACTGGAGAAGAACGCGCATCTGACAAGGTGGCATGGCTATATTTGATTCTGCTTGCTACTGGTGAAATAATTTGAGATGAGGCTGCTTGATCAGTTGTAGAGATAGCCTGAGGAGCTGGAGAAGGACGTGACATTCTGTTGGTATCTGGTGAAATAAGTTGAGTTGACTCTTGAGAAATATGAGAATGAACAGTACAGTGAGCTGGTGGCGGCGGTGTTTCTGGAATCTCCAGCGAGGGTTGCCTTGGGTTAAGCTGTCGGCGATACGTTGGAACGGACGCTTTTGGAGTTGTTAGTCCCATCGAACCTGAATCAATATTCAATCCTAGAGTAGATTCAGATATGAGTTTTAGGAAAGCCGGTCCCGGTGAAGTAGATTGCTTTTGAACTGAAGCTGCCACCTGACTCTGCATAATGTAAGGCTTTGGAGCCTCTGGTGGATTTATCTCGGCTTGGATGCTAATGAGAGGAAAATACCCCATAGGCGTAGGTTCTGAAGCAGCGCGCCTTGAAACAATGGGCAGTGGCTCTACACAAACGGATTTTGAACCTGCTGGCACAGCCATAATAGGCACCGAAGCACTTCTTTTCAAAGCAGCAGATTCTGAAATAGGGAACTTCGAAGCAACAGGCTGTGAATATGCGGACCCTGGAGCTATAGGCCTCGAAACAACGGGCTCCGAAACCGCCAGTTCTGAAGTTGGCGACTCAAAAGTAGTGAGCTCTGAGGCACTGGGCTCAGAAACAGCAGAATCCGAAGTTGTGGGACTTGAAGTGACGGGATGGAAAGCAGCAAGATCCGAAGTGTCTGGCCCTGAAACAACGGGCACCAAAGGTGCGGGCTCAGAGGTAGCGAGATCTGAAGCTACAGGCTCTGAAATGATACTCTCTGAAGTAGCATGCTCTGGAATGGCAGGCTCCAAAGTAGTAAGCTCTGCAATCATAGACCCGAAATTTACGGGCTGAGAAGCATCAGGCCTAGAAGTAGGCCCAGAAAAACAGGCTCAGAAGTAGACTCGGAAGCAGCAACCCCTGGTTGACTAGGGTCTGAAAAAGAAGACCTCGGAGTTGTAAGATGTGGCGTGGTGATCCCCGAGTATGTAGATGGTAAAGTGGCATATTCAGGAGGAGGAACTTCTTGCGGAGTAACTAGACGAGTAGGAGTTACACGCTCATGGCCTTGATGTATGAGATCATCAATATTATTGAGCTGTCCTTTGGTTGTGAGGATGCTAGCTTTGTTATACTGGGGGCTATCCACCTCCTTTTTCTGAAGCTCGTTAGTGTTCTTTTCCGACTTGACTGGATTTTGCTGCACACTCTTGGCTGGAATTGTTAATGTGGCGTTAATAGATGCCAAAGGAATACCGGCGCGCATTGCATCGGCGCTTGTCCATTTAATCTTGACAAGCCACTCCTTGTATCCAGGGTGATCACTTTTGGCCTGGTAGTTCTCGAGGGACCAGTTTCCAACAGGTAAACTGCGATCTCCACCATTTAGAACAATATGAGAACTGTGATGTGCACCAGCGATTACGGTCATGACAGTTCCATCCGGCGCCAGTGCCGGTGCGCCTTTTCCTTTGTGTCTGGATCTGAGAAATCCACCTTTCACAAATTCAGTTTCGTTGAATCTCGAGATATTGGGGCCGCGGATGGTCTTTTCGCGTTTGTTGACGAGGAACTTCATGATGGCGTCATCTGAAAGATAGCATTCGCTGAGGTCGAGTCGCTTGACGGCTTCTCGGGCAACGAAGGTGTTTGGATCTGTATCCCATAGATCTCCTTTCTGCCATTGTGATGGCGATGAATTGGACGCCATTTTGATATATGTGGCTCTGGGGATGTTGAGGGCTGATATCGGTTGACGAAATAGATAAGTGAGATGCCAAGCCAACAGCGAAGAATGTAGAATGTCAAAAGTGCAAGACGACGAGCATTTGGAGGTTTGTTGAAGAGTAACTTAAGGAAGATAAAAAGAAAAGGTGCAAGATAAGAACGAGATGTGTTTCTGTTGAGTAATAGCTAGATATGCCGTGAAGGCAAAGCTGAAACAACACAAGATCGATGTTTGTAGAAGGTGTGAAGATAACAAGGATGAACGGGTTATTTGTCGGACAGGAAGACTGAAAAGTTCAGGAAGCCAGAAGAGCCTAAAAATCCTAAAGATCTCAGGAAGCAAATCATGTGAGAGGGGATCGAGGTGTATTGAAAGTATGGTGATAATAGTGAATTGGGTGAGTTGAAAAGGTAAAGGGAAGGTAGACCGAAGTGTTGGAGGAATTAAAGTTACCAACGAGTTCAGAAGCTTTCCATTTCGGCCGTGAGAAAACAGATAGAATAGCAAAGGCGCTATAGAATCCAGAAGGAATAATAAGTAATGGTTGCCACATAACCAACCGATGATTAAGCCATACTACCCAACGAGTAACCAAAACCCCAATCTTCTATCGCCTCCAAACCAAAACGCCATACTAATACCAATACGAATGCCGCCATTTGAACCCCTCCAATTGTATGCACACTCCCTCCCCCCTTCACACCTCAACCTCACCACCTCTCCCTCGTCCTCCCTGCCCCCCTTGCCCCCGAAGCCTGATTCTGTACCTGCTCCCACCTCCCATACTCCCTCACCCAAATCCTCTGCACCTCCGCCGCCCACCCCAGCACATCACTCGCCGTCCTCTCCACCCCCCTCTGATAAACCATCATCCCCACCACAACAATCGCGCCATAAAACACGAGTCCAAAGATCAACCGCGCCCCAAACGCAACCATCCGCTGCATAAACCCCATCACCCGCATCGAGAGGTACAGCGTCACTAGCAGAACGCCCAGGGACACGATGGCGGGGGAGTCGTGCGCGAGGTCGCTGAGTTGGAGGAGGAGGGGGCGTAGGAGGGGGAGGAGCATGGAGCGCGCTGAGTTTATGAGGCGGAGGGTTGGGTAGAGGATGGGTGAGACGAGGGAGTAAAGGGTTGATAGGACGGCGTGGTAATCTGGAGGGTTTGTTAGCTGGGAGGTTTTGGGAGGTGGGCGAAGAGGGGGAGGGGTAAGACCTTCGAGGGCGTCCATTTCGAGCCCGGTTTGCGCGCCGCGCGCGTAAAACGGACAGGAGGCCTGGTGCGCCGGAGTTTGTAGGTACAAGTAAAGTGCGACCCCGTGTCAATGGGCTTCGTGGAAAGAATCCGATGAGTTCGCCACGCGATTCCTGCGGGTTTCGAGTCTGTTTTTATGGTTGATTGTTTGAGTTTGTGGGGTTTGAATGGAGATCTGTCTTAGAAATGGGTTCGTGTCGTCAAGTTCGCACGTAGCCTTGGTAGGGAACCCACAGCCTTGTGTCGTGGGGAGTTTAGCGCCCGCCCACGTGATTTTTCAGCTGTGCAGGGTTGCCTTATCACAAGGTTCATCAGGATTTGCAAGATTTCATCAGGTTTATAAATGTGATATTCATAAAGTCTTACGATAAGTAGAACATGCCTATATTTAGAGAGAGGGCTATGAAATATATGCTCTCTTTAATGAGTGGAAGACAGGGTGTTCCCTATTCCCGAAAATTTATATACAAAGTAAGAAGGATGATGAAGTGAGTCTGTCGCCCATGAAAATCGTGGCTCAATGGCCATAACGGTCCATGATATTTGTGCTCCCAGGTGGTATCAATCCGTATATGTGCGCCGAAAATCCCAATGCGAAAATACCAACAATAACGATTCTAACCTGCAGAATCCCGCATCAGATCTGATTCGCGGATTGTCTGCTAGAGACCCTTCCATATGCTGGCCTGGCGAAGGAAGGGAGCGGTTCATTGCCACCAGGGGACCCGTTGAATATCGAACTCGGCGGGCTGACACGGTCAGCCTGAAACGACTTCTTTGAGTCGTCCCGATAGTGCCGTTGATAATCCGTGGACATCCTTTCTGGTATTGATGCGCTAAAGCTGCTCTTCCTGCTCTGGTTCCGCGAGTGTTTTGCTAGTTTTGTGCTTGGCCGTCGTACAGGCGGCACAAAGGGATCCGCGCCCAGTATTGCGCCGTCTGTAAGCCCGCTTCTCGAATTTGGTGCTCGAGCAACCATTGGTGGCGGCGACAAGGCCGTCTCACCACTGTTCCTCGTGCCGAATGGACTCGGTTCAGCGCTCCATGTCCATCCCGGGGGGTTTGATACGATCACAACAGAAGAGGACTGCCGTTTGTGAGATTTCGGAGGACTCCTGCCTGGGGCCTCTGTGTATGTTTCTTTCCGTCCACGCCACCTCTCGATCTCCTCGTCGTCGACTGGCGAGATTCCTCTCCGGTGATATTTTGGATTACGTTTCCACCTAATAACGAAGACCGTGGCCGACACTACCATGAAAAGCGCAAGTGAGCCAAAGACAGCGGAAAGGACGATGACGAGATTGCGCCTGTTATCGTTCGGTTCGTTGAATAGCGTCGTGTTTCTTGGTGATTTGGAAACCATTGGTAAGGGGATTGAAGATCCGTTGGCTTCAATCCCTTGTGTATTTGTTATATCTGGCCCGCAGAGGTGTTGGGAGAGTCCGTCAAAGGATAAGAAGAACTTCTTGAACTTGAGATGAATGATCGAAAGAGTTCCCTCAAGGTAACTGATCGAAGGATTGGAGGTCGTTGCCAATTAGGATAATGTCAAAGACGCAAGTAGCAGCTATGAATCTCTATGATCTTTGGCCTCCAGCTCTGCATCGTTGTTGGTTTTCGAAGGTCGACTTGAGTAACAGGTAACGGCAGCCAGAAAATAGAATGCCGAATCCAATTTCAAAATCCAATCCACTACCTCAGTCCGGAATTTGCTAGCTCTTAATAGTATCCTTATAGCTGTTGTCAGATAAGCATGGCGAGAGAAGGTCCTGCTCCTTAAAAAAACGGCCTCGTAAAGATCAAGTATCGGAGTATAGAAAGGTAAATGAGCTAGTTCTGAAAACGATAGTAACGGCGTAGAGCCAATGGTCCCCACGATCAGAACAAGTAACTCAGCGGCGACGTCGAGGCGTGGAGAAGCAGCGGTAAAGGAGGAACGGGAGTGATGGGAATATAAAGTTGCCCAAGCACCACGGAGCTTCTCTTCTTTGCTAGGAATGCTGGCCGCCAATGCGGGCCGTCGTTAATCGCTGCCACATGGGGATCTTGGCCAATACGAAAGTTGTAGAAGTGCAGGGGGGGGATGATGAGGAAATACAGCCAAGGAAAAGTTGAGACTTACTTTTAGCACCCTAACTTAAGAAGCCAGTAAAGATTGTAACACCGTGGATGAAGGGGGGCGCACGGTGTGGAGAGAAAGTGCTGGGTGTGGGGAGGAGGAAGTTGAGATGTGACAGCGTGACAGGTTCGTTTTCCACATTGTGGAGCTAGCTGGCGGCTTTTGCAATCACGGCAGACAGGCTCAAAAATAATAACACCCCTGATCTTGTGCAGTAGTGTGCACTTTGCATCTAACCTCGTGGGACCTCGTGCAGAGTGGAGTTGTCATCGTGGGAGGTATATAAGGGTCGTGATTGGAGTGGATTGGAGTGGTGTGGAAGTCTTGCCACACTGTCCCCCAATGTTCCAAGCTAAAGCAAGGTTTTGAGCTCTCGGACCCGTTAACTGGCAGTAGTATGGGTGGTAGTATAACTTCTCTGCACACTTGACGACGAACTTATCCACCAGTCGTTCCTCCCATCCCGCCCAGCCCCAGTCAGATAGTTGCACAGTCAGACAAGTTATGAACGAAGTGCCTTTTGTCGGTCAAGCTTCCCACGAATCAGTGGAGAACTGCACGAATCAGGGGTTTTATCGATACCCTCGACCCCTCTCGAATATCGAACATGTCGGGTGCATGATCTCAGGTACGGCTTTCTGGAACGGGACTCCGCGAGACCTCGGCCGGATTCGATCATCACTACCTCATCGCTCCTGCCGTCCAGAGCCCAACCTGAGGTATGCGCTGGCACCTCCTGTATTCCTCCTTCCCGGGTCAGCAAATTGTCCGACGTCCATAAGCAAACAAATCCAGCCTCCGCCGATGGAACCACGCATCAGCATCCCCCATGTCGTGCAGGATTGCAGGATTTGTGCACGTACGGAAAGAGAAGAAAAAAACCGTTTCACGAAACATTAGAGGCCAATCCTCACAGTATGACAGAGGAGGTAGCAAGCCACAGCTAGTATCCTCTGCAAGGGCCCAGCCAAAGAACCAGGGCAGGGAGTGGTTTGAGCATCCCCTCCCTCCATTCTCGTGGTGTGAGTCGCTCCAGTATTGTCCGTACTGTGCACTGTACGGGCTACTTTCCGTATAGTGCGAGGGGTCTGTGTACCCCACTACCCACCCACTACCCACCACACCAGATGCAAGCACTCGAAACAACACCGACCTAGGGGCCCGCACCAGCACCGTTCCAGTTCGTGGTCCGTAATTCACCCTCGTCTCCACCCCCACCACCGACCCAACCCAGACGTCTTCTCCGGCCGACCAGGTCCATGCGAGAAAGAAGGAAAAGAAATATTGCGAACGACGGGGGTAAATTATCACAAACCAGGTGAGAGATGACCAGTGATGTAAAAAGGCCGAGCCGGGGGAACACTGACCCCACGAACATGGTGTGGGTGATGAACAGAACGGACGGGAACACAAGCGTGCCTGTCCAGCGCAGGTGAGACCAGAAATGCAGGTCGCTGGCTGTGCACACTTTGGCCACTGCGATCTACATCACCGAACCGAACCAGTTCTCCAACCAGGCAAAATCCCATGTCGAGCACCATCTCGCAATGTCTGACAATAGGAGAAAAGATTCTCCCCCCAGGAAAAAGACCCCGCGCGAAACCTGAGGTACGTACGAGGCAGACGACGATCCTGTTTGCTCCACTCGCTCCCTTCACCAAATTATTACTGGACCCCATCTACGCAATTGCGCCAAAAAATACGATAAATGGTAATCTAATCGGTTATCGATAGATAAAGATAGTTTATGAGTACGAGAGCACGAGGAGTGACTTTAACTGTGTTTGTGCCGAATAGACGATTATAACTAGTCGTGATTGACATTGTAATACCCCGTCTCCTGAGACATTGTGTGCTGGCGAAGTTGGAGAAAGTTGGCAGCTAGACCACCACCAAGGGCTCGTCGCAATCAGACATAGCGTCGTTATCGCGGATGGTAGGACATCCTCTCCCTGTCCACGATAAAATGGCCTCACTTTATCCGCAACTTCATTTGTAGCTTCCTGGTCCAACTAATATTGATAATATGAGACCTCGTGTGCTAAACATTGATAGTATTGATCCTACAATATTGCTTGCTATCTCCCCTTTCAAAACGCTGTAAATCATCTTTGATTCAAAATGAGTAACGCACCATACTATCCAAAACCCCCTCTCCATACTCACACTCCATGCTAAAACACATCCAACATCATCAGGCGCCCATCAAGCAACCACCCTCGACCCCGCGAGAATATCCCAGTTCCCACCACAATAACACCGTCTCTGCTGCATGATCAAGAAATTTACCGTTGGTGTCAAGCTGTGAATGTCCTCCATGGCCGCCGCGCACCTCACACATCTCCTCCACCGCCTCCCCGGTCGGGACCCCCTCGCATCCAGTCCCTGACTCTCCTCCGGCTCCAACCCAAGCTGTATCGGCACGCGAGAGAAAATATCGATCGTGTGGTTTACCCTGTACCCTGAGCTACTCGTCGTCGCAGTCTGTCCCGCGCTATCCCCCTTCCCTGCGGATGCACTCGATTCGGGCAGTCCTAGGATACTGAAGTCGTGGAAGAAGAGCCTCGACGGGTCGATCTCCGCACGTAGTTTCGGGAGCTCCTCGCTGAAGATGCGGGAAATAGCTGGAGCCATGACATCGGGCAGCGGGCCGCCAAAGAGGATCCCTTGCTCGATGCCGTTTCTGCTGGAGTCGCCTGGGATGCCCTGAACGCCCTGTGCTTGTTGCTGTGATGGGAGTTTCGCCGTAGTGTATGCTTCCTTGACCACATCAGCAATGCGAGCGACGAAGGATTCGAAGTGACTGATCGGCACGATTGAACTGGAAGTAAGTGTTGCAATTGCTGTGTACGACGCACGGAGGGTGTTGGATATTAGCGGAGCAGACTGGCCCGGAGGAGCGGAGACGCTCTGTCCTGCCGACATCGCTTTACGCGCAGTATAATCAAGATGAGCAAGCCGGCGGCAGATACCAGTAAGGAATCCTCTCGTTGCTGACGAAAGGAGGAAGTGTAATGCAATGTTGTTGGTTGCAAGCAGATGGGCGCTAAGGCGTGGTATTGATCCGTCTTCGCCCTTGGCTACTGACTCGAAGACCTCTGGATCTTCAGGGTGCAAAAGGCAATCTATAAGCCAGGCCATTAGGTTCAGGCACCACCGTACCGACCCCGCGAGTAGTCGTATGACCTCTGGAGCCATAATTAGTAACCCAACACGTTCATGGAAAGAGTGAACTTACCGGAATCCTCTAGGCCCAATACCCTTTTCTGTTGATCGGGGATAGGTACTCTGATATTCATAGCCATTGTTATTAGGACAACACAATTGCGGAGTTGAAGGCCTATCCAGGCTATCTTTGACTCGAACGTCCGCTTATGAGCATCTCCATTGTATCCAAGAGCATTTTGTATACTTAGTGAAAGTTGTATCGATGGATTTCGAATCAGTGAATCATGATGCGATTCCTCGGAGTAATCGACGTTAAACTTGAGTGTTTTGGAAACCTCGGAAACCAAGTTGAATGCAAAAGCTGTATACAAGATTTAGCATTTATCATCCTGGCGTGGGTTTGCGCTGCACTTACATTGGACATTTTTGAATTTACTGACTGCTGCCAGAAGATCATCGTGGTTGCTAGAGTTCATTATCGCTGTCGAACAAGCCATGTTGAACCCTGCGATGACTGCTGCATATTGTGCTTTCACACTGTTAGCTTGTATTTTAGAGAGTGCGAGAGTCCTTACTATCTTCAAGAGAAGTGCCGATATCACCCATGTTATAAGTCAATGGGCTCCATTTAATCTTTCCATCGCAGCCTTTCTGGACCACCGACAGATGAGTAGGAGATAATGCTCCAACCAAGCCTTGCGATCTTGTTAACAAGTGATATATTTGAAATATCCGTAAGACTTACTCGGCTCATAACCATTATAGGTAAATCCTATTTGTGAAATATGGGAAAATTTGTCTGCACCTCCAATTGTAGACAGTTCTGCCAAAGTTGTCCGGTCACGATATTCAACCGACCCATCGCTATATGCAAAGCAAAGGATTCGCTCAAAGCAGATTGCTTCAATCCAGATCACTACCTTAGTTGATGTAAACCCTTCCTGTTTCTTTAAACTTGGTGAAGGCTATATTGCATGTCAGTGGTACGTCGACAATATTGAGGGGGGATTCCTACCCCCGGCTTTGACCCAACACTATTTCGACGCGCGCTTAGCTGCTCAAAGGCAGGGTGAACGCTTGGAGAAGCCTCAGACAACTCCCATCTGTTTATGAGACTGTGAGTATCTTGATTATATTGAGATAGGGAGTTTGGTAAGTGAGATCTGATAGTAATGACTGTTGGTGATGTAGGTCGGCCACCAGGTCCATCAGGGGATGGTGATAAGATGGATAAATGTGACAAGGCCGCCATAGATGGCGAAAGATGAAATGGATCCGACGCATCACTAGCACTTCCATCCATCCAGTTGGTATCGGATAAAAGCCGAATAATAATAGCTGGTGTTACGGTATTCAAGGCAGGATTGACTGGCTTGTCAGGAGGGTTGTTGCCAGGACTGCCCCATTTTATAGCAATTCTGGCTATGCTCAGCTTCTTTGCCGTAGTTGCAAATGCCAAAATAAGGGTATTATCTAGCCTACTAGTTAGCTCTGTTGCAAGGCTCATGATATAGGAGATACATACTTTTGTCTGCGCATATTGACGCATGTGTGATGAGGTCGTCCGAGGAGGATATACTCTCGATCTCTGAGGATAGCTCATGCCACTTCCCATCCGCTTGAGGCCACAAGAGTGACAAGGAACCACTCGTACTCACGGTAATCAGGGCCGACTTATGGGCATTTGGAAAGCACGGCCCAAAAGCAATTGCCTGAGAAATCTCGTACCTATAGTCTGTCGACGTCTTGACAGCTACACTTTGAATGCCAGGCTAGGATATATTTAGAGAAGATTCACCCATCACATGATGCAAACATACCTGTCGTTGGTTTCCGGGTGATATATTTATCCAATATGCGCCAACTACGGTGCGAAGATCCTCAATGGGATCTGAGTTGCTGTTCCGAGTGAAAGTAGGCTTGTTCAAGGACTGTCCCAGATTCAATATCGCAATACGACCAGCAGAGTCAATAGCAGCCAAGTCAGACCCATTGGGGCTCCAACAAAGATGTTTCAGTTGGCATCCATCAGCGATTGGGGCGACCTGAGGGATAATGGTAGGGTCACTCAAGTCCCACGAGCCGTCTTTGGGGTGAATCCGCAGATTACGGAATTCTAACCCCAGCCCATTTGAAGTGATGGAGGCAATAGACCCCCAGCGCGACCATGCAATACTCCTATTCTCTATCGTCAGCTTGTCGTTTTTCAGTCTTCATCTTTGGGGGAGGTGGCTAGGACGTACTGGCAACAGCCGCTTCCACGTAGCTCGTCGACCCGTTGGAAGAGCTCCTTTGGCGGTGGCCGGGCCGGAGGTAAGAGACCACCAGCCCCATCTCCAAAGAGATCATCTATGTCAACCTCCATATCATCGTCCATCATGAGCGGCATCACCCTTTTACTTCCACTTCCATGTGCGAATATCGCAGCCCACCCAACATGAGGCTCTCACCAATTACAGCAAGCGAATACTTTTCCGCGCTGTGATTGGCTAGAGAGGATAAAGGATATATGTAACGGCGTCAAGAGTGATTCATGTGATTATAATGGATTATAGAGGTGCTTTTTAGCCGTTAGTATGCGTTTATAGTATGCGTTATATTGGAATCTGCATGCCTGTTCAATGATATAGTCGTATATCCAATCCACTCGGACAAAGTTGCTTTGTTGGTGTGTTGCTTTCCCACAAGCTGCAGGGATGCCGCACCATGCCACCACAATGGGTTTAGTCCGCGTGTCTCTTAGTGGAACACCCACCCACCCATTGACACGGCAACCAGCGGATCCTCGATATTTGATTGTGAAAATGACGCTGGGCAAACAGATCTCTAAAAATTTAAAAATGCGATGCTGAAAAATAGTACAAATAGCTGTGATTTTATTTGTTTTTTGCTCAATATCATATTATAACGAGGCTGATTTATCGTATAAGAGCATAAAATAGTAGTAAAGAGCAACCGGTGCCGTGTCACTTTCGCGCCGGGAATGTCGAGAAGAGAGTAGTAGCAGTTTGGACCATTGTTACCAAAACCGCCATTTATGACTCTCGGTTAGAAGACTAGCCTGTTCACTTTCCATCCCACCCACCCCCAGCAAAAAGAGGAATGGGCCGGCCACCATAACAAACAGCCCGCCCTAAGGCTAATGAAGAGCCTCCCCAAACGACCTAACAACGTACCTTCCTTCATTACACTCGTCATCCGCCGCTTCCCATTTCGACAACCGCCTCAACACGACAACCAAACGACAATAGGGGAAGCTAACGACATAGACAGCTCGAAAAATGCAACAGTAATTCGGCAGCAGGAGCAACCCATTTCGAATACCCCAAAGTTACAGCCGCTAAAATGGACGACATGCCGGCCATGTCGTCGCCTCCTTCTCCACCGGAGTCCCTGGTTTCCTCCCCTCTGTCTATGAGATCCAGGTCGCCAACACCCCCATACGAATACCCTTCTCCTACGTCTTCTCAGCCGTCGGGAAGTAGGTCGCCTTCTGCAGCACGCGACATGCAAGAGCGACCAGATGGACCGCCGCCAGCCAAGAAGCGCAAGCTCACTCAGCCCAAGGAACGGACGACGGAGTATTTGGATTTGCACACCCTCGACGAAAGCTCTGACCCGGAGAAGCGGGAGCAGGATGATCTGCAGCTCCAGCGTCTTCTGAAGGTCTTACGGACGAAGAGGAAGATTGTTGTAATTGCTGGGGCTGGAATTTCTGTTTCGGCTGGCAGTAAGAAATTACCTCATTCATTTTAACTTGTCATAACTAACCAAACTTCAGTTCCCGACTTCCGATCTTCCACTGGTCTTTTTACCACCCTTCGCAGTCAGCATAATTTAAAGACTTCTGGAAAACACCTTTTTGATGCGTCCGTATACAAGGACGACTCCTTGACAGCCTCCTTTCATGACATGGTCCGCGAGATGTCGCACATGACTCGGCAAGCAACGCCGACAATGTTCCACCATATGATCGCGACAATTGCGGAAGAGGGCCGCTTAATGCGCCTATACACGCAAAACGTGGACGGGATCGATACATCCCTAGAACCGCTCCGGACAAATATCCCTCTTAATTCAAGGGGACCTTGGCCAAAAACTATCCAGCTTCATGGCGGATTGGAGAAGATGGTGTGCACAAAGTGCAGAGCGCTGTCCGACTTTGACGGCTCGCTATTCGAGGGTTCGGAGCCGCCATCGTGTAAGGCATGTGAGGAATTAGATGAAATTAGAACCACACTGGCTGGGAAGAGAAGCCACGGCATTGGCCGCCTCAGGCCGAGAATGGTGCTCTACAACGAATACAACCCCGACGAGGAAGCCATCGGTGCCGTCACAACAGCCGATCTAAAGAGTCGCCCTGACGCCGTCATCGTAGTCGGCACGAGCCTGAAGGTCCCAGGCGTAAGGCGCATCGCACGTGAGATGTGCCAAGTCGCGCGCGGCCGCAAAGATGGCTTCACAGCCTGGATCAACAACATGCCTGAACCCGTCGGGCCGGAGTTCAAAAACTGCTGGGACCTAGTGATCCGCGGCGACTGCGATGAGGTTGCGCGCCATGCTGCTATTCCAAAATGGGATGATAAAGATGTTGGGCCGTACACCGTTCTGCCTAGCCGCAGTGTTCCAAAGTCGCCTATGAAGGTTGAGTTGGGCAGTGCAGCTAAACACAAGGCTGTCGAGAAGACACAGGGCATGGTGACCCCCACCGCCAGCCCACGCACCCGCAGCCCTGCCCCAGCGAAGGATTTGAAGAAGATGAAGCAACCCAAGCTCTTCGCCTCTGGAACCTCTACCACTAAGGTTACCAAACCCACTTCCACCACCGCAGCAGCAGCGGGCAAAAAGAAGGCCCCCGCCGTTAAGAAACTCGCCGCAGCAGCAAAGAACACGAACAAAATCACAAAAGCCTTTACAACCACCAAGTCCTCCAAATCTGTCTCATCTGGGAAGGCCATCAAGCACGAGCCGCTCCCGCCTATGTTCCCTAACCTTAGTAAGGCGGCCTCGTCATCGCCTATGCTACCGCTGTCTATGGTGGAGGTGAGGAATAATGCCGAGACACCAGTGAAGCGCGAGTATGATGGGAAAGCCGAAGCGCCGGAGCCAGACTCGCCGAGTGCGCAGTTGAGGAGGGAAGGGGGGAGGGAGACGGTGTCGCCTGGAGGAGTACCGAGGGGAATGGGGCATCTGATTGAGACTTGAGGGCTGGTTTGGGGATGGTTTGGGTTGGATCCGGAGTGCTGGGGATTATTTGTGAAGAGAGGGGAGGAGAGGGGTTATACTATACCGAGAGGCTGTGTGCGTTATGGCGCTAAGACAGGACAGCACGCGGTGTCGTGCTAGGCCTGCTAGGGTGTCATACCATCCTTCCTTCATCCATGTCCGCATTTTTTGGGGTTCTTTAGGGGCCGTTTCATATCGCCCATCGGAGGCAGAGCATAGCATTGCATGCTTGGTGTTGACTTAAGGTCATGGTCATATACAGATAAGATAGTGAGTGAGTGGCAGTAGTGCTAGTGGGTTTTTTTTTAGAATAGGGTTATACTCTCTCTGGCTGGGGTGTCTGGCTGGGTAATTATATTTGTTTTACTGGTATTATGGTATGATTTGAGTGGTTTGAATGAGTGAGGTGGAGTGAAGGGAGTTGTGAGAGAGTGACGGGTGAGGTTGACCATGATGGACTGGTGGGGCTCATGTGAGTTTCTGAGGGAGGTGTTCTAGATAGGACGGGGATGGAGAGCTTAGGTGATGGGACTTGGTGGTTAAGTATCACATCATCATTAGAGCGAGATGGTTTATGTGGAGCGAAAGCAATGGAGGCGTGTGTCTGATAGTTTTGGAGCGGAAATATAAATTTATAGTTCCAATTTGGTGTCCACTTTAATATTGACATTCAACGCCCTACAAAATAATATCTGCAGTAATTTTACAAGCATTCATTTTTGAAGCCGAATATTCTTGTTCTACAGAAAATATTACCCAATAACTATCAGATGTGCACCAGTGTAACGCCCCCGCTATGCGAACCCACCGTACTTTATATCCCGAAACTCCAGAAAATGCATAACCCTAAGTCCCTCCACTCATTGGCCTCCGAATACCTTATTCCATATTCCCATCCCCATCCTCATACTCAATCTCAGCCGTATCCCCCGTCTCCTTCGGCTCCTGCGCCTCATGATACTGAATCGCATCATCAAGATAACTCAAGATAGCCCCCACACTATCCTCATCCTGCACATCAAGCCTCAAATACGACACCATACTAAAGCTCTCAATCAACCCCGCCACCGCACGATTCAACCGCCTAAAACTCTCTCCCCGCATCATACTCCCACTCTCCATCGGATCCCCCACCCCCGGCTCCTCCCCGCCCCCAAGATCCGAAGGATCATCATCCAACAGCGACGCATCGGGGTCCAAAAACCGCTTCAGCTCCCTCTTGCCCACTTGCCCCTTGACTAGATCCATCTTGGATAGGATATTCACATGCGGCACCTCGAGCATAATCATCGCCGACATAGCCGACAGCGTGCCTGCAAAGAATTTGGCCCGATCAACCACAAACGTCGCCTCGAGCAAATACGCCGCCGCGAGATTAACGCTCAGCCCGCCCTGCATCGTGAGGTGCTTGACCAGCGCCGGGAGGACGGGGACGTGAGTGTACAGCTCTATTTGGCCGGGCATGTCGATCACAATCAGGTACTCCTCAGAGAGCGGGTCGATGGCTTCGGTGATGAAGTCGAGGTTCTCGAGGAGGAATTCGAAACAGTAGATCAGGCCGCCGTTGGGGCCGAGGCCCATTTCCTCCATTACGTCGGAGAGGGAGATGAGGTCTTTGATGTCGAGGTCGGGCTCGTGGTCGAAGGTCTCGGCGGCGGGGTCGAGGTTGATGTAGAAGGAGGAGCGGCGGTTGTGGTGGAGGTGGGTGATGAGGGAGCTGCAGAAGGTCGTCTGGATGGGTGAGGGTTAGAAGGATTCATGGGCTCTGGGGGTGAGAGAAGGGGACTGACCTTGCCGGCGCCCGCAGGGCCCATGACCAGCACACCGAATTTGGACATTGTGAAGTTTTTGTGTGTTGGTGGGCGAATGTTAAAGTCGGCGCATACCTTGGAGGGGATGGGGATCGGTGAGGCTGAGGAGGAGGGGTTATTTTGCTATGCGATCATAGAAATTTGCAGTGTTGCTTGCTCGGCCTCGCCCGAAAGGCTGACGAATGAGAAGGCTGCGTTGGTTACATCGGGATACATGGGTTTTGGGGGGTTGGTGGTGGAAACCCGGCGGGAAAATAAGCAAATCCGAAGTACCCCGCAGTACAATTTTGTAGTTTCTCGGGGTTGAGCACATCTCAGTATCCCCCGACGTGTTCAGTTTCAAAGAAGTGCAAGGTTTAGGCTTTTCTCATGCAGCACGTGTATTACTATAGAACTCCGGAATACGGAGTATACAGTAGTATACGTAGAACAGTATGAGTTGTTAAGGGGATATTCAATTCTTTGCAATTGTGGTTCCGTGAAGGCCAAATTCAGTAGAGTACCAAGAGTTTCTGCGGGGATGGCGTTAGATGCTGTAGAATCCGAGCTGAGCCTCGAGTTGGGTGTCTGATAGGAGGCACGTGCAATCACGCACTTGGTGCGACTCGGGGAGTTTAGGCGTTTGGCTGAAAAGCTATTGTAAGTGGTGGTTAAGTGGCCGGCTACGGAAGGGACAAGGGGAGGGGGACAAAGAAAAAAAGACAGACCATTCTCACCGCTCAGCTAATGTACGGTACCTCTCTTCATGCTTCCCCGATTGCAACATCGCATCCTCATGTTGAGGTATTTTCTGTATAATGTAGAGGGGCTGGGGATAGTAATTATGAAGAGTTTATATGTTTATATAAATTCAGAAGTTAAGCTAGAATGCTTCAGTATTAATGCTATCGCTTGTATATAAATTATTCTATTTTAAAGCTGTCGTTTTCGTATTTTTTCTTTCTCGCCATGTTGTACCTTGCGCGGTTTATCGTGCTGTCGGGTACATTGGACGGACACATTTTAGAGAAATGGTGCCTTCTCGCCTCGCTAAAATAAATTAGACTCTATCGTCCTCCGAAGTTCTAATCCTGCCCCACTACTTCTTCTCAACCTTCCCCTCCCCCTCTTCACTTTCTTCTACTCTTCATTCCTCTCTCTCTATACCCCTCTAGACTTTCTTGTCTTTATATTATCTCAATCTTCTCTATACCTCAAACCTCTCTCCTCCCCTTCAATCCATTCAATATGACTGCCAACGGATCTACCCCAGGTGGCCACCACAACCAGGGCAACTTCTTGTTCACCGTAAGTCAAAAAAACCCCGCTCTCGCGAGAAATATCGAATTCTGACACGTTTCCACAGTCCGAGTCCGTCGGTGAGGGTCACCCAGACAAGATCGCTGATCAGGTCTCCGATGCCATCCTCGATGCCTGCTTGACCGATGACCCTCTCTCCAAGGTTGCTTGCGAGACCGCAACCAAGACCGGTATGATCATGGTCTTCGGTGAGATTACCACCAAGACCAAGCTTGACTACCAGAAGGTCATCCGTGGTGCCATCAAGGACATCGGTTACGATGACTCCGCAAAGGGCTTCGACTACAAGACCTGCAACGTTCTCGTTGCCATTGAGGAGCAGTCCCCCGATATCGCCCAGGGTCTTCACTACGAGCAGGCTCTTGAGCAGCTCGGTGCTGGTGACCAGGGTATCATGTTCGGTTATGCCACTGATGAGACCCCTGAGCTCTTCCCATTGACCCTTCAATTGGCACACAAGCTTAACGCTGAGATGAGCGCTTCCCGTCGTGATGGCTCCATCCCATGGTTGAGGCCCGACACCAAGACCCAGGTCACCATTGAGTACAAGCACGACAACGGTGCCGTTGTCCCTCTCAGAGTCCACACCGTCGTTGTCTCTGCCCAGCACGCCGAGACCATCACCACTGAGGAGCTCCGCAAGGAGATCCTCGAGAAGGTCATCAAGAAGGTCATCCCCGCCAAGTACCTTGACGACCAGACCATCTACCACGTAAGTTGATTCTAACACATGGATAGGGATGATAAACTAACAAGACTAGATCCAACCCTCCGGACTTTTCATCATCGGTGGCCCACAGGGTGATGCCGGTCTGACTGGCCGTAAGATCATCGTCGACACATACGGTGGATGGGGAGCTCACGGAGGTGGTGCTTTCTCCGGAAAGGATTTCTCCAAGGTCGACCGCTCCGCCGCCTACGTCGCTCGCTGGATCGCCAAGTCCCTCGTCAACGCCAAGCTCGCTCGCCGTGCCCTCGTCCAGCTCTCGTACGCCATCGGTGTCGCTGAGCCCCTCTCCATCTTCGTCGACTCTTACGGAACCTCCGATAAGACCTCTGACGAGCTTGAGAAGATCATCCGCGCCAACTTCGACCTCCGCCCTGGAGTGATCGTCAAGGAGCTCGACTTGGCCAAGCCAATCTACTTCCAGACCGCCAAGAACGGCCACTTCACCAACCAGAGCTTCACCTGGGAGCAGCCTAAGACGCTCAAGTTCTAAGCGTCTCCGCTCACACCATCACACACACAAAAACCATAGTAATAATAGATCCGACGGGGACTCAACGTCCCTCTCCTACCTCTTTTGACGACAACGGCCATCTCTTCCCATGATGATGACTGATGACATCTCCAAACTTTTCCCTTAGATTTTTCACGCGGCGAAACGGGTCTATATGCACAGGGCGGCGGGGCGGTCTCAACGACTGCGGGGTTATGTTAAGCGAAATCTGCATTTTATTGATGGCCGATTTTTTGTTACTATTTTTTCTGTAGCAGAAATGGCCAATTCTTTTTACCTTCTATTCTTTGAAACTTTGTGTTATACACGACCAAAAAAAGCTTTCCGGAAAAATATCATGAATATATATTTGTGGCTATTCTTTTTTGGAAAAGTCTTTCAACATAGACCATTTAGAGACTTCGAGACGGGAGCAAAGACAGACAGACATTTTCTTATGCTTTTATGAGCAATCGGGGCGTTAAACGGAGAATTTCAACATTTTCTCTGATTTTATGCATAGCGGGTAGGGTTGGCAAGGGACGGATGATTGGAAAGGGAAATGTCTGGTTGCGGCTCTGGGGGGTGCGTATGTTGTATGTGACGACGTCCTTTTTTTTTCCCTTTGCCTTCTTGCGAGGAAAGCATGGCGGGGTTGAGGATGTGAAAGGCTTTCTTTTCTTGCATTTACTTCCTTGCTCTCTTTCTGTTTCCGGTTCCATGGAGGAACGGGGATGGTAGATGGTTTGGGTGGGTGTGGTAGATAGCTTTAATATCAGCTTGTCTCGAACCAACACCATCGTTTCTGTGTTTGTGAGAGCTATACTATTGTTGTCACGGTGTTGTGATCTTGGGAGCTGTCGTTTGCTGAATATACGTCTCCCGACCTTAGAGCTGGAAGATATTAGACACTGCTAGCGCGCAGCTGAATGAACAACCCACCCGCCTACACGATACTGAGGCTATGGAAGCTGTCGTTTCCGAATATACGTCTCCCGACCTCCGGGCCCTTAATATACTAGATACTACTAGCGCGCAGCTGAACGACCGACCGACCCGCCTACCTCTCTCCTGATATCGCAATTCAGCCCCCAGCGGCGTGGCCTAGCCTGGAGCTCAGAGCTCAAAGGTGTTAGCTCTCTCCGTCTATGTAGGGATATCCCCAGTCCCGATTCCTTATAGCAAAGAGCTATATCTCGAGTTCAGAGGGAAAGAGTAATCGGCTAATTTAGGAAGGAACGTTCCTTCCGTCCTTCCTCGGGACTTTTGCCAGATGCATGGGAAGGAACGACTACCGATAGGTAAGGGAAGGAACGATCCATGAAAGTAAGGAAGGAACAAATGACGAAATCGAGTCCAGAGGGGAAGGAACGACCGACTGTAGAGGAAAGGAACGTTCCTTCCTAAACTGGGAAACTTACAGAAAAATGGGAAGGAATGATCGTAGGACATTTTTTTATTTTATTTTAAAAAAGGGTTTGCGTTCCTTCCGTCTAAAGTCGCTGGCTCTCTCGTGATTATGAGGATAGAGAGTAGCTATGGTGGAGCTGGAAGGTGGGAGCTCTGCACTCTTAAGGGATGTGGGGATATTCCTCATCCCGATTACTTATAGGGGCTGTATGGAGCTCTCCTTGTGTTAATCCTATCGATCGATCGGCGGAGCTGCTGGCTCTCCTGGGGTTTGTAGATGTGAACTGTGGTGCTGATACTAAGCTCCCAAACTATTGTTGACAATCCCCGTGATCGTCGTCTGTAGTAATTATAACAGCCCCCCCTCCCTTCAGCAGCATAGCGTACCTTGGTCTGATATTACTAGTGCTAATACTAAGCTCTCTATCATTTGCGAATCCCCATGATCGACTGAACGGTGGGTCTGTTGTAATACGTAACAGTTCCCTCGACATCGTAGTGTGCTGTCTGTACCTTGGTAGGTAGCACCGAGTTTGAGCTCAGAGCTGGGAACTTTATGGTTCTAAAGGGAGTTATTGGGAACCGAACCTACGTAGTTATGGGATATATGGCAGAGCTGACTCTATTGATTATCTGAAGTTCTGCCCTGCTTTTCTCGCAACTAACACTTCCGTTCACGAATATCAAATATCAACCGCCGAAGCTATGACCTACTAGTCCCCAGCTGAACACCTCGATCGACCGACCTGGCCCGGTGTCCAAATTAATGATATCTCCTCACCCTCCTATCACCACCCAGTGACCGTCGTGCTCCACCAGATGGGGATCGAGTGAGCGGCTGGATCGGATCTTAACCCTTTTTCTTGCCTCTGGTGGAGGTTAATCTTGCGAGTAATCTAGGTAGTTCAAGGTTAGCCTCATTTCGGAGGTGTTGGTGGTATTTTTGGGTTGGTTGGTTGTGGATAGGGGCGGGTGGTGGTCGGTGCTGGATCGTTTAGTAGGGGGTGGATGGGGTGATGAGCGGTGGACTGTGCGAGGGGATAGGGGGTTGTTTGTTGGGATGATTGATTGATAGTCCACTGTGGGCTATTGGGGTTATTGGGGTTATTGCTTCGTTGGGTTCCCGTGGGGGCCGAGGGGGGTGGTTGAAGATGGAGTAGATTGGCTGTCCTATTCTGTCTTGTTTTATTTTGTTTTGTTTTTGTTCTGTATATCTGGGGATGGAAGGGTGTTCATGCATGGAGGGACGTTTATGCACGTGTTATAGATGGAGGGAGGGAGATGATGATACTACTGGTCGTATCAACTGCCTTCCTATCCAAAAACAGCAAGCGGCAGTAGCGGCGGCCAGGGCCCTCGTGACTGCGTATGTAGATGGACCCTGAAGCTCCTCGAAGAAACGAGTACCGCTCTCGAGAGAGTTACTCTGACGTTGTACTACTCTGAAGTTGTACTACTTAATATACGCACTGTACACAATGGAATACTATTGGACAGCATTCCTCCAAGCGCCATAACCGCACGGAAATGGGCTGGTTGGACTGGTCTGTGGTGGTCGTTGCGGTCTTTTTTCTTGGGATCGCAATCTCGGTAATTTGGCGGTGGGAGGGCTGGACTGTAATGGAGTGGGTGTGGCGGTGGTGGTAGTGGTGATAGTGTGATGGTGGTTGCGTTGCGTTGCGTGGGGGAGGGGCTGGTTATCCGGTGGCGTTTACTCTGCGATACCGTACTCCAATACCGTATGTATCTGGAGAGTGAGCGTGAGCGTGAGCGTGACGTTGATGTTGACGCTGAGCTCATGGGCGTGATGACCACTGCGCGCGTGCTGTAATGAGGGTATCTTCGGCGGCAAGTGTATTTGCACGGTTATTGGCTGTTCTATTCTTGTGTTATTCCTGTCAATATCATCGGTGATACCCGTGATATAGCACTGGCTGGCTATAATCTTTTGGTCTCTTCTCTCTGGTGGCTGGCTGTCTTGGCTATGAACATGGTCACATCGTTCCTGTATACTTGCAGCATGTATCACTGTTGCACACCCACCACCGATTGGCGCCTGCACGTTCCTATCTGTCCCTGACGCTTTCCCCAATCCGTCACTAGCTGTTCCTGACTACCCCCCCTTCGTGTTCACCCCTCTCTCCACCACGCACCCCCTTCATCCAATCATCCAATCATCTTCAACAACGCCCACAACGGAAAAAGGGTCGAAGCGCTCTGGCTTTCCTGATGCGGACTCGGCCCGTACGCTCAGAGACAACACTGGATTGAATTGGATACAATGGAGATAATGGAGATAATTGGGACAAGGGGGATACTGGACTCGATGCGCCAATGCCCCCGCCGGTGCACTGTATGGAAGGTCGGAATCCCACGGCGGATGAAGAGGCTGGCCAATCCCCTGAAGCTAATGGCTGTTTTTTTTTTTTGCTCTTTTTTTGCCCTTACAATATTCCTTTTCTCTACTGTACTGTTTTACTATCCCACAGAATATGTACCCACTTCCCCGTGCCGCCCATACATCACACAGTCTCATTGCATTGCATGTACATGTGGTACGGCGGTGCTGCACATACTGTTCTAGTGTACCGTTTATGTCTCTACTGTACTATACTATACTATACTATACTGAAAAAATGTTTGGCTTTGAATTGACTATCTATACATACATACATCCATATATACATACCTACGATACTACTCTACTCCTCTCTCCCAGTACTACCCTAGACTACGACTACTACTTTACTACTCTATTTTACCCTCAAAATAGTAATGATGTCCACCCCAAATCCCTCCACATGCCTGTCATCTTGCCCATCTTAGTTCTTCTTGGTTAATAAGGAAATTGCAATCCCTCGTAGCTTCATAAACTACACCGGCGTTATTCGACTATTCGACTGTTCCTACGACTGAATTCCCTTTGCCGAGAGACCCTCTCCCCTCCACCCCACCCTAGTCCAAGCCCGGCCAGCCACTGTCCTGCTCTCCCCCAGACACAATTCAATACCACACATACTCTAAACTTCGCCAAGGTCATCGGCGTTGGTCCATCTGTACATCTCCATCTGTCTAAATGTCTGATTGTCCTTGTTCCTAATCCAAACGGATCATGGCGCCCGAGATGACAGGGTTCAGCGTCCCAGAATCGACACAGACACAGACACACTCGCCGCCATCGCGATTGCCGACACTACCTTTCCCACAACCACCACCATCGCGCGCCATGTCACGCCCGCTCCCCCATTCTGATACTCCTTCTGCCTCATCCCCATCTGATGTCTCGTCCCCCTCGTCACCGACCTTCCAGCCTGGCCCCGACCCAGATCGTCCTTCTGCCGAGACAGTGAGGCCTCGCGCTTCGTCCCTTGTTTCAACCACCTCCTCCATCAAGAGAAAACCGTTACCGTTGTCGGCCTTGCCTTTGGTCGCTAGATACTCCGTCGAATCGAGCGCCAGCACCTTCGACTCACCGTCGGCCAGATTCTCGAGGCGACCTTCGATAGACAGCCCTACGCTTTACGACCCTTCAGCACACAGATTTCCTGACCTCGTCGAGGAGACGGACCAGGAACAAAGAACCTCATCGTACGTCTCGTATTCCCCTCTGCTCACTAAAGCACTACGAATGCCACCCTCCCTGCCAGCCATCTACATTGTTTCCCTATCGGGTTAAGGATACTGACCGGGTAAACAGCCTCAACATCCCACAGGAACCATACAGACCGCTGTCACCAGTCATCGAAGCTTCAGTTCATCAGACGGATTCGACTGCCACACCAAATCAACCCACCCCTGCCACACACACACACTCTCTCTCTCACTCAATAGGTGGCACCCCTCCGACCTCGTCAGTCCGCCATGCGAGATTGAGGCGTGACTCTGCACTCAGCACTACCTCGAGTTATTATACTTACGAGGATTCGAGTCCACAACACCGCTCCCGCTCAGGAACAATGTCCCTTTTCGCAGCGAAACCACAACCTCCCAACCTCAGCCTGCCTGACAACGATGCTCGCGGCGTTGCCTACGACGCAAGCAACATCAAGAGTCCCGTCGATAAACAGCTCCCCAAGTCGCCTGGTGCGTCTAAAATCGGTTCCTTCTTCGGGTGGGGTGGTGGAAACACTTCGCCGTCATCATCGACGACTACTTTCTCAGAGGATAAGAACTTCTCGCCCATACCGTCGCCGACGTCACCGGCGAAACACTTCTCAAAGTCGATCACTAGTCGTGCAATCCCGATTGGTATCGACGTTCCCAAAGCCAATTCCGCAGACGAGAGCTTCTTTGACGAGGAATTTGGACCATCTAGTGTAGACAGCGCGCCTCAAGTCGGAGAGATGGAGGAGGAACTCAAAACTATCAGTGCCGAGCTGGCCACATCTATAAGGAGGGAGATGGAACTCGAGGATCTCGTTGAACGATTACAAGCGGAAGCTGACAACCCTCGAGGGCCGAATAAGAGAACCAGTGACTACTTCTCTGACTCCGGTACGAGCTCAGTCAAGTATGGTGGTGATACCGATTCGAGGACGGAAGAGATTGAGCGCATGCAGCGGAAGACGGACCGTGAAAAGGCCCAAATTCGACTGGATTGCCAAGAAAAGGTCCAAGAGGAGAGAACAAGACGATCAGCCCTTGAGAAGAAGATTCGCCGGTTGGAAGAGAAGGTTTCACATGTCGACCTCGCGTCGATGAACTCTCTTGATAGTGGCGGTCGATTAAAAGAGTTAGAAGCGACGTGCGAAGATCTACGGCGACGACTTAATGATGAACGGAAGGTCAAGGAGAACTTTGAAGATCTTCTGACCGCACTAAGAGGCGAACTACATACGTCTCATAATGAACGTGACAACCTTAGAGATGAGGTTGTTCCACAACTACGAGCCCGCGTTGAAGGGCTAGAGGCGCAGGCCGCTGAACATGAGAAGCTAGCATACGAGCACACAAAGGTGCAGCAACAGGTGCAGCAACAGATGCAGTTAACTAGGGGCGACAGCGTGCGCAAAATACAGACTGATATACAACAACATATGGACAGCATCGGTGAAGATGGTCCGCAACCTAATTCTGGCCTGAAGAGGTCTACTTCAGTGAGGAACTCAACCGTCACTACTCCCCTAATGAGGTCGCGGCCGACTTCAATGTCCCTGGCCAAGGGCGTGGAGTCAAGAGACATGCTTCTTGAGCGCGTTAAGGACGTCGAGGCGCAACGCGACGCACTGCACCGCGCCCTGAAGAGTCTACTAGAGAGACAAGAACACCAAACTAAGGCAAATGACAAGCGCCTCCGTCAGCTCGAAATCGAGCGCGACAATGCTCTCAAAAGCGCCCCTAAGCGCGCTGGTTACGGCAAAGACGTCTCCAGTTTAAGGGATGAAATTAACACCCTCCGCCGCCGCGCCGACGAAGCCATTGAACAAAAATGGCAGTGCGAGAAAGGGCTAAGCGGCCTGAAAATGGACCTTGACCGCGCTGAGCAGGAAATCGGATCTCTCCGCAACCTCCTCCTCGACAACGGCGTGCCCGTCCCGGAAAACATCCCCGGTTCGCGCAGCAGCGCTAACTCTTCGTCATTGGAACAGGCATACGCTGAGTTGAAGAAGACGTATGCTGCCTCCCTCGATCGGGTAAGGGCGCTGGAGTCCCAAATTCCACAGGATGGGACCACAGACGAGGCACTCAAGACCCTCCAAACCTCGCTCACTAGCGCAATTGCCGACCGCGACTCCGTCATCTCCACCCTCCGCACCACAGAAGTCGCACACCTCTCCACCGAGTCTGATCTCGCATCCCAGCTCCAGCACGCTGCGGAACACATCGAGGGACTAGCAGGACAAGTGCGCGCCCAGCTTTCCGCGAATGCTACCCTCCGCGCTCGTCTATCCGAGACCATCAAGCGCGGGGAGGTGGAGCAGAATGCCAACGTGGCGCGGATCATGGGTATGCAGGGTAAACTTCGCACCCTCGAAGAGGCCCTCATGGCTGCGCAACAAGCTTCTGAGGAGAAGACCGCGAGACATGAGGAGGAGGTTAGGGAATTGAAGGAGTCCCGTAACAGCCAGCTCATCCGCGCCAAGGACGCTATTCGCTCCCCTCGCCTCTTTGCGCCAAAGTCACCCATGAGCCCCCTCTTCGCCGGCGCGAGGAGCCCGAGGTTGGACAACACGTCGTCGGGGAAGGCGATGAATGTTGGTGAGGAGTCGAGGGTGGGTATGCTGAAGAGCCGAGTTGAGGAGCTTGAGCGCGCTCTTAGTGAGGCGGATAGGGAGATGGAGGAGGTGGTTGGAAGGATGAACGTCGCGCAGATTGAGGTTATGGAGTTGCAGAATGAGCGCGAGGAGGCGGTGCGCGCGACGAGAATGCTGGAGAAGAAGGTTGAGGAGGAGAGGCTGAGGGGGTTTGAGGGGAGGTTTAGGTCGTTCCAGACTTGAGACTCCTCCTCCTACCTAGATGGATTGTGTTATACTGCGCTTTAGCGACTGCATTTTTTTTTACCTTGACGGTTGTTTATGCATTTTATTTTGGGGAAGATGGGCGTTGGGAGATGGAGATGGCTGGTATGCTGTCTTGTTGTCGATTTGTTTTTATATATACATGGGATTATGGCTCTCTTTGAGTCCCTCACCCTATCCGATTTGGAGATGGCACCCCGGGGGGGAAGGGGATTGTTTAATTCTTAAACCTTATATATAGTATATAAGTATATATTGTGCTGGGAGATGTAGGATGGATGATGTGTTTGGATAATTTACATATGGAGATAGGAAAGGATAGATAGACAGATAGGAGAGAAGGGTGGAGGATATATGAGAAATGTATATTCAATCTATCTATTTTGTTTTTACATGTGACTTTCTAACACCATTCCAGACACTTCCAGGGTTAGCAATTCGAGTAGACTCATGAGTTTGAAACCAAACTCAACTCATTGAGTTGAGTTTAGACCTGTACTCAAACTCAAACTCACCAACTCGAGTAGACTCATGAGTTAATGAGTTAGAAAATGCATTAAACCTATTTAAGTGTATATATTACCTAATTAGGACTAAGTTGCAATAAGATAAGATAAGATAAGATAAATTACTAATGTAATTGCTTATAGATGCTTATAAATTAGCATATAAAGGCTTATAAATGCTTACAAATGATTATAAATGATTATAGATGCTTATAGATGATTATAGATGATTATGGATGCTTATAGATGCTTCTAGATGCTTATAAATTAGTATATAAAGACTTATAAATACTTACAAATGCTTATAGATACTTATACATGCTTATGAATGCTTATAAATATATATAAAGATATATAAAGATATATAAAGATATATAAAGATATATAAAAGCTTTTAAGTATATATATGTTCCAGCCCTGCCACCAAGTAGGCTCCTTGGCCAACTGGCCGGCCCTGCCACCAAGTTTTCACTTTGCGAGCGGGCTGGCCTAACCACCAAGTGGGGGTGTAGATAGTATCGTAGAAAATTCAAATCTTCCTATATTCTACAACTATAGTTATGGCTACTATTGCTTCAATTAACCTGTTTCCAAACGATGTACACACTGCTTTTGAAGCATATATAAGCAGCCCTACTTACTCTAATCGCGAGCAACTCTCATATAAGAAATGGGGTGATATACAATCAATACTATACAATCCAACAGCCTTCAAACCAATAGATCAAGAGTCTATGAACCTTAAACACCATGTGCAATTCGACTTTGAGCTTATTAATAATGAGCTATATAAGCGGAAGGATATACAGTATCAAAACCCTCGATATATAGTTCTAAAAGCAGAGGTGTTCGATATTATTGCACAAGAGCATCTCAAGCTACTATATACAGACTGTAACAAAGTATGGCCTACTATCAATAAAGTGTAAGGATGTTGAATTTATACTCAAATGGTGTAAGAATTGTATATTAAATTGACCTGCTATTACAAAAGTCCCTCTAGTCCCTATTATAAGTGGAAGAGCATAGGAAAGGGTTCAGATTGACCTAATTGATATGTGTCATAAGCCATCAGGACAGTATAATTGGATTTTGCATATAAAAGATCACTTTTCAAAGTATATACAGCTATACCCACTAAAGAGCAAGTATATAGAGCCGATTGCAGACTGCTTTGCTCTCTTTATTGCAGCCTTCCTACCTCCTAAGATTATACTAACTATTTTATAGAGATGACCAAATTCCAAGTCTATATAGACAAAGCATTATAGACTCTTTATATATATATTATAAAGTAGGATATTCTTTTCCTTATAACTTTGTAGTAGCAATAATAAAGATATTAAAAATATCTTTATATACTTCTAAAAGAGCCTATTCTTCTTCTATAAGCCTAATATTTTCTTTGTTTTTAAAGACTTTAGTTTTAGAAGTAGTAATAACTATTTCTATAGGCTCTTTAAGATATAAGAAATTCTTAAGTATATAAAAGATAGAAGACCATCTTATAGAGGTATCTATTAAAAGTTTAGTATATACTAACTTAATATAAAATAATACTAACTATTTATAGGACTTCACAACTTGATTTTGATAATGAGTTACCTCTTATTTGTAAGGACACAGGGCACTGGCTTCAGAATAAGTGCATATGGGAGTGCGAGTCTGATGGGTTGCGGTGCTATCCTATAGGTCTACTACGAAAGATACAAAAAAGATAAAGGGGGAGCTTTGTCGCCCAGAATTGTGAAGTACCCGAAACGGGTCCGACTCGACTAACCCGCCTTAGTGCTTAGCATGTGACCCGCAACCCATCCGCATCAACCCCGACTCCTATCTCTTAAATATCGAAGTAAGGAGGCATCCTTACATTATTAAAAATAAAAATCAAGAAGAAGATAACTCTTTAGATGACTTTGAAAGGCTTTATATTCACAAAATCTAAATGAAGATTTAGAGACAGAGATTACTCTCTACTTTTTAGAACCTAGTTCTCATTTTAAAGTAAGTTGCCCTTTTATACAACCTTATTTATACTAATATTTATAGATCTCTCCATTAGACTTTTGGAAAGCAAATAAGAGTAGATTCCCTACCTTATCTACTATTGCTAGAAGGTATTTACAAATACTTGCTACTAGTGCTCCTATAGAGACCTCTTTTAGTATAGGAGGACTTATTATTTCTAAGATTAGAAATAAGTTATCTAAGGATGTTTTTAAAGTAATAACTTGCTTAAAGAGTTGGGGGTTTATAGAGGATGAGGAAGAAGAGTTAGTAGAGGACTTTTTAGTTAAATTGGTAGTCTAGGACCTATAGAATATTCATTTCATTTCTTAAGCGATTTGTAGGTCATGTGACTTTTAATCACATGACTTCTACTCATCTAACTCATGAGTTTGAGTTACTCACCAACTCATGAGTAGGATGAGTTTAATGAGTTTTATTGCTAACCCTGGACACTTCTAAAGAATTACGCCTTTACCGCGAACCTCCCAAAAAGCCCAATTTAGAAGTTGAACAAACCCACTCTCCGAATTCCCAGACTCAACCCGCTGATGCTGATAAAACCCCACAGAAGTCCAATCTAAACAAACCCCCTTCCTGGATTCCCAGACTCAACCCGCTGATGCTGACGAAACCACTCAACCGCCTCCATCTTTCTACGAACCTCCAAAAAGTCCAATCTAAACAAACCCCCTCCCCGAATTCCCAGACTCAATCCGCTGATGCTGACGAAACCCCACAGCAGCCTCCATCTTCACCCCCATCTTCGCCATCTTCCCCCCCTCCACAAGTGCCACCACCTCACTCGGATGCACCACATTGAACAGCACCATAACCCCACACATCAGCACCGCATCGAAAATATACAGATACACCTCATGTCTCAACAAGTACCCGTCGAAGCCCTGCAGGTACTCGATGACGCGGAAGATCGACCGCACCATTATCAGCACGCTGGCGAGGTACAGCGTGATCAGGTGTTTGCGCCACGGCTCGCTCTGCGCGCGCACGGTGGGCGACTTGTGCATGGCGCGGTCGAAGTGGATCGCTACTGCGATGAAGAGGCCGAAGAAGACGAGTTGCACGAAGAGCCCGACGACGACGAGGTTGGAGCCCAGTTTGACGGATGAGGCGGTGCCGGAGGATTGGATGCCGCCGCCTGTTTGGGATTCAGTGTTAGGAATGTGATAATTGGGCAGAGAGATGGGAGGCCGGGGGGGGGGTAACGTACCACCCATTTGAAGGAGGAAAGATGCGACGTCCCCGCAGACGAAGAGCTTGGTGAGCCATCTCTTCTTTATCAGGGCGCGAGACTCGCCGTCGGCGAGGGCGATGATCCGGCTTAGTTGCATGTAGATGCTTGCTGCGAAGAGGGCGGGGGCGACGAGGAGGAGGAGGGTTTGCATGATGTAGGGGCCCAGTGACCAGTTTGGGGTTTGGTTGCTGGAGACGACGCGGCCGACGTAGCCGAGCCATTCAACTGGGGGAAGTGGTGTTAGTGGGATGTGGATTGAGGTGGTGGTGGTGCTGGGAAACGGGAGAGAGGGGGGGTGGACGCACAGAATCCTCCTATTAGGAGGGGGATCATGAACCAGGCTCTTGTGCGGAGGAGTTGGTAGGAGTGGAGGAGGGTTGATGTGAGGAATAGGGCGATGAAGATGATGGCTGCTACCATGGAGGGGTCATAGTGGTAGAGTTTGAATTCCGACATTGGTGTGGTCGGAAGGGGTGATGGTTGTGATCCCAAAATCCAATTGATAGAGCCGGATTCTTGAAGTTGAGAGAACAGTTGATAATGAGTGAGTGGTAATAGAAAAGAGCAATTAACAACGAGCGGATGGTAATAGGAGAGAACTGTCAAGGCGGTATTATCTCGATGAGCTTTGAATCTGCCATCTTACATGTGCGGCAGTTGTCTTTATATCTATATTTTTGTGTTTATATATATCACTTTGGCGGCTTCGTATGATAAGGCTCAACGTACCCTATACCTAATCGAAACAAGCTGCGGCGAATATAAAGTTTGAAGTCACGTACTCTATACCTATTCGAGCCAAAAAGAAAGCTTCCGTATTCTTAAATGAGAATGAAGATAGCCTCGATCGTACACGCCGTACACTATACCTAATCCGACCTAACCTATCTGCAAATAAGCATTTTTATTTTTTAGCGCATACGCGGCAGAACTATATTTGCACTATGGCACTACTGTACGCGCAACCGCTAGGGCGGTGCAGTATTTGATACTACCCGATACACCGGTGTCTGCGCTTACATTAAAAAGAGGTCTTCCGTATCACATCGCTGCAATAGGTTGCGAGTACGAGTAGGCATAGTGAATGCGAATACCCTATGCGCCATTACTGTGCACGTGGGATTTAGCTTTTTATCCGGCAGGAAGTGCTGGATAATATGTTATTACGGGCTTGAGATATGTCATCGAGGCGCAAGCATTCAAAGTCTCGGCATGGCTGTTTACAGTGCAAAGCGGCTCATGTTAAGGTGTGGAAGCCAGGATCAACCCTCCGCCCACCCCCCAAAATTCTAAAGCTAACTTAAAACAGTGTGATCTTGCCCAACCAGCGTGCGGCAAATGCATGAAGAATGGGAAGAGTTGTCAATTCCAAAATCTAGTTGATGGAAGGTTTTCAAACACCACATCTGCATTATACAGTCAGGGCCATGCAACAAATCCACCGCTGCTGACATTTGTCCGGCAAGAAGGGGCATTAATTGCTCGAGAAAATGTGTTATCAGATGAGTTGGAGCTCATGCACCATTTCTCAACAGTCACCTACCAAACAATGGCCAAACGCAACGACCTCCGCCAAATGTGGCAGATCCAGGTCCCCAAGCTGGCATTAAAGCAAAAATATCTAATGCACAGCCTCTTCAGCATCACATCATTACACATGGCTATCTCGCATCCGGAAAGCCAATCGTTACATATTGATCGAGCCATACGATACTACAACATTTGTCTCCCGGAATTTACCTCGAATCTGCAACACATCACCCCGGAAAACAGCTCATCATTATTCATCTGTGCAGCTCTGACTATTATTTTCGCCTTCAGCCTCCCCTTGTTAAGACCACACGAGGAGCCAACCAGCGCTCTCGAGGAGATCTCAGGCATCTTTGCGCTCCTACGAGGCATACCATTCGTGATGAGAGGAATGTTTGAGTGGATCCGACAAAGCGAAATAGGGCCTCTATTCGTAGACCGCGCGGTGGACCGCTCAATCGTATTATCAGACGATGTCATAGACGCGCTCAAACTTCTTGAAGACCGGAACCAATTGACATCGAAGTCGGAGTCCGAGAAGGATACGTACACCCTTGCTATCCAACGGTTGAAGGAAGGGTTTATGGTGATATCGTCCAAGGATCGGGAAAATGGGATGGTGCTTGGGTGGGTTATCCAAATTGGCCAGGAGTATATTGCGTTCCTGCGCTCGCGGCAGCAGATGGCTTTGGTGATTCTGGCTTACTATGGTGTCCTCCTCGATGGGATCAGAGATACGTGGTGGGTGATGGGGTGGGGGAGGAACCTGATTCAAGAATTAAACCAGGTTGTAGACGATGAATGGAAGAGTCTGATGGTGTGGCCTATGAATAAGGTTACTATGGGGAGATGAATATAGTTAGTTGTTTGTATATATCACAATGAGGGGCCACAGGGCCACAAGCATAACGAAAGCAATTCTAGATAGGCTGCTTATATTGCTAGCGCGGTTCCACCGAGCCACAGTACCGCTGTGCTACTAAGAAACCGAGAACAAGCGGACATGCACCACACCGAGGTTTCTGCTATACGCCTCAGCCCATAAAGCGTAGAAGTCCATCCTATACATCCTGCTTCTTAACCTAACGCATCCCACCAAATATGCTCCTGTTGGTATATCTATCGTGCCATGTCCGCTCCGCCCCCATCGTCATTGCCGCCGCCACATCTCTCAAGCACACCACTACCATCAGCCAGGCCCCCTGGTGGTATTATAGAGAGCTCAACCAAATCAAAAATCACCTTTTCTAGAAAAACAACGCCAGAATGCCAAATAAGTTTTCAAATGATGCAAAACGGCCCCAATGCAAACCGAACCCGTCCCAAAACCACCAATGATTTTTAGCTTAATAAAGTTAAGCTCTCCGCGAAAATGCGCGCCCAGGAAAGAGTGGTGTCAAAAGAGATATAGGGGCTCAGAAAACTCCACCGCCATGTAGTTATGTAAACGCAGAATATGTTAATAACCAATCTGTCAGTCTCTAGAAACAGTGTTCGTAAATGTGAAGTGAAAACTCGTTAGGTTATGACCGGCTTGGATGGGAGCGGCTCAACCTTGCTGCTGTTGGGGTTCGGTTTGCTACCAGATGTGTCGCTGCTAGCTGCCCTGGCCTTGGCTGCGGCTAAGATCTTGCGGTGCATATCTTCGAGTGCGCGGCCCTGAGGCTTGGGATCCAATGGCCACTGAGCGGCAACATAGGTCCTGTAGAATGTTAGCATTCGATTGAATATATATTGTGAGTAGGTAGGACTAACCAAAAGCTAGGCCTCAGGGCAGACACATCCTCGTCCGCCTCAAGACTATCAATGAAGTTTCCAATGGTGAGCAGCTCGTTCTTCAGGAGATTTGCACGCTCCTTCTGAGACTTGATCTTCTCCTTAGTAGCACCCCCAACCCGTCGAAAAGCATCCTTCATCGGTCGGAAAATGACACGCAACATCTGATCTTGTTCGTGGTTGCTGCTGCCCGAACCGTTCTCAGACTTGCGGTGCTTGTGACGATCAACACGATCATCATCAGCAGTGCTATGCTTGCGCTTGAGATCTGCCTTGTGCCTATGATCATCGTGGCTCGAACGGCCCCTTTCGTGACGGTGATCGCTCATGCGGTCACGTCCCTCAGATTGTCGATGGGCTTTTCGGATCTGTGGAACGGGTGATGCAGACACAGAGGCGCTATGTTCAGATCGGCGAATACCGTTCTTCTTGTTATTCCGATGGTGATTTTCAACAGCTCGTCGGGCAGCTTGGTCATCAGAGTACCTTGCTTTCAAGACGGATAAGAGGTAATCAGCTCTCCGAACAAGGTGCACGGCTCCAGGTGACTTCGCCGTCGTATCTTCACCCTGTATACGCAGCTCCTTTTTGTCTACACGATGCTCTTCGAGGAAGAGCTTATCTTGTAGCCCTAGATCAGGGTCATCCCGAATATCTGGCCAAGCTCCGTAACCATGGCGGTGAATGCCAACAAGTAACATGCCGTCTTCCTTCGCACCCCACTCACATGAATAGTGCGCAGCTTTTGAAGCCTCGGGAACTCGAAACTTTCCGAAGTCGGAAAATGCCTCAATGACCTCTTTCAACATTCTCATCTCGCCGGGTCGTTCAATGACTGTCTCTGCATTTAAACGCTTTACACCGAGGAAATCAAACAGGACAGCTTTCTTATCCTTCTTGGTAAGAGCCTTGTTAGACTCTCGTTCTTTGGCCTCCTGCTCAGCACTAGCTGCCTTCAAGCGCTTGTCACTCTCGTCAATGATAGACTGCAGAGTGGCCTTCAGCATGTCGCGATCACGGCCCACAAGGCGAGCATCCTTGATCAATTCGTCTGGTCGGTCATCAATGGAGCCATAGCGCAAGAAAGCTTTGAAGAGCCATCTAGCTTCTTTCTCGTTAAGTTCTCTCTTCGGGTCTACCTTGTCAGCCTCCCTAAGCTCAAGCTCCTCTTGTTTGGCTAGGTCCCGTTCACGCTTCTTTGCCAGACGTTGTTCACGCTCCTGCTCGGCAGTGGCTTTCAATGCAGCTTTTCTGGGAGCATTTTCTTCGACGACCCTTGCTAGGTACTCTTCATGGGCCTTCCTTTCTTCCTCAGCTTTTATTCCCTCGAGCTGATCCTTTGGAATGATGTCATCCCATTCGAGATCGAGCTTCACGTCGGTGTATTCGAAACTTCTCAAGAAGTCCTCTCCTCCATCAGCGACCATGCCCTCCGGAACTTCCGTCTGGTGCTCTTCGGCATTTTCAAGAATAGAGTCGATATCCAATTCTTCCAACTTCTTCTGATTGCCGGACTGTTCGAACATCTTTTGACCTCGCTTCTTGAGAATGCGTGATATATCGTCCGAGGATTTCGGTTCTTCAATTTTTCCAGCTTTCTGTGCCTTCTCGCGGAGTTGATTCATTTCCTTGTCCGTGACACCGCGCTGAATAGTAATGAACTCTAGCATAAGCTTATTCCGCGCGCGCTCAAGAATTTCTTCCTCAACGGTTTCCTTAGAAACTAGTCGATAGACACTAACCGGCCGCTTTTGACCAATTCTATGAGCACGTGCCATAGCTTGAAGATCCGCCTGTGGATTCCAGTCAGAGTCGAAAATGATTACAGTATCGGCAGTCATGAGATTAATGCCGAGACCACCAGCACGTGTTGAAAGCAAGAAACAAAAGTCCTGACTGTCGTCTGCATTGAAATGATCAATGGCCAGCCTTCTTGGGCCAGAAGCCATGGTACCATCCAGTCTTTGAAAAGCGTGCCCCCGTAATTGCAGGTAGTCTCCAAGGATGTCGAGCATTTTGACCATTTGACTAAAAATTAGTACACGGTGATTGTCCTTTTTGAGCTTCGTTAACAATCGATCCAAAAGCATCATCTTGCCACTGCTGGCAATGAGCCCCTTTAGCATGTCCTCGCGCCTGTCTCCTCCTTTCAAAATTTTATCCTCGGCATTGGGAAACATGTATGGATGGTTACTAGCCTTCTTCAATTCCATCATGATGTTGAGAAGCGATTGCTTTTGACCCTTTGAACCTTCGTTGAGTGCAGCGTAGTTCCGAGTCAAAATATTTTTATAATACTCCAATTGAACATCGGATAGTTCAACTCGGATAATTTTCTCAGTCTTTGGAGGAAGATCATTCTCAACCTTCTGCTTTGTCCGGCGCAAAATGTACGGCTGAATCTTAGTCGTCAGTGCTGCGATCTTTTCTCCCGCAGCTTCCGAGGTCAGGTCCATATCATCTTCAATATCAACCTCGCCAGGCATCAAGAAATCCATGAGTGCGGAAAGTTCGCCGAGTGTATTTTGCACTGGGGTGCCAGTAATGAGCAGCCGACTGGGAGTTTTGAAATCCAAAAGTCTCTGGTAGAGCTGAGATTCTCTATTCTTGAGACGATGCGCTTCGTCAACCGCCATAAATTGCCACTTGATCTGGCCTAAAAAGTTGGCATCAGCCAATATGTATTCGTACGAAGTGAGCAAGACATTGAACTTTGGCTTGCGGACATCCCCGTCCGACAAAAGCTCGAAGTCCCTTATAATACTGCGAGAGGACTCTTTGCCATTGTACACAACATAGTTGCTGTCTGGTGCCCAGAAATCAAAGGTATCACCCCATGCTGGCATTGTTGATAAAGGTACAATGACTAAGAAAGGGCCATTCTGATTCCGGTCATGTCGTAGCCAACTCATGAAGGAAACTGTCTGCACAGTCTTTCCAAGGCCCATCTCGTCGGCAAGAATGACGTTTTTGTTCTTGGTCCAATTGTATGCAAGGAAATTGAGTCCTGTGATCTGGAAGTCTCGAAGTTGCCCACCCTTGATATATGATGGTTGTTCACGGATCGGGACATGTGAACGTCGCGTATTCGGATTGGACTCAGACTTATCTGAAGTGAGTGTTTGAGAAGTGCGGTTTAAATACCCATCGATTTTGTCTTGAGCAATTTCGCCAATGAGAGTCTCCGATTCCCATGTACAAGATTCGTAGTAGAGGCTTTTCCATTTGACGTAGTATTCTGCTCCATCATCTCCATCTCTAACACCGATGACCCTTTCAACTTTAGTATAGTCAAGTAAGGCATCGGCGTCTCGTTCTCTGTCTAGCATCCACTTCTCCTTTTCTTCGGGTTGAACATCAGGGTCGGTTGAGAAATAGACGTCTTGTAGGACTACCTTTCGATAGTAGTTCTCCAGCCGCCGGTGGCCCCGGACGGTGCCTAAATAAGCTGCGTCCTCCCATGTAGCATGGTAGTATGACTTCCCTTGCCATTTAACGTAATACTCGAAGTCATCACGTGTTGAGGTGGACGGACTGATGTCGACACCGTCTTTCGGCCTGTGTTTGAGGACAACTTCGATGTAAGGAGAGGTATCTTCGTATCCTTCAAGTGCTTGCACGGGTGTCATCATTTCCGAATCTTCCTCATCAGCTTCACTTTCTTGGTATGCTCCAGCGGAGACCTGTGCTGCGCGACGATTGCTCCATCTCGCAGCAGGTGCTGGCAGTGTGTCCATTTGCCGACGCCTGTTCTTCTTTATTAGACTTCGGGCACGAGAGCCGCCATATGTATCGGATTCGGAGTCATTGGATGCTGATCGAAATATTGGAGTCTCTCGCTTGGAAGCTAGAATAGCGAGTATGAGCAAGGGCGGCGACACGGGCAGATGAACTCAGCTTACTTGGTCTCGATTTTTCTGCTTTCCGCCTCTTCCGTGGGGCAACGTCTGAAGCAGTAGCATACTGATCTTCTTCGTCGTCGTCGTCGCTATCAATCTGAAAACAATTAGCATATACATTAAGGTATTGCAGGTTGGATATAACTCACTATGGTGCGATGTTGGACGGGTCGGCCCTGGTTAAGTCGCGTTAAAAACTCGTCTAACAGGCAGTTCAGCGTTGATACATACACTTCTGCGCAATCCATATAGCTCTGGGTTTGCTTTTATATGCTCATCGTCCTCTATCCCCAATTTCCTCTTTGTTGGACGCCGTGAATCGTGCGACGACGAACGGTCGATGCGCGGGTGATGATGGGCTACTGACTGGATGCTGTCTTCTGCATCGAACTCATCATCATCAGACCCCTTGTCATTATCATCTTCTGATTCATCGGAAGGTTCGGTATCCTCGTTGGCGAAATCGGATTGGTGATGTGGTGTGCTTGACGGCGACGGTGAGGGTTCTGGTGCTGGGGCTTCACGTATTTCGGATAAGTCGCTTCCCGAATCGTTTGAAGCGGCATCGTTTGCGACCGAGGTATCCCCGACAGGAGAGTGGTATCCATTGGACATTGGTATGGAAGTATTTGTGTCCATATTTCCCGACGGCGACGAGCTGCCTGCTATAAGACAGTAGGGTCAGCGCAAATAATCTTCCAAATGAAGCAATCGGCATCGGGCTAACACGGTGTAGTGCGTCTGCTATCTGCGACGGTAAACCAATGTGCACAGCCTCTAAAACGCATCTAAAGGACTTAATATCCTCGCCGGCGCATTGCATTCGATGGTATATCAGAATGAGGCTGATGAGTTGCTCTCGGGATAGCAGACGGACGCGCTGCCTAAGAGCTCGCTCAAGTGAGTACTGGACCTAATAGGAACCTCAGAAAGCGTGCATGCATCAACTTTGACGCTTCTACATCTTCAAGAATCCGAACAGTGTAGCTGTATAGAAGACGGCGTAACTATGAGCGGGCGGAAGGCAGGGTGATAGCCTGAGAGCAACTGGAGAACAATAAGGCGGTAAAAGAAATCTGGAAAAGAATACTTACAAGCCATAATAAAAAGGCCCTCCAGGCAGCTTAATCAAGAGGTATTATCCGTCAATGACTGGTGGAATTGGTGGTTGTCGTACATGAAGGAGACGTTGGCTTCATTCACAGTAATGACCGTGAAGCTGGACTGGACTACTCAGTGGTTACATTCAACATGAAGACTCGCTTACACCGGAATTAGCGCGGGCCGTTTCACACGAATGAGCACAGATCAAAAGGATTTTGTCATCGCGGGGACCCACGCTACCACCACCACCGAACAAATCTCGACGCCAAAAGTCACAAATCCGAAACTCTCCAAAATCGAATATAAAATTATTTTTGTCGCTTTGCAACAAATATTCAAAGTTATCCTTGAAACGAATAGGGGCCCAAAACTGTCAAATACCCGGCTCCTCTGAGTGGCTCTTAAGCCGGAGAAACCAAGATGTCTGATAAACTTACCAGGTACGTCGCCTCGCGCCATTCAATATTTCAGAAGCATGAAACCATCCTAGGCAGCTTACTGGACATTACTGTCTTATTGTGATCTATACTGATAGTTTGATTTAACTAGAATCGCGATCATCAATAGCGACAAGGTGCGAAACATTGCCACCACGGCTACCCCACTACTACCCCGCGTTGAAACCCAAGGGACCATGAATGCTAATTATGCCGTCGCATACAGTGCAAGCCGAAGGTGTGTACATTTGTTTGGACACTATTAATATGACACTAATGTTGGACAAAGAAATGTAGGCAAGAGTGCAAGAAGTCGTGCCCTGTTGTTCGCAGTGGTCGCCTCTGTATCGAAGTCACCCCAGAGTCGAAAATCGCATTCATATCCGAGACACTCTGCATAGGATGTGGTATCTGCCCCAAGAAGTGCCCATTTGGCGCAATCAACATCATCAATCTGCCAACAAATCTCGAGTCTCAAGTTACCCATCGTTACTCGGCGAATAGCTTCAAACTTCATCGCCTGCCCATGCCGAGACCAGGACAGGTGCTCGGTCTTGTGGGAACGAACGGTATCGGAAAGAGTACCGCACTGAAGATTCTTAGTGGAAAACTCAAGCCCAATCTCGGAAGATTCGAAAACCCCCCTGACTGGGAAGATGTCATCAAATATTTCCGTGGATCAGAACTACAAAGTTTGTGTATACTGCTTGAATGGACATGGCAAATATTCTGACAAAGGCTACAGACTACTTCACGAAGCTCCTCGAAGACGACCTCAAGGCTGTTGTAAAGCCCCAATATGTCGATCAAATCCCCAAAGCTGTGCGGGCACCAGACAAGTCGGTCCAGGCCTTGATTGAGAGCAGGTCTCAGATGGACAACCTGCAAGAAGTTTGTGATGTTTTGGGTGAGAAGACATATCCATTCATATTGACTATGTCGTGCTAATTACATACAGAGTTGAACCATGTTATGGACCGTGATATCAACCTTCTTTCCGGAGGAGAACTCCAGCGTTTCGCCATCGGAACAGTGTGTGTCCAGGAAGCCGACGTCTACATGTTTGACGAGCCGTCCTCCTACTTGGATGTGAAACAGCGTCTGAGTGCAGCTAAGATCATCCGGTCTCTTCTCAAATCATCAAACTACGTGATCTGCGTCGAGCACGATTTGTCCGTACTGGATTATCTTTCCGACTTCATCTGTGTGCTCTACGGTCGCCCAGCAGTGTATGGTGTTGTCACTATGCCTGCATCTGTCCGTGAAGGCATCAATATTTTCCTGGATGGTCACATCCCAACCGAGAACTTGCGATTCCGAGACGAGTCCTTGACTTTCCGTATCGCAGAAGCCGGAGACGAATTTATCGTTGATCGTTCGCGTGCCTTCCAATACCCGTCTATGGAGAAGACCCTAGGAAACTTCCATCTTACTATTGATGACGGCGACTTTACGGACTCTGAAATTATTGTCATGATGGGAGAGAACGGTACAGGAAAGACAACATTCTGTAAGATGCTGGCTGGTGCTACCAAGCCTGATGGCAACAGAAAGGTTCCCGATATGAAGATTAGCATGAAGCCCCAGAAGATCACACCAAAGTTTGACGGCAGTGTTCGCCAGCTGTTCTTCAAGAAGATCAAGACTGCGTTCCTCTCCCCTCAGTTCCAGACTGATGTCGTCAAGCCATTGAAGCTCGAAGATTTCATTGATCAGGAAGTGAAGAACCTGTCTGGAGGAGAATTGCAACGTGTGGCTATCGTCCTCGCCCTTGGTATGCCAGCTGATATTTACCTTATCGATGAGCCGTCTGCCTACCTCGATTCCGAGCAGCGTATTATTGCTGCCCGCGTCATCAAGAGATTTATCATGCACTCGAAGAAGACGGCCTTTGTCGTAGAGCACGATTTCATCATGGCAACTTATCTCGCCGACCGTGTCATTGTCTTCGACGGTGAGCCAGGAATTGAGGCTCGCGCTCACACTCCTGAGTCCCTCCTTACTGGTTGCAACAAGTTCCTCAAGAACCTTGATGTTACCTTCCGTCGTGACCCGACTAACTTCAGGCCACGTATTAACAAGCTGAACTCGCAGCTGGACCAGGAACAGAAGTTGAATGGAAACTACGTATGTATTTCACATCCGTATACCGAGAAATGTACTAATAAGCGATAGTTCTTCCTGGATGAAGATAAGAATTGAAAAGGGCACTCTATATAAAAATACACCGGCTTTAGATGCATCATTAGGCGTTACTGGGTTGGCATCAGGAGCGGTATTGCATAGAGGGGGATCTCCTGGGTTGGCCGAGGAGGAAGAGGTTAACGAAGAAGATGACCCGGATGATTAACGATGGCGGCGGCACTCTATCCCCTGTTGCCTGGTCCTATACTGGTAGTAGTTTTGTATACTGCGTATGGTATAGATTGAGGGGCAATGGATCAAGCGGATGAGTGCCGTCTGGGTGGTGATATAAAGCTAGCACAAAAAACGGAGGAGCTGCCTCACTTCTTCTACTGTTGGCATAGTCATTCATATTATTTGAAATGACCTGAGCCCAAAATGGATTCATCTACGGCTTTTAAAAACTAGTTCATCGAATAAAAAGCAAAGAGAAACGATATACACACCAGTTGTCCCACTAGTTGTCCCGAAACTTTATGATCGTGATTTCGATAACTCTTCTCGTGCCGTTGGAAATTGGCTTGAATCAATCTGTCAAATGGCCGAGATTATCGAGTTAGGCCACAAATGTTAACTTGGTACGTACAGGTCTTGTACAATGCCTTTCAGTGGCATGTTAGCAGGCTACTCTTCCTCAATCTCGCCTTCTTCGCTTCCTGAATGTATGGCGGGGTCCTCCTTTGGCGGCAATACTGTGGTTGGCGTCTTAGCTTTGGCGGTCCGGTCCTGTGCGGGTGACTCCCGTGGCGGCGTTCGTTCTCTCCTTGTTCTCTATAGAAATATAATGTTAGGGCAATGTTCTTACTTGATCGCAAGTGTTACGTGATTTAGTTAGATTTGTGATAGGTCATTCCTCCAATCTCACAACATTGATCAACAGCCCCTGGAGCCTAGCCTCATTGACCACAGCAACTATTGTTTGGAACCCCGAGAGAACTACTCTCGAGGATATTGTAGGGAAAGCGCTCCTGATCCTAATACGAGGGGGCTTGACGGCCAAAATTGCGATAACGTTGAGCACTGTCTTTAGAAAATCGACGAACCTTAGTATCCCTTTTGCTACCACCGCTTTCAAGGTCACTGTCAGCCCTTCTGCGCCTGACTGAACTTGGCTTCTCATCACCATAGGGCAACTCATCAATGCTACCCCTTGGATCACCTCTCCTCCTATAGAGCCTCTCCCGATCGTCGTCTCGCTCTCGCTTGTCGCGGGGATCCCTATCATGGCGATCAACGTGATCATCACGCCGGTTACGGTGGGACCTATCAAAGTCGCGGTCCCTTTCAGACCGATCGCTGCCTCGACGAGTAGGTGAGAGTAGAGTATCTGCAACATTACCTTTGCGGTAGTTCTTCTCACGATCTGCAATAGCCTTGCGTCTATCCGCCTCGTATGCATCGGGTTCGGGGCTGCGACTTGGCCTAGCATGGCGACCACCATTGCGGTGGGACCTCTCACCTCTATCTCTGTCAATTCTCTCTCTTTCTCTCTCCCGATAGCTTGATCTCTCGACAGACTCTCTGTCACGGCGCTTGGCTCGATCCCTTTCGTCGTCTTCCTTGTCTTTCAGACGGCGGATGACCTTCTCGAAAGCAGAACGTCGTAGATCATCAGTGGGAAGGGCAAGGTACTCCCCTGATCGCTCAATGCGAGGCTTAACCTTCTCATAAGTATCATCCACCTTAATCGGAGGTTCCAAATGTTTCATGTAGGATCGCAGGTCATCTACGGCACGACGTTGTTTTCGCTCTGCCATGTGTTTGTCATCTTCATTTCGACGGGACACCTTCTCGTGCAGCTATAATCAACCTGTCAGCAAATCACGCGGACTCAAGGACTTTAGTTTAACTCACCCTTCCAAATATCAAAGACAGAGCGTCTCGATCGATGTTAGCAGTACGTCGATCCGTTTGCATAAGGGTAAGGAACTCCTCAAATGTAGTCTTCTGCTGTATCTCAAAACGTTTGTCCTAAAAAGCGTTAATAAGTGCAATCTTGACAGGCAAAGAGGGTTTACGAACATCCAGGACATCCAATATATCATTGCGAGTTCCGCGCAAAGCTCGTTCCTCTTCTTCGACAACGTCCCAGAATAAATCTAGTGGCGTAGAACCAGGCTGGCCGAGCATGTTGGTGTATCTTTCATCAGATCGAACTAAGGGGTATACTTGACTCCATTTGGACCCAGCCTTGATCTTTCCAGCTTTCCTCAGGTCATTCAGTAGGTCAACGAAACGATCGCGATTCCGGCGTTCTCGTCTCGATTTCTGATTTTTCTGCTGTTGGCGAGCATCGTTGAATGTTCTCTCCAGGGACTTGATATGATTCTCAAAAGCGGTCAACATATCAGATTTCGTGAGTGTTTTAAATTTCTCGTCACCTTTGAATCTCTGGTTTGATTGGATGATACCTTGTGCCTCTGCCCACCTAGTATACGGTTCCAAGTTAAGGCCGTGCATGATCTCAACAAGTTCGTCCATAGCGGCCCTGCGAGTTGAAGCTTCGCGTTCCATGTTCGTCTTCTTCAACTCAATAATATAATCTTCGAATAGTTGGCGTCGTTCATTATCGTCGTCTGTGGATCTGAAGATCGTTTCTCCTTCAATAATAGGCCTAGCAGTCTTCCAGCGTGTATAATGCTTTATCTCGGGGTGGCTTCGCAGCATAGTGCTAAAATCCGTTCGAAGCTTAGCAAGCCTCTCCTTGGCCCGATCCTTTTCTTCCAGGCGCACCTCAACAGCGAATTTCTCAAATGCGGCCTTACGGTCCTTTGGATCCTTCAAAGCTCTGTATTGTGGGTCTCTGATAATCGCGCGCATGGCCTCTTCCCATGTCCAATCCGGCTTTACTCCGCTTCGTCGGAGAAGCTTCAAAAACGCTGCCTCCGCCTCTTCAAAAGTTGAGTAGTCCGGGTCGGTATTTGCGGGCACAAACACTTGGGCCCTGCTACCATTGACATCGTTGCCATATGCGATCTGACGAGCTTCCCCAACCGGCTCTCTGTCGCGTGGCTGATCGTACTGGGAGAAACCTCCCCCAGCAACAAAGGTCGGGGCACTAAATAGATTAGGTCAGCATAAATAGTATATATCGTAAAAAGTGTAACGTACGATGGTGCCGCGGCTTGCGCAGGAACAGCTTCTTTCGCAAGCGCATCTTTGAAGACCGCTGGCATCTCCCATGAACTTTGTTTGGTTTCCGTATTATACCAGTACTTTCGGCCACCTTCTGCCGTGTATTCTTTCCATGGCTGATCGGCTAGAGCGCGCTGGTTTGTGTTAGTTTATCTTCATACCATAATGCCGTTGTTTATCCTACCTCAACTATGGTCATGAGTTCCTCGGGTTTGGTCCACTGAGTCGCTTTGGTGATCGTGTTGTAGTAATACACTCGCCCTTCGGCATTGCGCGCCTCTTGCCAAAGGCCTGGAGGCGCCATGTGCGCATTGATGCCGTTCATTATTCCTATTGAAGTTGATGGAACAATCTTATGAAAAAATGTTAGAATGCCAAAAAGTATTGGGAGGTCGCGCGCGCTAGTGATGGGAAGGTCAATTTGCCGCGTTCATGCGCCTCCTCGGCGTTGTCCAATCAAGATTGTGATACGGCAACAACCACCGTGCCAGGAACATTAAGGAGAGACGCAACCAATGTATTTCAGATTCACTGAAAGCCACAACTAGCGCCTAAAACTAATCCAAACAAACTTTGAGAGACTAGGAGCATAAAACCACACAAATTATTTATGTTTTGTTTTAGAGTCAGCTTACCGACTTCTGGCCTCTCCTGTATATATATTACGGAGAGAGGGGTATATAAGCCTTGAGAATCGAGATGTCTGATGATGACCAGCCACAACGGTCCCGTGGCAGCTTCGAATTTGTGGAAACTTCCATTATTCAGACAATTGTCCCAGAGTTTACAGAATTAAGTCTTGAAGAAGGTCTGCGGACTTCACTAGCGAAGAATGGCGACGTCGAAGCGGCTCTGCAGGACATGGCCCTGAGGCAAACCGTATTCTTCGGTAAGTCCCTGTTTGCTCCATGCAAAATCTATACTTTGCTTACTAGATTATAGACGAAATATTGAATGTTTATGTTGTTTTGCAGACACCACATTTGGATGAAAGAGCTGTTCATCGATACCTTGACCGGCTGGTGGTCACGTTGGATGCCAACGTTGTCAATGCACTTACAGATCCACAAGGCCAGTCTAGCCATGAATTGATTTATTCAGGATCAAATGATCAGCTTAAGGATGCACCTGTTATTATTAAATCTCCCGGGGACGATGATAAAACGAGCCTATTAGTGGTATGGAAGTTTCCAGTTCCTCTTACAAGGCCTGGAAGGCTGCGCCTCCAGAGCCCTTCCGTGGTATTTTCGATTTCCGCGAACTTAAAAACAGCAGAACAGCTACAGGCAATGATTCGGCAGAACGAATATCTGCCTAGTCAAATGCCTTCTGGAATCAACCTCTTCGAATCCTTCAACGGGGATCCCGCTCTTGGAGATGCCATACCCCGCCTATCCGCTCTACGAGTCTCACGGGTTAAACCAGTCTCACCAAGCGATGCAGATTCCTTTAGTCCATTGAGGATAGCACCAGCGCGACCTCTTAGGATATTACCTGCATTTCAACTACGAGCACGCTACGCGCGGCCAAATAACACACATAGCAACCCCTGCATTTTCGCCTCCTTAGATATAGAGGCCACCCCATGGGCTGGCAACTCTCTTAGCTTGACGAAAGCCGATTTCAAGCTTATTGATGGAACGGTTGAGGATCTGAATACAGCCCCTGATATGGCACTTCCCATGGATTGCCTTCCAAAAGACGATGTTACCTTAGTATACCGCCTCTCACGCTCTCCTCTGGAGCAAACTTCGTCCCCAATAAAGCCGCTACACATCACCGTCAGCGGCACCGTCAACGTCTCGCCCAGCTGCCTGCCAAAAATCACCATGATCTGGGTCACCAACGTCGATTTCACGCCACCCGTGAATCCCGGATTCGGGAACCCAAGCGCAACCATCCAACGCGACCACCGCCCAGCACAGCTGAGCATATCCTCGAACCACGAAGCCTTGAACACATCGCTCGCTGCATCGCGACCCGATGCCCTCCCCGCCATCGAATTCACAACCAAACACCAGCGCTCTCTCTCCGTCCCCGATTTCGGCGTCACCATGACTTTCACCGCCCCAACAACCCCAATTTATCAAGGCAACCTCTTCACATGGACCGTCTTCGTCGTGAATCGCTCCGACCACCCACGCAAGCTGGCACTCATCCCCATCGCAAAGCGGAGGGTCCAATCCTCTTCACATCACCGGGGCCCGACGAACCGGCCACTATCAAGCTCCTACACGCAAAAAACAGCCTCTGGCGGTGCCAACACAGACATCGCCGACGCAGTGCTCGACGAGAATATCCTATATGCCGCACAAAAGGGCGCTGGCATTGAGTGCGCCGACATCGTATGCTACAGCACCGACGTGCGTATTGGGCCCCTAGCACCGAGCGCATGTCATATGACCGAGCTGCGGTTTATGGCGCTTCAGAGCGGCGTTTTGGGGCTGGAGGCGGTGCGAGTCGTGGATTTGGGGACACAGGAGCATGTGGACATTAAGGATCTACCGAGTGTAGTGATTTCTGGGGCTGAATAAATTTATAAATCATTGATAGCTGAGGTTAAATCCACCTACTACTCCCCCCAAGATTCCGCTTCAAAATGTTCCCGCTCGAGTCCTCCCGTGAGTTTCAAATAATTTCTAATGCAATACTCCACGTGTCCTGTTACTCCAAAAATGTCATTTCTCATTGTGACCAATCAACGCCGGTAGCCAAAAAAGAAGTTAAAAGGGATCCTCCAAACTGCACTTCATAATCTCAGAATGGTTACTCCTGCCCCAGGCTGCCCTCTCATTTCACCTATGTGGATGATTCTTATCAAATCCTGTGCAGTGGAGATAATAAAAACACCCATACTCCTAACTTTGGCAGCTGTTGGACGGGATTACCGTCATAGCGCACTTGACGGATTATAGTAACTCGGGACCAATCCCAGGTAGTCATCAATGCCATCTAGCCCATTAGTCTCTAGGCTCTCCATGAGCTCCACCTGTTGGCTGTAGCTCAGGCTTCCCGATCGGTCCGTCTGCATCTCAAAGTCTTGGTCGGTATACATCTGTGGCCCAAAGTTATATGTCGGTTGCATAAAGTAGTCCGTTTCCTCTAGACTATTAAAACTTTGTTGCGCCGCTGTGGGCCCAGGGGCTTGCATCGGCAGCATGGCAGTTTGAACAGGTGTGGGACCCCACTGAGGTGGCAGTGGCTGCTGCTGCTGAGACTGCTGTTGTGGAAGTTGCTGTTGTGGAAGTTGCTGTTGCTGAAGTTGCTGTGTTTGAGGCTGCTGTTGTTGGGGTTGCTGTGCTTGGGATTGTTGCGGTTGAGGTTGCTCTGGTTGAGGCTGGTACGACCGTGGCTCTTCTTGTCCATACTCAGGAGGAAAGTAGCTGAAGCGTCGATCTGTCGAACGAGTCGATGGCTGCATGAAAATGGAGTTTGATCGGAACGTAGGCTGCTGCTGCTGGAATCGAGCCTTCTGGTGGTACTCGTTTGCCGCAGTATTCTCAGGAGACTGGTTGAAGACATAACTGAAAGTTGGGGCTGGCTCTTGCGACTGCTGGGAATAAGCCATGGACGGTGCAGTAAGGTTTGAGTGGTCAGAAAATGGGGAGGACATGGATTCGTTAATTGACGCTGGTGAGTTTGCCGAAAGCGAAGACGAGGAGTCGGAAACCCTTCCACCGTCATACGCCTTGAAACACGCTCGCCCAAGCCGCTCGTAAAGTTCCGCCGCAGGTTTGCTACCAGGCCATCGGTCGGTACAGCGGACCATCACGCTAACCCCCAGCCCAAGAAGCTCCTCGAGTTCCTCTTTTGGGTGCTGACTTCTCACATCAGGGTATGATATCGACCAGAGAAGAGTGTTCACAGCCATAAACAGGCTCTGAAGGAAGATCCAAGTAACATCCACAGATGGGTTATCCATCTGACGATGTTGCATCTTGATATTATATGCCGAAGCTTCGTAGCACATTATAGCGCCACGAACAGATGGCTTTGGGACTTGAGGAGAGGGGCGAAAAAGGAACACAATCATGGTGTTGACCTTTCCAGTAAACCTATTAAGGGGATCAGCAAACATTCGAATTGATGCGAAGGAAATTTGCCATACCAAGGCTTGCTCCAGTCAGGTTTTTCAGGGGCCGCATCTAGCCAAGATTGAAGTTTTTCCTCCATCTGACAGAACCAAGGATGTGAGTCGTTCTTCGGCTCCGACCGTTTCCTCTGGTACAGTACTCGGCGTATTTCAGCCTGTAGCAAACGCATCTTGAAGAAATGCACTGCCATGACCTTCTTTTCCGATATCTGATTGGTAGTGATTCCACCCGGTGTGATGTACTCATCGTCGACCGTGGCAAAAAAACCGACATCGACATGGTCTTGACCAGTGGCATATCCGTTGGGACGGCCAAGACTATGTGCCAGACCAAATTCCATAGAGAGAACAATCCACGATAAGCGCCTCCTCATATCCATCTGCAGTGGATCAACTTGACCAAGAGAAACGCCCTGAACAATGGTCTTCTCTTCCGTGAGGCCCAACTGCTGGCATAATCTCGTTGCAAGACCAACGATATAGTATATGGGTGTCTTAGTAGGAGTTAAGAGAGAATATTGTGCTATCAAGACGAGGCATTGCAGTGTTCTGAGATCCTTCGGTCGCACTACCTCATCAACGCTTTGCATAGCAGCCAAGTAATAGCTATCCGCAAGGCCGGCATATTGCGGATCAAGCTTCTGTATGCTGATGGCTAAAACTATTCGCACAATGAAGTTTTTATGCGGGTCAGTATCGCCAGCATAAACCTCATCACATTCCTTTAAGAATGTAGGTTCATGTAATGTAGGGAAAAGATATTGAGCTGAGGATTGATTAATCGTTACTCATTGAGTAATGGGGGGAATATAGTCACTGACCTTTTTGATTGAAGACCTCTATCAGCTTATCAGTTACCGATCGATTTGGCAATCGATCTGCTGGAATGGCACTGATCATCGGATATGATTTCGTCCTCTCCGGGACGGACTCCGGAGACTGGCCGGGAGCTCGTCGAGTGACTACCTCCGGCACAAGTTCACGAATGCTCCTGGAATCTGTGTAGCGCCTAGCTTCTTCCATAACTAATCTCGTCATAGCAATGCCGCTCGAGGGCCCAAGATATCGTGGCATCTCGTCGTCCTCTTCCAATCGAACGAGACCCCCAGGGCGTATGGAATCCTCCGTCTTAAACTGGGCATCATCATCGTCGACATATCGTCCTAGTTCCAGTTGTAGGGCGCGGACTCGATCCTGAAGGCGGATCACATAAGTCCGAGATATCTTCTTGTTCTTCGTGGTATCAAAATATTCGCAAACTGAGCCCTTTCGTTCACAGGGCAGGCATTTCGGAAGAGTTGGGTCGCACCGTGTCTTTCTCTATCAGAACATTAGTAAACGGCAACATGAAAGCCTATTGTCGCTATATCAAGGTGTACTAACCTGGCGGCACCGGCAACATGCAGCTAGTGTGTGCGCGATTCTTGGTGAGCTCGAGTTCCCATCACTCTCATGGCTACTCTCCCTTGCACGAGGCGTTCGAGCCTCTCGCGCCTTGCTCACCGACCCTAGGCCTTGCCGAAAAGCTTCGGCCACATCCATTTGCTTCGGAGCTCAGGGTATATTAATTGCTGCTCGCGAAGAGAACACCACGCATGCTTGGGCGGCTAGATCAGCAGTCTTCTGTTTCTGGAGAAGCCGTGCCTCTCGCAGGTGGTAGCCAGCCGAGGTCCTCAAGACGAAATCGTTCCGGGGTTGATGCGAATTATTAATATGACCGGTTAATGTGCGATTGAGATTCGTCGTTGGTCATCACATTCCTTGGTGGCGCATTTCATCTTCGCTGGGTATGTGCGGCCATAGAAGTAGTGTTTGTTAGAGGTGGCCGGTCGAGAGACTCGACAGAACCGTAGCTTGTGTTTGTGGAGGGGAACAATCCCGCACCAAAGATGGAGGTTAGACTGGTGGGGGGTTTATTTTTTACAGATTTGAAGATGATCTACCGACCGAATAATAATGTCAAAAATTGTACAGTGTGTACAGTATTATTATACATGTGTGCGATGTATGTACAGCACAGTCAGCCGGAATAGTTCGAGTACAGCTCCGTTCACTAGATACAGTAAGTTACAATCCTGTAAGATTCCTATCTCCAGAGCACTCACTACAATATAACGTATGTACAGTATTGTATGTACTATACATACTGTGCAGTACAGTACTGTCCAGTGTAGTGCCCAATCCTAAGCGCCGGCGTGGTTGGCCCACAGAGAAGACCCGCACACAGACTAAAAGGTTACGCCCTTCCCTTTCCTGGGCAGTTCAAATGAAGCAGGTACTTTTGTCCAAATACCAAATACCACACAACCAACGGTGGGATGTCGCTAAAAGAGACATGTGGGACCCTGTGTTGACTTGCTCATTTTGCCTGTTGGCATGCATCAAAGGCGTGCGAATTGGTGTGAAATCAATACAAGTGTAAGTACCTTCTGGGTACCATCCGTCCTTGGCTCCAATGCACCCGCACGGGCGGCGGCAGAGTTAAGCCTAGAACACCAAAGGAGTTAAGTGTCCAACATCACCTTGTTGCAACTCGTCGTATCATTTGCTTCCCCTCTTCCACCCCACTTACTTAGCACTGCCTGGACGGAAACATCTCCATCTCTATCCTGCACGTCTTACTTTCTTAAACAGCTTCTGCGCCGGCCCGGATACCCTCATTTCTTCTGAAGCGGTCGGGCGTCGGGCGTCGCAAAGGCATTATGCGTCGATATACTGCCCTTGACTCCCCGTTGTTAAGGGTCTCTCGGCCAGTAGCCGCGTGCTCAAGATGTGAGTCCATGAACCAAGAATTAAACGCGGCTCTAATATTTTCATAGGCCGGGCAGCAAAGATCAAGGCATGTGCCAATGGAGGTGTGTTGGAGGATTACTACTTACACTTACTAGTGTGACGGCAAGCTCCCCGCCTGTACGGCGTGTGAAAAGAGCGGTAGGCAGAATGAATGCTCAAGCTCCAATGACCAATTTGCGAAGGGCAAAGAAAGGAGGTCAGTTACATAGGAAACTGGGCTGTCGGAACTATATGCTGATGGATATCAAGCTATGTTGCATCTCTCGAATCACGAGTGGAAAAGCTCGAAAAACGCATAGCATATGCGAAGTTGAGAAAGGCATCTGTCACTATGCACGAAGGCGAGAGCCCTCCTATGACACCCCCCGATCGAAAAGACTCGTTGGCAGCTATTCGTGCGGCTATTCAGGGGAAAGCTGCTCGGCGGAGGGAGGCTACCGATGTCAATGAGCTTGTGTCAGACTTTGGGTTTATGTTTGGACTCCCTTTCCGTACCCAACCTTGGCCGTACTGCTAACTTTGCTAGGTCTGTTAATGCCACCATGCGAGACTTCGACACGAAAACTACGAGCTTAACCTTTGCCAGACTAATTCTGGCAGCGTGTCTCAACGAACCATTGCCAAAGCTAAAGAATCCGCAAATGCCTTCGAGGCAAACTGCTATGAATCTAGTTCAGTATTATTTGGAAAATGTACTCTCTCTTTTTCCGGCATTTCCAGAAACTGCCCTCTTTAACGCACTAGATGCGGTCTATCAAGAAATTCCGCAACATGTTGAGGACTTCGATTATTGGATACTATATATGGTTTTGGCTATAGGTTCAATGTGTCAGTCCCGCAGCAGCACAGATACATACTATAAGGATGGCGTTGACTGGGTTGTGCGAGCACTCAAGTTTGCGGACCACGTCCTGATGCCGGGCTATCCACAGCAGATCCAGGCTTTGATCCTGCTTGTGCAGTACTCCACGTTAGACCCAGCACATTTTGACAGTTGGCAATTGATAGGATTCACCTGCCGCGCTGCGGTCGACTTGGGTTTTCACCAGGATCCACCGAAGGAGCAGCCGATTGACAAGAAGGCGCTGCAACAACGGCGAAAGATATTCTATTCTGCATATGCACTCGACAGGTTAAGTTCCCCTCTATAGACCACTGATATGACTATGCTTACCCAGTTTAGATCTATCAGCATGGTACACGCTCGTCCATTTTCATTTACAGACGATGCTATCACTGTAGCGTTTCCGTCAGATCATTCTTCGATAGCTGAACCCGACAGCCCTATTTCGAAATTGCCAGCCCTTGATGCATCGCTCCTCGTATTCCAATTACGAAAGGCTCAATCAACCTGGTATCAAGAGCTCTTCCAGTCAAGTCGCGACCCTCTCCATCATTCATCTCAATATCTCTGGCAGATGTGTTACGAAATGCGCACCTGGTCCGAAAATTTACCAAAACACCTCCCTCAGGCCACACGAGAACTTTTCGACCTAGAAGTCCTATATAGCTATGTCTATTGTTTAGCGCCTTCATGCCGATTTCCGGCAGTGTCAGAATTGGGCAAGACTCTCATCTTCGAATATTGCATGTCTTATATTCAAAAGATATTGCCCATCGCCAAGGATCCGATTAATACCGCATTCTACACATACCACGATGCTCTCAGGGTTTACTTTATTGGAAGCCAGTTTATTGCTGTACTTTCCGATAACCTCAATTCACTTCTGCAAGGGATTATTCCATTTATAAATACCCTTCCAGGGGGTCCGCCGCCGCCCCCCATCCCAAATATGGGGCGCACAGATAATATTAGCCGGAGCATTATCTGTATTGAGCAGATTATCGAGGCGCTGAAGACTTATGGCGAGCGTTGGGATGACTCGAAAGCGCTCAAGTCTAGTTTCGAGGCACAATCGACAGGTATGCTTGGTGAGCTATACAGGCGGCAAGACGAGCAAAAGCAGCAACGGCAATATCGCCAAGATATCAGAGATTCAAGTACCCCTAGCACTACAGCTGGGACTGAGTATAAAAGTTCCCCCCCTTCCCAGTCACAGTCGCAGCTAGGGGATGGGTGGAGTATAGATCGATTCACAGAGGACATTTATAAAGGCTGAACAACATGTTGCTGGCTTGGTGCATCAGAATATTGCAAATATGGCTCCTGGAGATCCTTCATCACATCCATATTTGGTTCCTTTAATAGCCTATAATTTTTAGATATCCTAAGAATAGAGATGACATGTGCCAGATGATCTAAATATGAACCACTCCGGTGTCTGATACACAAGCTTGTGGTTACCTCCTGAACACGGAATCCCTGTATTGTTTACATAATATCTTGCACGGGAGTGTTTCAACACGCGGCGCAACGAATCCTTACTTCGACAAAGTCTATCAGTATAACATCATAGCCCTCAGGTTGCTCGTGAGGGTTTCTTCTATTAGCGACTATATTCCCCAGGTTTGTGGTGTTGTACGAATGACGGCCTGTTAGCGCTTGGGCCCTCAACGACACTTATCGGTGATCCACATCATCCAGTACTTAGACGTCATAGATAGGCGTCGATCGTGACATCGGATCCGCCTTCGACACCTCAACCTTCAACTCCGCATCCCCAAGGCCGCAGCCATGGTGTTCGATATACAGAGGCGGCAGTTACTACGATACCTAAACACCACATATACCTATTGGAATACTGTAAGTGGATTCATGTCTCTATTTCGCGATGCCTACTGGAATTGTTTGTTACGGATCCATTGCTGACTAGTTCCCTCATCGCCACAGCCTCTCCTTCATGCGATAATCGCCTTCATAGAACTTGCAATCATGTCGAGGCTTGTAGCTAAATTCCACGGCTACTATGCCGACCACCCAAGTGCATCAATCCAGCAGATCTTGGGTCATGACGCTTGCTAATGTGTCTTCAGTCCTTACCATGATGGCGTCGAACGCTGTCCTCAGTGGCATAGCCGACACAGTTGCTCAGAGCATAACTGCAATCCGCGAGCGCGCCCTCCGAAAGCCTGGCGGCCCAAACAGTAGAGACGACCCATTCGCAATCGAGATCCACGAGCTTGATAAGAGAAACCCGTTCAGCGTGGAGGATCTCATTCCAGAATCCAAGATCCTTCCTCCGCCTTTTGACTTCGAACGGCTTTCTAGATTTGTGGGGTACGGATGTATGATTGCGCCCGTGCAGTTCAAGTGGTTCCAGTTCCTGAGCAGGTCATTCCCGATTACTAAGGGAAGTGCGTTGGGACCTGCACTCAAGAGAGTTGCATTTGATCAGCTTATATTCGCGCCGTTTGGCCTCTGTCTCTTCTTCACGGCTATGACGGTTGCCGAGGGAGGGAGAAAGAAACAGGTCATGCATAAACTTCAAGATATGTTTGTGCCGACGCTGAAGGCCAACTATGTCCTCTGGCCGGCCGTTCAGATATTGAACTTCCGCGTCATTCCAATCCATTTCCAGTTGGTAGGTTACATCACACTGTATTTAATGCACTCAGCCCCTCGCTAACACGTCTTTGTAGCCATTTGTATCTACTATCGGAATTGCGTGGACCGCATACCTGTCACTTACGAATTCAGCTGAGGATGTGAAGGAGGCTAGATCTTCAGAAACACCTCACAGGGTGCAGCTACGAGGATATTCTAGGGATTAAGGGCACGCTGCAGTGCTGTACTTGTACTTATTTCAGTCTTGACACGCACATAGCAGCTGTCATAGAGTAGATGGATATGGATTCATGGATTATATTAAGGACACAAGAGTCCTTGGTCAAAGGGGGCGTCGTGGTCGAATAGGCAGAATATCTAGGTCATATTCTTGGGCGCTAAACGGGCATTATATTAATTTTTTTTCCGGATATATCTTAAATAAACTACTTTGAATCATACTGTTGTAATCCATTGATGGATTACAACAGTATGTTCGATTTCACGTGATGGAAATGGACGATGTCATCGGCTATGGGTCTACAGGGGTAAGCTCATCGATAGGTAATAGCATCACCCCACCAAATCTCGATAGGAGGGGTACTTTTGCAAGACCCCTCGCCGAAAACGCCCCTCCGTTTCATCCCGCCGCCAACGAAGCATCTCAACCTTTCTTCCATATTCGTGCCTCTCAATTGCAAAATAGCTATTGCAAAATAATCGCCATGTCTCTCTCCAACAAGTTATCTATCACTGACGTGTCTGTCAAGGACAAGAAGGTCCTGATCAGAGTACGTTGACACTGTTAACGAGGGGTGTTTATCCTCTGACAAAATACATTATTGACAATAATTTTGTAAACAGGTCGACTTCAACGTTCCTCTCGACTCCAAGAAGAACGTCACCAATACACAGCGTATTGCCGGTGCCATCCCAACTATCAAGTATGCCATCGACAACGGCGCCAAGACTGTTGTCTTGATGTCCCACTTGGGCCGCCCTGATGGCAAGGTCAACGAGGAGTTCTCGCTCAAGCCTGTCGTCCCAGAGCTTGAGAAGCTTCTCGGCCGCAGCGTCACCTTCGCTCCTGACTGCGTCGGACCAAAGGTTGAGGAGATTGTTAACAACGCCAAGGACGGCGAGGTGGTTCTCTTGGAGAACTTGCGCTTCCACGCTGAGGAGGAGGGAAGCAGCAAGGATGCCGACGGAAAGAAGGTCAAGGCTTCGAAGGAGAGCGTTGATAAGTTCCGTGAGGATCTTACCAAGCTTGCGGATGTCTTCATTAGTAAGTATTACATCCATTTCTACCATTTACTTTATTTGCGAATGGGATTTTAACATATGATTAGACGACGCTTTCGGAACCGCCCACCGCGCTCACAGCTCCATGGTCGGTGTTAACACCCCACAGAAGGCCTCTGGTTTCCTCATGAAGAAGGAGCTCGAGTACTTCGCCAAGGCCATTGAGAGCCCTGAGCGCCCATTCCTCGCCATCCTCGGAGGCGCCAAGGTCAGCGACAAGATCCAGCTGATCGACAACCTTCTCGGCAAGGTTGACTCGCTAGTCATCTGCGGTGGCATGTCTTTCACCTTCAAGAAGACTCTTGAGGGCGTCAAGATTGGCAACAGCTTGTTCGATGAGGCTGGCAGCAAGATTGTCGCAGACCTCGTTGAGAAGGCCAAGAAGAACAATGTCAAGATCGTCTTGCCAGTTGACTACGTTATCGGCGACAAGTTCTCCCCCGATGCCCAGACTGGCACCGCCACCGATGAGTCTGGCATCCCTGATGGATGGATGGGACTTGACGCTGGAGAGAAGTCCATCGAGCTCATCAACAAGACCATCAACGAGGCCAAGACCGTCCTCTGGAACGGCCCACCAGGTGTCTTTGAGTTCGAAGCCTTCGCCAACGGCACCAAGAAGATCTTGGACACTGCTGTTGCCGCTGCACAGAACGGAAAGACTGTTATCATCGGAGGTGGTGACACCGCGACCGTTGCGGCCAAGTACGGTGTTGAGGACAAGTTGAGCCACGTCTCTACTGGTGGCGGTGCCAGCTTGGAGCTGTTGGAGGGCAAGGAGCTCCCCGGTGTCTCCGCTCTGTCGAGTAAGTAGATTTAGAAAAGTGCAGGCACATATAGCAACTTAGAGCAGCTCTGATGTTGCTAGATCTATCTATGAAATCGAAACTGCGTCTATGAGCTTGGAATGTGATAGCCAAAATAACATTAGTACATATGTCTCCGAGTCAAAAATGATCTGATGGTCTTGCTAGCTTGTGTGAGGCGTTTGTATTATTTGCGCGAACAGCTGCCTTCTATGCTATGCATTGCATTGGTGATTGGCCTTCCTGACTCCGAATATAATGTGTCTCCCTTAAGTTTCCAAACTCCCAGTTCACCTCTTTTTGCTCGCCTCCACCTTCTTTAGTTCCTCCCTGTAAGAAAAGTAACGTTAGTATGCTGATATTGTGTTCGAAGAGGCGCGGATGGGACTGTGGGATTTGCATGTAGAATGCTGACATACTTCAATTGTGCCGAGAAGTCCTCGCTGGTATCATCATCATCCCAGCTCTCTTCCCAAAGGTGTGTGTTGTTGCCTGGTACTTCGGTCTCTTCTTGTGTCCAATCTGTGGCAACATAAGTTAGCTGTGACTCTGGCTGAGTTGTGTATGTGCATGGTCCGGTTTAGAATGGAGTCGCATGGCAACGACGAGGCCGAAATCAAGTGCCCGCGCCAGCAGGTTCCCGGAAACTATTAGATGGTGTATATGAGATTTTCTAATGTATTGCAACGGGCATTCAAGGCAGCCACTTGGTAGCATAGCTCCGCATTCTTGGGGTTGATGGCTTGGTTGGGGCCTCTCTTGACGCCTTTATCTCGTGCGGGCCAACGCTGCATTAAAGAAGGTGATGAAGACAAAGTAGCGCAAAAAGGTTGAGGAAGGTTGTATTCTTCATACCATCAACGGGGAAATCCTCAAACTCGTCATCCTCCTCCAAGGTCACAGTCGGCTTCGAGTCTTTGGCAGGTGTGGCGGCCTCTACCTTGTTTACTGGCGCCTTGCCAGACGCTGGAGCTGTGGACATTTTGTATGAATTTATGTGTTTGTTGGAGGTATCGGGAAATCCAGTTGTGTTGTAGATTATGATGAATGGCGGTTGGAAGTCGTGGGTCCTTGTCGCGATAGACCAGTTACTGCGGCTTTGAAATGCATAGATGGAGCTAGAGCCATCCGTAGACGAAGTCCACCCAACGTTTGCAGAAGCGCAAACGCCAGAGAGCGCGATAAGCAATTAGCGCATTTTGGCAGGGTAGCTTAACCCCCAGGGCTGGACCGGATCCATCGGCGTTATCGGGTCAATTCACCTTGCAGATGATGTAAATGTGTGAAAGCCTTGGAGCAGGTTGACGCGGCCCCGGTCATAGCCGCAGGAGAATCCAACGTCTCACTCCTTCCCTTTCCTTCTATTGTGTAAGATATACTGTATATGCTTGATCTCCTTCGTACTCAGTCATTCTTTCTTTAAACCATTTCTCTCAAGGAAACTTATTGGACCCTTATATCTCTACACCCCTCCATGTCAGCATTCGCCTCCTTCGCGTGAATCTGTTCAACTACCCAGGGCCAGCTCCTCGGTGCCGCCCCTCTGCGACTACATTATGGTCGGCCTCGGATGGCTACGCGGCGCAGCAAAATCAGAGCCTGTAACTTCACCCAACAGTCCAGCTGATGAGTTGAAACAACTCGAACATGCCCTGGCAGGTGTAATATGGATTATGTCGGATGACATCGATGCGGCGGACGATGCACTGCACGAAGAGACGTCCTCCTTCCACTATCTCGGCCGCGGCGTCACCCATTTTTTGCGGTCAGTCCTAGGATTTGAACAAGATGTTATGAGGGAAGCATCCAACAGAATTGCGGCGGCCGAGGCATCATCTTGGGCCGACTTGAAGCGGGCGCAGAAGGATCACAAGTCATACCAGTCAAGGCTGTATTCTCCAGGGGCAGAGTATGCATTATGCTACGCAGAATCGCAGATGATGAGCGCAGTGCTTGCCGTGCTGAACGAGAGCTTGACGGAGAGCATTAAAGGATTTTACAAACTAAGAAAGGCCTACTTTACGCTAGATTCGATCATGCAGGAGGAAGCGGCATTTATGCGCAAACAACGGGGAGAGCAAAGTACTGCATATGGAGAAGCACCGAGGAGACCGTCCATGCCTGGGAGCTTCGATGAAGGGGAATTTGCGGATCTAGCGAACTCGAGAGACGTTAGCCAAACGAACCTAGCCACGGATAATGCGGAGCCGGCGAAAAAACAGAGTCCAGATGATAGCGATTTGGAATTTTTGGACGTAGAAGAATCGAAGGCAGGAATCGAGACTACAGCGAATTACCTAGGCCACACTATTTCTAATGAGGAATTTGAACTCCGAACCAACGGTGCAACAGACACAAAAATTAGCGGCAAGGAAGGTGAACTACTGCAAACAGCTACAGTTACATCCGCAAAATCCAAATCACCATCTCACCATGCCCCAGAAGCCGATTTTTTTGCCAATCCCATGGACCTTTTCATCCATTCTGGCGCCAACTTATGCTTTGGGCTTGTCCTTTTGATTATTTCCATGGTGCCCCCGGCTTTTAGCAAACTGCTTTACATCATAGGCTTCCAAGGTGATCGTGGGCGGGGGATGAGGCTCCTGTGGCAAGCAACCAAGTTCGACAACATCAATGGCGCTGTTGCCGGGCTTGTGCTTCTGAGCTATTATCATGCCGTTGTTGGCTTTTGCGACATTGTTCTCACCGATACGGATGCGGCAGGCGATGATTCTACGGCATTTTCAACGGCTAAATGCAACGACCTTATTGAAACTATGAAGAAGCGCTACCCATCTTCCCGATTGTGGCGCCTGGAAGAAGCTAGAAAAGAGGCCACGAACCGCAATTTGAAGGGTGCAATCCAGATTCTTAACAGCAACCAAGACAGTAAAACAAAACAAATTCTAGCACTGAATATGTTCGAAAGGAGCCTGTGCTCGATGAGTCTTCATGAGTACGAGCTTTGCACAGAAAGCTTCGTCGAATGTACGATGCTGAACAGTTGGAGTCATCCCTTATATATCTTCGCTGCCGGGGCAGCGCAAGTGGAGCTTTACCGGCAACACAGAATTTCCAATCCGGAGATAGCGAAAAAGCACAAGGATAGGGCCACAGGACTGTTACGGAAGGCCCCAACATTAACCGGGAAGAGGCGCTTTATGGCTAAGCAACTGCCATTTGATATTTATGTGGCTCGCAAAGTTCAGAAATGGGAAGAACGTGAAAAGGAATGGAAGGTAGATCTTGTGGACGCGATTGGTGTCAGCCCCCTGGAGGAAATCATCTACTTGTGGAATGGCTATAAAAGGATGCGACCAGAAGAGCTACAAGTGTCCGTGCAAACCTTGAAATGGGACAACGCCACGTATCCGGAAAAGTTCAAGGCTGATATGGATGAAATTGGACTTCAGTCGTTAATGCATGGGGCTGTTCTCAGATATCTTGGCAAATTTGGTGAGGCGCGACAGCTGTTGACGGAAAATATCCTCAACCGCGACAAGTAAGTCCACAATAGTTTCGTAACTGCTCATGTGCTAATATTCGACTAGGGGTGTCTTCAAGGGCCATCTGTATGACGATTGGAACTGTCCCTCGGCGTATTATGAAATGGCAGTAATATCATGGATGGAAAAGGACCTGCCTGGTACTGATAGTAAAGCTAAGCTAGTAGAGTGCGAGGAATGGCTAAACAAAGTCGCAAAATGGGAGACATCGTATGTCTTGGACGCTCGTATTGGAATGAAAGTTACGACTGGATTAGATACGATCAAAAGGTGCCGTCCAAGGTCGTAAAGTAAACTATTGGGACAAGCTTCGATTGGATATATATGGGTTTGGATTACCGAAAAGCATTTATTGGCCAATAAAAAGCTTGTTACATATTATTAGACCGGTAGAAGGGGTTCGGCGCAAAATGAGAGCTCTTTGAAAGCAATTTCAGTTGATGTTCAGCAGTTTCTCACATATTGACTTACTGAGTTGTTGTCTGCGTTGTAGTTGTGGTCGTGTGACAGCAACGTTATAGTCTCGTTGAGGTGAGGCTGCCGTAGGTCAAATACGGTATAGCGGTAGTGGCAAGTACCTTGTTCCAGCCGCAGTCAATGACGGCCCGACAACTTCTAAACAAGTCCATGTGAGCCGACACCTAGAAACAAACCTCCAAGATATTCTTAACGACGTTTTATAACCGTTCGGTACTCTATTCACTTCCTAGAATATATGGCGTCATAGCGAATCTTATACACGAATGCGAACACATCTCCTGGATAATCACCAACCCCGCTACATCCGTGCTCAGTAATGTCCCAAAGCCCGAGGACCATGAGTAGCTCACCCTCAGGGTCTTCGAGCCAAGACCCCTCAAATCTAGCAGAATCTGGCATCACTGTGGATGTCCCACAAGAAACGCAGCCCAAGAGTCCACAAGAGAACGAAACTGAAACGGATGCGCCTAGCCCCTTCGAATCCGAGAAGGCTGAACCTCGGCACTGTTGGATTTGCCTCCAAGATGAAGGTGACGACTCCCCAGAGGCCTCACAATGGCGATCGCCGTGTCCTTGTAATCTCCAGGCTCACGAGGAGTGCCTGCTAGAATGGATCACCGACATCCAGGCGCAGCCGTCTGGGGGGACGAGTCTGAGCAAGAAGGTGTTGTGCCCGCAATGCAAGGCTGAAATCAAGGTGGAAAGACCAATCGAGCTCGTGGTCGCCCTTACGGACCTAGTTTCTGCCGTCGGACAACAACTGCTTTTTCCAACCGGGGCTGGAATGCTGCTTGGATGCTTATACTCTGGGTCTATGGTGTATGGGTTCAACGCTATCGAGCTGGTATTCGGTTCGGAGGAGGGGCGTCAAATGCTATTCGCAGCCAGGGAGACTCCGTCGTTAATACGACGAATCCTTCCAGACTCTGTCATAGATTGGTTCTTCACAATCATGAGACTCACGGATCCATTCGTGCCCACTGCTGGTGGTACCTGGGTCTTTGGAGTTGCACCATTGATTGCACCTGCACTACTCCTCTCACGTACTCACATCGCAGACCGGACATTCTCCCTTCTACCCATAATGGTAAGCGTTCTAATATCCGTGGATCACCGAGGCATGCTGTGGACACGATCTAACAAATTACAGTACCTTTTGTCCCCGGAAAACCACCATATTCCGCACTGGCCGCCGTCCCCCGGCCTTGCTCTTGCCACACTTCCATACATACGCTCTGCCTATAATGAGCTTTACGCCTCCGTTTTTGCCGACCTCGAGAATGGCTGGAACCAGGCTGTTCAGCGTAGGCCGCGCGAAGGCGAGACCGCCGAAGACGTCGCCCACGGACAGCACGCTCGTGCGAACGAAGGCAACATTTTAGACTTTGAAGTAGAAATCATCAATGTTGAAGAGGGACATGGCGCACTGAACCCACCTGCCGGCCCGCCTCATGTACACCTCAACCTGGAGGCTCCTGAAGGACAACCGCAGAATATCGAAATACCTCTGCGCAACCAACCGCAGCCCGAAGAACCACAAGGCGGACCGCAACAGCCTGAGGCTCCACAGGAAGGGCAACCGCCACCACCTCCACCACCGGCAGCTCAGCCCGCGCCACCTAATGGAGTCCCAGCGCCGGGAAATGAACCCTGGGAGTTTAGGCAGAACATATCCACGGCGCAAGTCGCACGCTCTATGATTGGAGCGCTCTTCTTCCCCGCCGTCTCCTCGCTCATGGGCGACTTGATTTTCCGCACAGCGCCATCGACATGGGTTACGAAGCCGGTGAAGAAATTTAGCTTGCAGCAGTTACAAGCGACAGGGTTGCTACAGGAGAAGTGGGGCAGGAGCATTGTGGGGGGTTGCTTGTTCGTGGTGCTTAAAGACGCATTGACGTTGTACTGTAAGTGGCGCAAGGCGAAGCATCAGGGAAAGAGGAAGGTGCTGGATTACGATAGGGGTAAAAATGGGAATAACGGGAGGAATGGTAAGAAGCAGGCTGCGAGATAGCGGTAGTGGCAGTGGTGATGATGATTGCATTGATGGGAGTTTGGAGGCATTTATTAGGAGTTAAAGTACGGCCGGGTTCAAAGTAGCAAACCTGCGGGCATTCATGAGCCTGAATGATAATATTTTCGACCCTAGAAGAAATTTATACACAATACAGCTCACTTGCTAAGAGGATACGGGCAAATACAAATAGTACAACTCTTCATATGTTTCATTTAATCACAGGTATCACAATCATGGATGAAGAAGGCATGTGAGTAGCTGAAATGTGCGGATCAGCTCGCATTCATTCGTCAGCAAGTCCTAGTTCCAGATATACCAGCCCTCGCTAAACAGATACAATAGCCGCATCCGCGGCCTGGTAAGAGTTAACACCAAAGGTAGCAAGTGCAGAATAGCCGTAGCCCCTGCTTGTCTCGCAATGCACACAAAAGTAGAGAGAGAACGTAAAATCAAAGTTGCCATACAGGTAAGGATATTAGAACCCCGCACCCTGCCCAGACATCCCAGACGAGAAGCGATTCGAGGTGGTCGTGTTGGCGCTGGTGGCGATCGGGCTGCCTATGTCGCCAGGTGCACCGACAGGCCGATGTGAGCCACCGCCCGCGTCAGGTTCATGGCGAATCAAGACGCGACCATCTCGCTCGTTCCGTACATCAAAGAATCCACCGCCATTATTCGGGTTGCCTTCTGTCTCGCACAGGTCTAGTAGCTCCTTGTCTGACACAGTGTCATCGCGAGTTGTGTTGATGCGGTTGATTTGCTCGCGAACAGCATTGATGGGAAAGAAGCCGTCCGGGGTAGAGCCTTCAAGAATCTTACATGCTCTGCAGAGCATCAATCGTACGGCAACAGACCGAGGTTGTGATGGCCTTACCGGTAGTCCACTGACGCTCCCAAACCCGCTTGGTGCCGAATTACCCCAGCCACCCATGAAGCCTGAGCCGGGTAGAGATCCTGAACCAAACGGACCGGGGGGTCCACCCCAAGTTCCATATGACCCTGGACTTGAAAATGCTGATGGATCCATGCTGTATTGCCCAGGTTGTCCAAACCCACCCTGTCGACTAAGACTACCAGGCGCTGCACTGGAACGTCGGGTATTGATGGCGATTGGCTCATCCGAGTCATCTAGTAATGCACTGCTTCCTAGGTGGCCTGCTAGGTCATCGACATCGGCGTCAGAACGCTGGCCTTGCACAACGCTTCCAGGGCGCCCAATCGGAGCAGGTCGTGCAATGGGTTGGCCTGCAGCGGGTGGTCCATTAGAATCTGACAATGGTTTGTCAAACGAGCCTGACTGTTGTCTGCTGTGGAGCTGGGATATCCCTGGTTCTTTGTGGCCGCCAAATGGTTGCGATAGAGGCCCCATTCCGTTCGACATCTGTGACATGAATCCAGGTGGCGGAGCATGTGGGCCAGGCAACCCCCTTCCTTGTGGCATAGGCATATTATTCATTCCAGGGTACATTGGTCCGGCATTGTGGCCAGACATTGGGCGAAATTGGTTCCCAAATGACTGGTGTGGAAACATCTGCTCTTGGTGCATTCTGCCACCAAACCCCGCAGCCATTTGGGGCAAACCAGGCTGAAACCCATTCATACCCATAGGCGGCTGCATACCTGGAAATGGCGGAGGTCCGAACCCCGATTGGGGCCCTTTTAGAGTAGAATGCATTGGTGTATTTGCTTGAGGGTGATGTAGGAATGGCTGAGATGGAGTCCTACTAGGAAGAGCCTGAGGACCTGGGCTGTTCTGTAAGGGAGTTGAAGAATTCAGAGAAGTGCTTTGGCTCCCTGAAGAACCAAACCGTGGCGTATGAGGTATTGGCACCGCCGGTTCTCTTTGAGGTGGGATCACTGGACGGTTAGGAGTTGGAGCTTTAGGAATTGCAGGCGTAACAACAGGAATATGGGGGTTGCTTGGCGTCTGCCACGATTGGTGTCCACCAGGGGTGGGAATGGAAATAGGTTGCTGTTGGCGTTTGCTTTGCTGTTGGGCCGCCTCTTCGCGCCTACGGCTATCGCCCGCCTCCTTATCTGCCTTGGCCTTCAATTCAGCTTCTTTCTTCTCCTTCTCTTGCCTCTCCTTCTTCTCCCGTAGCTCCCTTTCTTTGGCTTCCTTGGCCTCTTTCTCTCTTTGCCTCGCCTCTTCCTTCTCCTTTTTCTCGCGTTCCTTGGTTTCTCGTGCCTTACGTTCTTGCTCAGCCTGGCGCTCCCGCTGCTCTTGAATCCGGCGCTGTTTCTCTGCTTCCTTTCTCAACCGCTCTTCGTCTTCGGCCTTCTTCTGAGCTTCGCGCTTCTTGCGTTTCTCCTCAGCTCTTAGCCGGGCTTCCTCAGCCTTCGCAGCTTCCTCAGCTAGTCGTGCAGCCTCTTCAGCAGCTTTCTCGGCATCTCGCCGAGCTCTCTCTTCAGCAAGGAGCAGTTTCTTCTGCGCAGCTTTCTCCTTCTTCTTCTGGGCCTCTTTAGCTTTCTTTGCCTTCTTCTGCATGATGGCCATGTCTTCTTCATCGAGCTCCTGCAGGAGTTTTTCTTGGCGTTCAGCAGCAACCTTCTCCTTATAAGCAGTGAGTACCCGTTGCTCGAACATTCGAGCCGCAAATATTTGGAACATCCTCCGCCCTTCCTCCATACGCTGTTCTTCTGTCATGGCATCCTGAGCCGGATTAGCCATAGTCAAAGCATAATCAGTGTGAGAAGGTACCATTTCCTCTTCATCGTACTCCCCATCCTGACTGTCATACTCATCTTCCTCCTCCTCGTCATCATAATCTTCATCTTCCTCAGGGGCCGGTGGGTGGTTATGATGGGAGTGGTGTGTATGAGTTTGCATGCCATTCGGATGCGGGTAACCGTTCTGGGTATAATTTTCTTTAGCATCTTCCTCTCGTGCCATTCTCCTCTCAGCTAACTGTTCCATCATCTCAATGAATTTCTTGCCGTCGTTTTTTAGAAGATCATCTGCAACTGTGAGTATACCACCTAGAAAAATGTATTAGCATAATGAGTCGAATTCACGAATGTATATACATCTACCTTGTACCGTGAGGCTCTGCCCAAAGTTGAAAAAATCAGTTGCGTGACTCCTTGCAATCTCTTCTGGGGGATCTTCATCGCTAATATAATCTTCTTCCTCTGCTTCATCTTCACTGTATTCCTCGTCCCCTTCCTCGTCATCCTCTTCGTCGGCAAATTGCTCTACTATTCGGCCACGAGAAGGCTGTCGACCACTAAAAGCAGGAGGTAATCGGTTTGGTGGTTGGAGGCCACTCAGAGCACCAAACCGTTGCGACCCAGGCATCATTGGTGGCGGTCGGTCGCCATGTTGGTTATTTGCGTACTGTTCCAATTCTTCATAGTATGCGTCATACAGAACTTCCAGCTCCTCTTCGATGGCTATGCGCTTGCGCCCGCATACTGTGCAACTACACGAATGCTTTTGCTGCTCCTTCATCTTCTTCAGCACAGCATCTTTCTCCACCTTGACGAGTGACCTGCGCTCTTCCTCTCCAAGAGACAGCCAAAAGACCTTGATCCTTTCACGTTCTTCTTGTGAAGATGTGTTCCAAATCTTTTCCTTTGACATGCCAATTGTCTGAGAGGGTGCAGCAGCCGAAGATGAAGCTAGGGCACTAGCATTTTTGCCTTTTCCCTTCCTCTTCCCCGGCTTTGCGGTCGTATTTGTAGGTTGTGGAGATAAACTATGCGGCGGGGACACACTGTTCTCATACGACCCAGAGTAGCCATCCCCCTCGTCGTCGCTATAGTATACCCGATCGCCCGTCATATTGTCGAACGCTTGGTCTCCCTGATACCCAGGGCTAGGCCTTGGTTGAGCATCGCTAGGGTTTCCGGATCCATCTAAACCGCCCGCTCGACTTGTAGCTTCTGCTGCTATTTTGGCGGCCTGTTCTGCTAGTTTTTGCCTTCGTTTTTGCTTCTTCTTATTCACTGTCGGCGCAGTGGCCTGGTCTGCGGACGATGGGTTTGATGCTTCTGCGTTTGCCTTCGCTGTGGCTTGCGCCATGTTTGGGGATGTCTCAGACGAATCGGTTGAGTTGGAGAATTTGGGTATGGTTATGAACTTGGAACCATCCTTGTTTGTATATTTCGAAGCCGTGGTTACTGCGTTTATGCTAGGCGATTGAGCAGGCTGCTGTTTTGGGTTCGCTCGCATTCCGAGTCCCCAAGGAGCTCGGAAACAACCAACGGAAGGGGGTCCTCACGGCTGTTGGCTAGCGCGTAACAATGTCAGTAACTAGGTGCTTGGCCTAGATGTTTGGGAATTGCTGCCAAAGACTAAACAGGTATTGGTTCCGTCGGACGTACCTGCGTTATGGATGAGTAGGTGGCAACCCGCGACTTGCCCCTCCAAGTCAGCAAGACCAGCTTCTCCAGAAAATCAAACTGAAGTCGAGATATGACGCAGTGTGTCTGGGAGGCTGCGATGAGGCGGCAAGTAAATGTTTAAAATAGTAAGGCCAGCTTGGTCCGGCTTGCCCAGAAACGGTGGTTGTGGGGGAAATGCAGGTCCTGGAGATCGGCCACTGGCATTGCTATGGATTTGAAGGTCAAAGATGGCTTTATGCCTCAGGCATAAAGAAGAGCCAAGTCACAATTCGCTAGCCTCGTCGTCTTGTTGACAGCGACGACAAAATTTGCGGAAGCATTTATAATAAATTACTAAACCGATATAGTTATTCGGAGAGGGTAATAAAGCCCGTTGTATTCAATTCTTAACAGACAAAATTCTCGCGACGCATCAGGCAGCGCCTTTGTTGGCGGCATCGACACGTGGTAGTGTTATCATATTTGGACCCGAATAGAAGCCTCTCTGTCAACGCCTATAAAACATTATCTGGAGCCATCCAAGTCTCTATAAACACGTGTAAATACGTTTCAAGTCTTCTGCATTATGTGAATGGTTCAGCTCCTCGTTAAACCTTTAGTCAGGCTTTAGTGTCTCGATAACAGAGCGCATATATTCCTTTTTCTTCACAGTATGTTTGAGCTTCCAGTATTTGCGTAGTCTGATCCAACGTCATAGTCAAAGGAGCCCATCACCGAGGGGAAGAATGATCTGTTCCATTTACTTCGAATACGCAATAACATTCCAGCATATCAGAACTAACTTGACCTAATTGTTGTTGTTGAAATCCCTAGTTGGCCCGTGCAGACCCTTTTCAAGTGGTAATTTAGTGGACGGCAAAACCCCTGGACCCAAGATATGGCGCCTAGCCGGCAGAAGGGAAAATCAGGACGTTTGGGTATCAAAATTCACACTAGTTTTTGCACCAACGCTATGGCGGTATTAATTCCAACATCCCAATGCGGGGTTTGACTGCAATAATGATAAAATATATATTAATGTTACAGAACTATCTTATACAAAGTCCAGTTCTGTAAGAGCATAAGGTGTTGAGAGGTTCAAATGATTGCATCTTTCTCAGCCACAATTGGTCCTAATCAGCCACGCTGTGGAACGTGGTAGCTGTAAGGTACGTAGGTACGTTGAGTAAGGCGTTCCGATTTGGGGTTCAGCTGGCTAACTACTTCTGGTAAGAATGGGGTTGGAGCGACCCGCGCGTCAACGGTGGTCGGTCAGCCCAATCTGTATCGGGGCGCCTCCAGCGATTAGAGTTGCACATCTCAGCTTACTATACGAGCGAGCGAGCGGACACACAACGGACAACCGAGTACGGTCCCGTCCCAGCAACATTATTTTAAGTTGCCATTTTCCCCAAGTATTTAGGTTCTTAATTGCGTTCAATTCCTTCCAGCCGTCATTTTCTTTTTCCTTCAGTGACACTGATCACCCCATCCTCGACTGGCAACCAACATCATCTGACAGTATCGACAAGTCTCCCTACTGGTGCACTTACACTTCCACCATACTACTACGAACTACAACCAGCAGAGCCAGCCTGTATTTCTATACAGGCCCGGGAATTGAAGGAGGATAAACGCCAACCTATTCCTCTCTAGCAGGAGAAGCTAATACGAGCACGATGGAAGAGCACCCACAAGCTCAAAATGTGATGCGGAGGTGAGCCCATCATCCACAATTTTCTACCACGCGGTTGCCACCTGCAAATCTATTGCTTCTGTCGGCTCTCTCAAACTTACCAGCCTGTGGGCTCTCAAGAATACACGCAAGACGGTCTGGGATAAACCGTTGCTGACAATGTCACTCTAGGAAGCTGGTCATCATAGGCGATGGCGCATGTGGAAAGACAAGTTTATTAAGCGTCTTCACACTGGGATACTTTCCAACAGTAAGCAGAACTGAGACTAGGAAACACATCCGGACAGTTACTAATGGCATTCTCTAGCATTATGTGAGCTACCACCATCATTGATCGACATGAAACAACTACTCGGAATGTTCGAATTCATACTGATATCATACATTCAGGTCCCCACAGTGTTCGAGAACTACGTGACAGACTGCAGAGTGGATGGGAAATCGGTGCAATTGGCATTGTGGGATACTGCAGGACAGGAAGACTATGAGCGGCTTCGACCCCTTGCATATTCCAAAGCCCATGTTATCCTGATAGGCTTTGCAATCGATACCCCGGATTCTCTTGATAACGTGAAGCACAAGGTATGCAGTCATATTTCCGAGATATTTCCGGTCGTGGACGAGAAACGGCTGACAATGCTATCAGTGGGTTGAGGAGGCAAATGAGCGATGCCCTGGTGTCCCAATTATACTGGTGGGCCTGAAGAAGGATCTTCGAGAAGACCCCGTCGCAATTGAGGAGATGCGGAAAAAATCACAGCAGTTTGTTGGAACTAGGCAGGGCACAGATGCCGCGCATGAAATCGGGGCGAGAAAGTATCTGGAGTGTTCGTCTCTAACTGGCGAGGGGGTCGACGATGTGTTTGAAGCGGCTACTCGGGCGGCACTGCTTACGTTTGAGGGCAAGAAGACGAATGGATGTTGCGTTATTCTATGAAGGGAGCTGTGGACATCGATAATGAACAGGATGGCACCCAAGCTGGGGTTGGCACAGTGCTGCGCTAGCGACAAGAGGCCTGGTGGCAGTGGAGGCAATATTGCAGTTTTCATGAGCAAAAAATTGGCTTGTATGGGCGGCTGGTTCACACGAGGGCGCCACCTCTAATGTCGGCATGGGATGGTGTTACTATACTTTGGCTCAACGCCCTTAATGACTTACGAGTCGTTTTCACTCTTTACTTCCTTACATAGCCCGACTTCGGCGTTGATTTGGAGCTGCACTTGGTAGCCATGGATGAGCAAAAATGTACATAGGATGGAAGCGAATTTTACAAGCTGTTATACACGGCGCCTTCTCTAAGATATCCCCTCGACTCCTCGTCTATATACCCCCCCGACATCTTCGCCTCATTTCGTACAATATCTTCCACATTCGAGTGAACCCTATCCCTCTATGAAGCTCCTAGTATGCATTGCACCCCCTTGACCTGACCATGCCTTTCTCTAACGGGTCCACGCGTGGTCCCACGGCTCCTTTCCTGGTGTATCCGTCTGCGCACGCGCATACTCAATCGGCACTCCATTCGGGCCAAAGATGCCCTTCTTCTCCAAAGCAATTCTGTACAGACGTCCGGCATTCTTGTCGTCCGGTCCCTGCAACGACCTTAGCTCCTCGCAGGCATTGTGCATGCTCTTGTACATCCTAACCCAGCATTAGCAACCTTCCTCTATCTGCCAATCTAGCGGGGGACAAGAGATATCATACCTCTGCAGCTCCAGCTCCTCCTCCGACTTCTTCTGCCGCCTAAACAGCATCCACGCGCGATGGATTGTCCAGTGTCGCAGACTCCTCATGCGACTAAGACGCAGAGGTCGCGGCGTCTTCGAGTGCTGGAGATGGTAGCGGATCAACTGCACTCTAGGGTCTGCCTTGACGACCTTGCCGCGGTTCTTGGGGTTCATTGAGCCGCCCGAGGCGAGGTTTGCGGGTGTGGTCGAGAGGGTGCGGAGGGAGGTGGTGGTGGTGGTTGAGGGGGCGGCGGTGCGGCGGACGGTTTGGAGGAGGGGAGTGAGGAGGCGGAAGAGGGGGGAGACATTGTTGGGGGCCATGATGGCGGTTGGGCGACGTGAGGTCGGAGGTGTGAGGTTGGAGATGGATTGAGTGTTCCTGGTTGCGATGGGAGTTAAATTCGGTTGGTGATGCATGAATTATTTTGTGCAAGGCGGATACCACGTGACGACATATTTATGAAAGTCACCTCAGCGTCTATCAACGTCTGATCGATATCAAGGAATAACACAAAACAAATACAACATAGCTGTACAAAATGATGAGTAACGGCGCTTTCCCTGGTACTTTGCACCATTATGTACGTTTTTAATGTGGCAGCCCCAACCTTATTCCCGCTGACAACAACTATTACTCTTATGATACCCAACGATGGATAAATCTAACAGGAATAGGCTGGCAAGCTCGTAGCCTTCGAGCTTACACCTGCCGAAAATGAAGAGTCGCGCCAAAACGTTCTCTTCTTTATTGGAGGTCTAGGTGATGGCTTACTCACCGTCCCATATGCATCACAACTCGCCCGCCAACTCTCAACCACCTGGTCTCTAGTGCAAGTCCAACTTTCCTCATCCCACATTGGCTGGGGTACGTCGTCACTAGGAAAAGACGTCGATGAGCTGTCACAATGCGTTGATTACTTTCGGAACATAGCAGGAAGGTCAGGCAAGTTTGTCTTCATGGGCCACTCTACCGGTTGCCAGGATGTGATACACTACCTGGTGGGCCCCGGAAAGGAGAACCGCGCACCCATAGATGGGGGAATCATGCAAGCCTCTGTCAGCGATAGACAGGCTATGGAGGGGCAGCTCGATGAGGAGCAGCGTTCGAACACGAACAAAATTGCCGCGGAATGGGTCGCCGCGGGCAGGGGAGAAGATGTTCTATCATCCGCGGCTACACATGGCTTCTTTGATGCTCCAATTTGCGCGAGACGCTGGCTGAGTCTGGCTAGTCCGGACCATGATGGAGAGGATGATTATTTCAGCTCGGATTTGACTGATGAGCAGTATCAGAAATCGTTTGGGAGCCTGCCGAAGAGGAGTAAGCTCTGTATCTTGTACTCCGGGAAGGATGAGTTTGTGCCGGAGCATGTGGATAAGAAGGCTCTGGTTGAGAAATGGATCGGGTTTGTGAAAAGGGGATCCGGTGAGGTGGATGAGAAGAATTCTGGTGTTGTGGAAGGGGCAACCCATGACTTGAAAAACAACCCAGAAGAGGTTATTGATGAGCTCTTCTCGAGAGTTATTAGCTTTGTATCAGACCTATAAAAGTACTAGAAGAATCAAAGAGGCCAATCAACATAATAATTTTAGAACACTTGTTGTTATCTGTTAATGCGGAAGGTTGCAACCATACATGGCTCTATTGCGTGCATAAAATCGTTTGGGGGCACTGTCATAAATCGCGCCAATGCACGCGAACCTATAGTCTGATTCGGTACTTTGAACCTCACCTTCCACGCTCAAAGACAACTACGATCAGATCAGAATGGCGACTCCACCAAGATCCTCTGTCGGAGAGAGGCAAGATAGGCCCCTTTCTACGGGCAGAGGTACGGTGACCCCTCACAATCTATCCTGCCCACCCTTTCCATTCCCCAAACCTAACCTGATATCACGTGACATATCAACGTCTACTCACTTCACAAGCTGATGATAGAAGCAGCTCAGTTGCCGCGTCGATCAACTAGAGGACCAGTTGATCTATCACAGTAAGTTCTCAACTCTCGCTTTTGCGCAAAAGCTAACCCATCCAGGGCACCTGTGTCCGGTCCTCTCGGCTCCTCCTCGCCCACCCTCTCCAACTCCCAGACCCTCTCACCTACGCACTCCCAACGCTCACCAAACCCCTCCTCGCGCCCGACCTCCTCTCCCGCCTTCCCAGCAAAAGACTTCTCCCGCCTCCTCCGCCCGGAACTCTACCACCCCCTCCCCACAACCGATATCCCAGCGCCCCTGCGACCNCCGCCGCCGTCCTCGCTGCGCAACTCCTCACCACCGCCACAGCCCCTACCGACCATCCCACTATCTTCGCGCTCCTCTACGTCCGCCTCGCGTCCCTAACCCTCTGCAACGCCACCGCCCTCGCCGCACAGGAAGTCAAAGCCCTCGAAGATCTCAACTCAGCGCTCTACCTCGACCCAATCACCTCCGCGCACCTCGTTCCCTGGGAACTACGCGTCCTGTCTGTCCGCCTCCAAGGAATCGGATTCAACGACCCCCGCCGCGGGGTGGTGGGGTACTTTGAGCTAGCGCGAGATGCGCGGCGCGCGCTTGCCGTGCTGCGGAAGGCTCTCGCCGAGGACCCCGAGAGCGGGGACGTGACGCTGGTAGAGCGGCAGATGTGGGAGGAGCGGCTTGTTGATCTAGGGGTGCGTGTTGCGGGGGCATTGGTGGAGATGGAGGATTTGGAGGGGGCGGCGATGCATTTGAAGACTCTGGGGGAGGGGGGGGATAGGATGGTTGGGGCGAGGAGGGCGTTGTTATGGTTGAGGTTGGGAGATGTGGAGGCGGCGAGGGGGTGTGTGGGGGGGAAGGAGGAGGCGGATGGGGTGGTGCTTGCGTTGGGGGAGATGGCGGATGGGAAGTATGAGGATGCGGCGACGATTTGGGAGCAGCTTGCTGAGAGGGATGGGGGGAATGAGATGTATGAGCAGAATTTGGCTGTGTGCATGCTCTACTCGGGGCAGATTGAAGAGGTATGTTATTAACTCCTTTCAGTTCGATGGAGTGGGGTGATAGCTATACTAACGGCGTGTAGGCAAGGGATATGCTTGAAGATCTGTTGGACAAGGGGAAGAGTTTCCACGCACTCACTTTTAACCTGAGCACGATTTATGAACTATGCACCGACCGCTCGAGGCAGTTGAAGTTGCAACTTGTGGAGAAAGTGGCGGCTATGCCGGAGGCCGACAGGGCCGGGTGGGAAAAAACTAATGCTGATTTCAAGCTGTAAACGAAAAGTTAATGATAGCTTTTATTTGGTATCTTAGCTTCGGAGTATCTTTTGCGGTGGTGCAGAACGAATGACTATAATGATGATCCCGGATCAATATCATGTATGTGGCTCACCGTGGCAGCATTTCTGGCAGCACTATGGAAATCGGTATATATGGAGTAATTAGAATTAAATCAATCAATCCAACATATGAAAAAATGTGTCTCATTCAAGATAAGGACTGGAGTTACGTTCAACTCTACCAACTTGCCAACCCACACTCCACTAACCCTCAGCTTCATGAACCTACACTCAGCAGTATTCTCACCGAAGCCTAAGGCCAGTGACAGAAACACCGCGATAATGAGAATACACGACAGTAAAAATTTGATCAGCAAGGAAAGGCATCAAAACCCGGCGAGGGAAAGCAGGTAAGCAAAGCCGAAGTTTTGTAGACTAGATGACCAAGCTCCCCCTAGTCGGCGCTGTCGTTGAGCCTGAAGGGAATCTTGTTGGATGGCTGAACATGCATGCAAGCCTTGACTTATATCCACAAATATGAGCTGGAGTGGATTTCGAAGGCAGAAGTCACCAAATCCAGTAAATCTCTATCGCAGCAGGATCATTTCGCCCAGGGGCCACCTAAACCTTCAGCCCAAGTCTATTCCCGTATGTAATCGAGCCAACAAGAGTAGATATAAAGCAAAGATTTGTATTCCTAGATCTAGCAATCTCCTAGCTGAATTATGTTCCAAAAGTATAGCCGGGTATATGCAAGCAAACCCATACACCTCGCTGTCCCACCCCCATCATCGCCATCTTATAATGTGTCTGTCTATAATTACAACGACTAGACCCCTAGTTCGCCCCCCAACATAGAAAAAGCATCGCCGCCAGCAACGATCTGGCATCATTATATATTACCCCACCATTAATCCTGCCTGGTCTCGCTGCTGGTCTTTAGTCATTAAGTTCACTTCAGCAAACTCTCATCCCCCTCCAGGATGCGATACGCAATCTCCAGTCTCTTTCTCCACACCCTATTCTCCGCGCTCGTCCTCCTCGTCTCCTGCAACCCCATTACGCATTTCCCCACACTGCCTACCAGCCTATCCACCAAGATCTGGTCGTCCCGATGTAACATCGACACCGGCGATGGCTGCGCCGTCCGATCCCCACTACCATTCACCATCCCCGTCGTAAGCGCCATTCCGAGGAGCTCGGCTGGGTTAGAGGGGTACCCCGAGGGTGTAGTTGTCCCGCTCGCGTTCTTGGGTCTGTTGACAAGAGGGAACGAGCGCGTGGCGCCCGAGGACGAGGAGGTGAAGGAGGAGATAGAAGGTCGGTGCGTAGAGACGGGTTGGATGACGCCACCTTTGATGACTGAGCCGCGACGAGATTCGTGTTCTGGGTCTGCTGCTTCGTCGGGTGTGGTAGGCAAGGCCTTTGAGGTGTCTCCTCCCTCGATTTGCTGAGAGCGGCGTAAGTCTTGGACAGCGAAATCTTGGTAATATTGGTTTTGTAGATCTGTCTCTGTGTGTCTTGATTTCGCAGTCGCGAATGTGGCCATAGTGCTCACGGTATCGATACTCTTGTGCCTCTTGTGTCTGACGGCCGCAGGTTTCAATTCATCCTTGTAAGTTCCAGTTGGAGGATCGATGCCTCGTGCAGTTGCCACGGAATCGTCAGAGCCATAACTGTCGGTACTGCCGCGTCTTCCGTACTTCTGTTGCGACATGGATCCCATGGCACTGTGGAGGAAGAAGTGTTCATAGTCGAAGGCATCCTCGCGGTCTTCGTGGGAGAGCGGGACCTGAGAGGTGTCGTGATATAGGGATGCGCCATCCTCACTGTCGGCATCATCATATTCCTCTCCGTCGACGAATTCGTCATGACTTTCATCGTCTATGGGATGCTCTTCATATGACTCCGTCTCCTCGACATGTTCACGGGGGTCGTCTTGCTGATTGTCGTCTTCCACTTCAGCGGGCTCTTCATAAATCTCGTCGCCATTAACCTGCTCTTCCTCTCCAAACGAGCCAACAACATTCCCATACTCCTCTTGGTGTTCCTGAGCCTCCTCAAAGTCTTGGTAAATACTCGTCGTTTCCGACTCCTGGTAATCTGCCATATCCTCCTCCGCATCCTCAGCTACGTGATCAAGAGTATTATTAACCAGCTTCGGCTGAGCCTCTTGCTCTTTGGCTTCTCCATCCCACGCGGTGCGCATCACAACAGCGTCAGCACTTAGATGACCATCCTTGTAATCATTCGACGTGGTAAACCACTGCTCAGCAGCTGTAAAGGGGCTAGGGGTACGGAGACTCTGTACGCTTCGCCTCTTCATATTATCTTCCTTTGCTCGGTCTCTCAGCGTCGAAATCTTGCCCTTGAGGTCCTTCATTTTGACAGAAAGGTCCCGCATCTGCATTGATGAAGCAGATCGAGTTAGCGTACGTGGATCGATTTCATGCCAGGAATGAGGCTCGGCAGTGCTTGCTCGGATGTATCTGTCTATTTCAAAACTCGGGGTTTGATTACCATCGCTCGCCGTTTCCGTGATCACAATTCCAGATGCGGGATCGGAGTATTCGTTGGAAGATGACCGACGGCTCTCCTGAGTACCATTTTGAGATCTGTATGACTCCCGTCGTTGTAATCCTTCCAATTGTGGTGACGCGATTAGAGGCAGCGATGTCCTTGAGATGAGGGCCGGCCTTGAGGTGGGAGCTGGGTTGCTGGTATTACTAGGAGGGGATAGAGGGAGTGAGTTCTCGCTACCAACTCTTGCGTGAGCCGGGCTGTTGGGGCCTAGGTTGGAGTTATTCAGCTGTCGATGCCTGGCGGGAGGCAAGCCCATTTGGGAGATTATGCGCGGCTCCGGAGGAGAGGGTGTCGATCTTGATAGCGGGCTACTGCTGTGTATGGACGACATCGAGGATGAGGGGCTGATATATAGGGAGCTCCGTGCACGGCTGAGATTCCCCTCCATATTCTAGAATAGCTCAGTCAGTGCACAGAATCTCAGACAAGTCTGTCAGTACTCACATCAAGCCGCTTTTTGGCGTTGGACAGGATCATTTCTGCCCTCTTGCTTAGCGCCGCACTGCTCAGTTCCTCCTCCTCCTTCTCCTTCCTAGAATCTACGGTCTTGCCCTCCTTTCTGTACATAGTCTTAACCTCGGCCAACATTGCCTGCCCGTAACTTTCTCCCACAACACTCTCCTCATCATCACCCTGGAAGGCGCTCTCATCGACGCTCACTGTGTCATCGAAATCCTCAAACGCCTCAGGCGCCTGAGACTCCGTCGTTACGGTGCTTGTGCTCTCCATACTGGCGCTTCGCTGGTGAGCCGGCACTTTCGAGCGCTTCACCGTACTTTGGTATCCCATCGTGGGCGACGACTTTACTGGTGAATCATCCCCTTTTGCGATCCGGTCGCGCATGCGTCGCACGCCTACGCCAGGTGTGCTTTCCGCCTCCGTCACCTCGCCGATATCAGATAACATTGTGCCATTCCCATATATGATCGGTGTGATAGGCGTCATGGGCACGGCGACCATGCTATTGTCTCCATACGCCAGGGACTTCGTGAAGTCCATATCCTCTGGCCGGCCTTTCCATGCCGCCGAACGCGGCGGGGAAGGGGTGGAGTCGTAATCGCCATAGGGCAATATCATATCTGGATTTGTGAGGGTCGGAGAGGCGGGAAGGGAGGGGTAGGCCATTGTCGTTGTCGGCGCCCCTTGATGCATCTTGCCGTTGTGAGACACAAGCCGGGAGGGAGGGAACACTTCTATGTGAGTTGCCGTGTGCGACGGTCCGCTATGCGGAGTGTATATGACCCGTTTCGAGGGGTAGGTCGGTGGCGCGGTAGGGAATGGCGGTATAGGGGAACTGGCGGGGGGTTGAAGACAAATTGTCCAAGACCAATTGTTCCACTCGCGGTCGCGACGTTTATGTCGAGGGGTCGGTCACTCGTTGTTGTCGTAGTTGTTCGTCTAGCCCAATCGCATGGTCGTTGGTCGAGCGTGTAAAAGGGGTGTGTCGTATAACTAGAGCGCCATATGAAGCTTGTCTTTCGGCGTGAACGCGTGATCGTGTGAAGGGGTTGATGATGGCGACGACGAGAATGACAATGGGAGGAATTAGCGGCCGTTGTAAGGGATGGATGGCATTTTCAGTGGAGGCCGGCAATGAATTGCCCTCTCATTCGCTGACAATCCCTGTGTGAAGCCCCTTGGCAGGACTTTTAATCCCAATTTGACGGATTGCTACTTAAAAGTTACTTCCATGTTTAATTTTCCGCTTCATGCACGAAGGGAATAAAGGGAAAAGACATGCGGGTCATTCCTCACATAAACTTATTTAGTGTTCTTATCAGCTGTATAATTGTATAAAGTGTCTTCGAACAATTTCCTATTATTCCGATGTAATATAAATCCTCAGGCACGTACTCTCGTAAACGTGTACTTCAATTTCTTCGGTAGTGCCGTAGTAGTACTGAGATTGAAATTGAGATTAAGATATTCCTTGGGTGATCTGAATAATTTCCCGACGGGACGGTTACACGGTTATGCGGTTACGAGTACCAACATCAAAGTACCTTGGTACCATGCTCCAACAAGGCGAGACCCGCGCCGCCCCAGAGTCTGAGATGGAACCCTTGTTACCCTGTAGATTATAGTCACCGAGATGGTCAAGATACAATCGCTGCTTTAGGTATGTCTAGCGACATGTCATGCTATGCTATGCTATGCTATTGATTATCCTGAACTGAACGACAATTCTCATTATTACAGACCTTCGATAAGCTAGTATCTCGATTTTTGAACTAGAGGGAGAGAAAGCCTATTGGCTCAACTACCGGTCCCAATTCGCACCTACATAAAGAGTATGCACGGCCCTTTGGGTGGTATGCGGAAAGAGCGCTCCCAAGCCTCTTCCCCCACATTCCTGTTTGGCTCGCCGCTCGGCAACCATCACTCGGCGAAGCTTTTTGGCGGCGTCTGCTCATAAACTCCGCTTTACATCGGATTAGACCTGCCAAACCCAATTCGACATTTCGTCCCCGGAAATCATAAATAGATACACATAACCCGTTCCTTGAGCCCCTTAACATAACCCAACTACAATCCTATCCCTACCAAACCCTCACTGAACCCCGACGACCCCGCCTCAACCCCGCACCATGTCGTCCGCCACCCCCACCACCACCAGCGCCTTCCACATCGAAGAATGCACCCCCGCGGACATCCCCTCTCTCGTGCACGTCTACCTCTCCGCCTTCACCCCTGAACCCAACCACATGGCCTGTTTCCCCAACAGCACCTGCTCCTGGGCCTCCCAGTCCACATGGCTGATGAACCGCTTCGGGAAGCGGCTTAACCATCCCGGACCAGGAGAGCGGCACTTCAAAGTCATCGAGACAGCTACTGGTCGCATAGCGAGTTTCGCGCGATGGGAATTCCCGCATGCTGTCCCTGCTAAGGAGGAGGTTAACGACGTGGTAGAGGAGGGGGGGAATATGGATGCGGATTCGCTGCCTGAGGGCGCAAATGTAGCGGCGTGTTTGGAGATGTTTGGCGGGCTGGATAGGATGCAGAAGAAGTGGGTGGATAAAGAGAATATGTATTTGATGGGGTTGTTGGGAACAGATCCAGAGTTTCAGGGGAAGGGATGTGCTACGATGTTGTTGAGGCATGGGCTGGAGATGGCAGACCGGGAGGGGAGGAAGGCATATATTGAGGCGACGCCGGCGGGTTTACCGTTGTATAAGAAGTTGGGGTGGGTGGTGGTGGATGAGGCGGAGATTGTGAATGCGAGTAAGGACACGCCGGAGGATGAGAGGAGGTGGGTTAATTGGATCATGATTAGAGAGCCTGTGGCTAAGGCCTAAAAGGGTTACAGATGCCTCCGGAGAGAGCATTAATAGATTAGAGTGTCAACCTATCCTAATTATTCAACTCTTCAGCAAACCCGCTCCTCTGGCGGTCTCCACGGTACTCCCAGCTCTGCAAATATCTTCTTCTCATCTGCCCCCTCCACGAGCTCCCCTTCATTAAGCTTCACTCTCCCAGGCCCCCTCATCACACCTTTATACAGCCCCCTCTGATTCAATCTCATACCACGCTTGGAAGCCAACAATCGGATACTCCTGTTGAAGATGTCATTCCCCGTAAAATACAACAGCGCAGCTCCAAGCTCTGACGCCGGCGCAAGGTGAAAGTCAACCCGCCGCCAAATTGGTAGCTCTTTCCCGGGCAGGACGCAGCAGCCGTGCCACTTCGAGCTGGATTCTGTCCGCCCGACAGAAAGAGGCGCCACAAGCATCCCCGAAGCACGCAACTGCGATACGAGCTTATAGAGAAGAGGTGTTAGCTCAGAACAAGCTGAGGTGCCCGGCTTGGTTAGCAGGACGTCAATGTCTCCACAGCTCTCTGCACCACGGCGATAGCTACCTGCAATGATGGCCTCAATACCAGCATCAATTTCCCTTGCAGTGTCAGCAATGATCTTTGCCAGGGCGCTGACTTCTGCTCGCGGTATTCGAGTTTGGAAATCTTGGTAATGATCAATACCCAGCCGCTGATTATCAGTTAAGCTGGCATGGACCACGAGGTCCTCAAGGGTGCTATAGCCCTGTTGTAGCCAGGTCGTTGCCTGCGCGATTCCGACACCATATACCCCGAGGAAGAGCTGTAATATCAGGTCGTTGCGATCTGACTTGGTATTGTCCAGACGTCGAAGTTGGTCTGTGTGGACGATCTCCTCGATCTTTTCGGCAATCCGTTGCCCGATCGCTGGTAGCTTAACGGCTTCTTCTGTGGTTGAGATGAGTTTATTTTGTTTCTTAAGAGTCGCTATGGCCTTTCTATACCCTATTGGGCGCCAGGTATCATCCATTCGTGTATAGTAGGCGGCCATTTCTTGGAGAATAGATATGGTCCGCGCGTTAGGGTTTGAACTATTTGCATCTGAAGTCCCACCTTTCATGCAGCTAAAGCCTTCTTGGTTGAAGTTGGAGCTTCGAGTCACACGCTTTTGTTTGGTTTTTGTCAAGCCGGTATCATCAGAGCTATCACCTCCGTGGTGGGGCGAGCCTGCTGGGGACAAATCCTCCTCATCATCATCCAAAGGAAGGTGCTGCACTCTGAGAGTGCCTTTGATAATCTCATCAAGGTCATCATCTACTCTAGACAAGTCTTCCACACTTCGTGGGGACTCGACAACAGGTCCTGCAGTAAGCGACTCCGTTGTATCTCCATCGCCAATTGTCCCGTATACAGCGGCCTCCGCATGTTCTGGGCTTCTCCCTTCATTCTCCGTTTCTCCGGCAGCAGTTGGCACAGGCGGCCCGTCTCCTGCACTCTGGCTCCTTGGGGGTGTAGCTGTCGGAGGTATATATGTCCATCTTCCTGGCCTTGATCTAGCAGTTTTGACCTTCAGGGAGTGATGCGGGACCGGTGAAGATGGTGGCTGTGCCGGAGTTCCCGGGACGGAATCTTTTGTTGTTGGCTCGTATCCCTTTAATAAATACTGTTTCTGATTTGGGTCCAAAATAGCCTTGAATTTTATACAGTCCAACGGGTATAGTTCATTGACGAGTATGATGTGATCCGGAATAGACGATATTTTGAGGAACGAGGTGATATCCGCATATGAAAGGTGCTTATCAGCGACGATATGCGTAACAGCCTTGGTCCATTCTGTAGCCCATGTAGCGCCATACTCTCTGGCCTTAACTATTCGTGCCCTGCGCACTGGTGCGATGTCATCCGGAGGGACGTAAAAAAATACCAAGTCCTTGAAGATCCGGTGCTGCTCTGGAACAAGCTTTATGCTCGGCTCTTTGCGCTTTCGCTTTCCAAGTGCTGTCGAGGAAAAGGATGGAAATTGAGCGCTACGGTTTAGGGTAGTAGGGGTTGGGGCTGACGTTTTTCTTAGGGGCCGAGTGCCACGGCTTTGAATAGGCTTTGGGGAAATAGGCGTTTCTGCGACGAAAGAGACTTCGTTTGACAGCGGGGTACCGGTGTGGCCCTGTTGTGACAGATTCTTGATTGCTGCTAATGGAGTTTCTTTGATGAAGTGGACTGAAGGTGGTGAATTCAGAGTTGGTGCTGATAAACTTCGTTCCAGCTGAGGTGTTGTGTTTGGTTTAGGATGAACCGTGGCGTGATGTTTATGTGGAGGTGACTTATGCTGAGATAGAAGAGAGGTCGGTCCATCTCGACTGGAGTCTATGGGGTTTTCGTCATCTGAGTCCTCATCCAGTGAGGACAGTGCTGTAAAATATGCGACCTTATCCATGGACTTCTCAGGATCCATATTCTCATCCAGAAGAGCGTACTTTAAATCCCAATAATGATAAAGATTCAAAATTTGCAAACTCATATCCAAGTAGTTAAAGCTTTTATATTCAAGGATGCTTAGTTTAGGTTCCAGCGTCTTAGCTAAATCAAGAAACTTTGTGTTTCCCGAGGTCATCATATGTGCCAAAGAGCAGGCACGGTTGGGGCTAACAAGGCTACGGTTCAGCCTGATGCATTGTCTTGGCATTACGAGTATGTTGAGGCAACCACAGCTTTATCACATGCACAATGCACAGAAGCAAGTTTGGCAATGAGGTACCAGAAGGGGATTCAAACTATTATATTGATAATATCATAATTAACTACAGCAAAACTACTAACAGCATTCAATCTTCAACTCAATCATACAGTCTTCGTCGGCACGGTGGAGTTGACCTCGATTTCGTTAGCCTCAATGCTGCTACCCTTGTTCTCTTGAGTCGTAACCGCATGGTGAGAGTCCTCAACATGAAGCAGATCGGCCCCCTTTTCGACGTGATCGGCTCCACCAAACAGAACGTCCATCTCTTCCAGGCTGACCTTTCTTGTCTCGGGAATCATGAAGTGAACAAACACAGCCAACACCACGTTGATCGCGAAGAAGAAGTAAAAGGTCGAGAAGCCGCAGTTTTCCAAGAAAATCGGGAAGAACTGTTGGAAGATAGAGTTTGCAACATTCTGCGTTTGGGATGCCATGCCGACAGCTTGTGCGCGGACGTTCATGGAGAAGACTTCGGCGGTCCAAATCCAGGTCGTCGCTCCCCAACTAGGCTTGTAGAAAAAGATGAAAAGGAAGAGTAAGAATGTGATAGCAATGCCCACAGGCTCTGCCTTTGTCGGTTTGCTCACGCCCTTAGACATATAATAAATCGTCTCGGTCTTCGTCCCCACCAGCGCTACAGCCAGCATGCAAACACCCATTCCGATAGCACCAACGATGAACAAGAACTTGCGGCCGAAACGATCAACAGTCCATGTTGCATTGAGTGTAAATAAAATCCCGAATGTGGCGTTGAGCGCGTTGATGAGGGAAATCTGTGACTGAGACTTGAAGACACCCTTGTAAATGATAGTGCTGTAGGTGTTGAGTGTTCCTTGGCCAGTAACTTGCTGCCCCGCATTGAGGATAAATGCTAGAATGAGACGCTTGCGTACTAGGATACTGTTAGTCCATGAACCCTAGCTATGGATTGAGGAGGACTTACCACTGCGATCTTTCCATAGAGCAGAGTAACTGCTAGAGATGGCTTCCTTCTCAAACTCGAGAGCCTCACGAATCATGAGGATCTCATCCTCGACTTGTTGTTCTGTCTCGCGGACACGTCGAAGTGTCGCGCGTGCATCGTCAACTCGGTCGCCGTGCTGGAGGTACCAACGTGGGGTCTCGGGGATAAACGGAAGAAGGATTAAGATATAAATAGGAACCATGATCTGGAATATGACGACAATCTTCCAGTCCCATTCACCAAGCTTCTCTACGTTGAGCTGGCAGGCATAGTTGATCCAGTATGCAAGGAAACTTCCTACACTGTAGAAAAGTTGCCAAAAGGACATGACCTTGCCTCTAATCTCTGGTGGGGCGAGTTCACCGATATAAATCGGGCCGGAAGCTACATGTCTGTTAGCTAAATTCATGCAGCTAGGGTGATGACAAGCATACTTAAGGCAATACCCTGGCCGATACCAATAATTGCTCGGCCGGCAATGAATGTCCCGATACTGTGCCTTGGTGCGAATGTTTGGATGAATGTCGCGATAATGGTTAAAAAGCACCCAATGCCCATTCCCCATCGCCGCCCAAAGCGATCCGACTATTTGGAAGTTAGATGCAGGTCAACGGATCAATAATCATCAACTCTACTCACCATAGGACCACCCAGGAAAAAGCCAGCAACGATCGCACCAACAGTATAAGCGGTATTAACGGCGCCGATGACATTTGCAGCCTATTTTGTTATTACTACAAGTAAGAGGCTTTAACCCGACGTTGAACTTACTGGCTTGTTGAAGTAATTGACCCAGTTTGTTGAGCCTTGCACCTATTTGAGTATAAGCATATGTACTTTGTAGTATAGTCGTGGTTTCTACTATAACGTACAGAGTTGTAGACTGAAGCATCGTATCCGTAGAGCACCATGCAACTGGCAGCTACCATGGAGATGTACCTGTTGTCGGCATCAGCATAGAAGCTATATGGGGGAGGGGAGCTCTCCATACCAATTGTACACGCGGGTGCTGTGAACGATCGCCATTGTGGCGAGTTAATGGAGGCTTACTGTCCTACAAAAGGTATACAGTGCTGGGAGTCCTTGGTCCGATTGTGAATATAGAAACAGGAGGAAAAAGTGCAAATGCTTGGGAGGAGAGCCAATATATACGATGCGCCATTGCCCGTGGCTCATCCATGATAGAAAGTGGAGTTACCTCACATGCACGTACCATACGCGCCCAGACGCAATATACCACACAATAGAGGTGGAGGAGACTCTCCGCACCCCTCACAGACCTTCTCCAACTGCCTGCCCTCCGTTATCCGTCCGACATGTGGTTGGCGTTCGACAGGGGGTGTCCGGGTTTGGAGACCCATCGTCCCGACGCTAGGGGGGAGATAAGCAAGCCGTCCTCAATTATGGGCATTTTGAGGAATGCGGAGAGAGAAACTACTGCGACGAGATGCTTGGAAGTTGCTTCAAAATGTGGGAGACGCGTTAGTCCGAGACCAAACATCAGCTCTAGAAGGACTCCATTCCTTGCTACCCCAGAAACTGGGGTTGATGTATCCCGTTTGTGGAGGGCTGGAGAGGTTCTCACATAAATTCCACTAATCAGAGTTTCTCCATCCGCCGGCCACGCTAAAATATTTGACCACGCGGTGACAAGGCTTCATTGTCACATCTCCACTTAGAGAGAGATATTGTGTGGGGTGGAAGATTAACTTGGGAATCTAGCAGTAGTGCCCATTTAGTTGCTTCCTTTTGTTGGCCGTTTCGAGGTTGGAGGCGGGTTAGTTGTTTTGTTTGTATTGGCAGGTGTGGAGACGACACGCAGAGGGCGTCTGGTAAGATCACATGATCAATATAGGTGTGGTACATGCTCTATATAGGGGGATCCGAGGAAACTCGTTGTATATGAGTAACTTCCTGTACTTGTACAGGGGAGCACTTCAAATAAGCGCGATATGGCTGGTGGAATTTAAAAATGCGGAGATCTGTGGCAACATAAATACCATCCATGTATCATCACGTGGTTGGAATCGACATCTCATGGTGGGGGTTCATATCATAGAGCAGTACAGACAGAGTATTCCGCGTAGGTGATCTGCGGGCATAGATGAAAATCCAGGAACCGACGTGTATCCGAGGAAGTTTTCTTTACGGAAAATTCCAGATACACTAGATTATGGCCCTTCATAGACAACCGATTTTCAGCTACAGATGAGGCTCCAGGAACTGATGTGTAGTCCTCCGCGGATAATTTAATTCCAGATAATCCGCATCAAGACTCTCCACAGGCTGAACAAATGGTAGTCATTGAAAGGTCAGTACTTGGTACTAAGGCCGCCATTCGCCTCCAGTCCGCGTTGTCATATCTGAGCCGGAGGTCCAGAAACTGGAGCTCAGACTTGCCTTTAACCACTTCATCATTGATTGCAGAAGGCCCATTGCCATTTTCGAACTCTCTGGTTACTGTTGTACAGAAACACGCGAGGAGTATACGAATTGCTGCCGGGTTGCGGTATCAATTCAGTAGTATCTGAAGTGTCATCATCGCTAGTTCTTAGGTTCCCGCCAAATTATTTCATGAGAGTAACGTCGTTCCTTTACTGCGTCCAGTCTCCATCTTCGCAGTTCGTGCTCCGAATTGGATCTGTGCGTCAGTTAGTATGGTGGTGAAGTATCAATACACGACAGGTTGTCTCACCGCGCGTTTCTTTTCTTGAGACACAGAGTGCATTCCCAACTTCCACGCGAGGAGACGAAGCACTTTCTTCCCTGGCTCCAAGGCTGGCTCATTGGCGTCCAATGCCCCGCCCGAATCACCAAAGCCACATTTATCCCACACAGGACACGCCAGTGACCATCTCACGAGATCCTCATCGAGATACGGAAACCGGGCTTCGCGTCCCCAGTTTGAGATGGCCCGATCATCTCTACCAAGGTTTCGCTTTCCGAGTCTGCCCACATCCAAGTCGAGCTCTTCGATTAGGCCCTCGAATCCACGCCTAGAAAATGCTGTGGCATGTCGGGTATAGCCTCCAAAGAGCTCATCTGCACCCAGACCCGACAAAAGGACTCGAGCTTCTGTCGTGTAGTCGGTTGCGGGAACATTATCGTCAATGGATGCTTTTCCGGATCCGCGAGAGGCAAAATACAATGCGCCTGCTATAGACAGGTCCATTTCTGTATTATGTGGGTATATAAGAGATATGACTTTGCTTCTGTGAGCTAAGAATTCTTCATATGAAATATTGGCCTAGATATAATGTTAGAAACATAGGGTGCACGGTTTTAGAACGCTTTACCTCCACAAAGTTCCACTTCCGCCCCGAGCAGACCTGTCTCAACTCCTTGAGCGCACTTCTCCCAGTCATTCTATCTGGGCACGCTTCAAATGGGCTGTCTGCTTCAACAGGCGGACAGACAACGGGTAAGTCGTCCAATAAATTTTCTTTGGCTATGGTCTCCTCGTGGATATCCAGTTGGTCTCGTCCTCGCCGAGCTTTTCGCTGTAGCTTCACTTTTTGAGGTTGCTTTGATGCCAGAACAACCCGTGGGTTCTCAAAGGCCACATTAAGGAGGTCTATCTGGTCCTCTAATGGCAGTATATCGTGCGCCATGCGTGCAAGAACTGCACAGTCCAGACCACCGGAGAAAAGGATGGCCAGCTTGACTTTGACTGGGCCCTCAGATCGCGGAGGATCAGGGATATTAAGCAAACGTAGCCGCAATGATTGTATCATATGCTGCTCAAGATGTCTTACAGAGTCGGATAACAAATTCAAAGACCACGGTATCGTGGGAACTACTTGGTTAAGAACACCAAGAGAAAGCGACTGAAATAGAAATCAGCTTTTGTTGCGGAACTTTGGCTGAACAGTTATACTGTCGACTTACAGGAGTAGCACCCTGGCTGTCACTTGGCACCCATGGATATCTATAGCAAGGAAAGTGTTTGTTTCCCACCGATGATCCCTCTAGTAAAGCTAGACTCGGGGGTACGGATTGTCTATCAAGGGCAGCCACATAGATCCCATCTGCCTCCACTTCTTTCCAAGAGCTGCACGTTGAATCCGCGATGCTGGACAACTGTATAGCATCGGAGACACCTTCGGAATTGTACAACAGCGATCGCCTTCCAAGACAGTCCCGCCCGAAATAAACAAGGCGATGAATTTTGTCATAATAAACAAATGCAAAGGGACCAGATATGGTCCTCAGAACATCGAGGACGCCATTGATAGATTCATCAGCCGACTTTGAGGTACTATTGGCACCAAGGAGGCCCATAATTGCCTCGCCATCATTTCCCGTCACCACATCATGGCCAATCTTCCAGGCCTCTCCATTCCAGCACAACACCGAGCCGGTTTCAGGAGTTGAAAGTGGTTGGGCAGTTATCTGGCCGCCACGCAGAGAAAGTACGGTAGATGCAAATAGTAACGAGATAGTATCACCATCTATCGCTGTTTGTGCGACAGCTCTCAGAGTACTGGATAGATCTGGCCCTCTGTTGGCGAGGTGTTGTAGTAGCTCGGCGTTTGGACTTGGAGCTTCAGTTTTAGAAATGGAAGTAAAAATGCCACACATTTCTGTTAAATAGCCCGACAGAGGCCCTTACCATTAAGAAAAGTTGCACGTTTCACTCGAACCGTGTTGCTGTTGTCTTTAGCAAATTTATTTCGCTTCGGGCTGATTTGATGATCAGGTCTGATGTTCGTACCTCGCTAATTGAGACTCGTCATCTTTGTTGGGGTTCCACCCATGGACCTCCATCACTTCACCACTTGCGGCTCTTAAGCTTTTCAACGTCTGAGAAGTGACAAGTGCACAAACGCCGGTCCATACACGAAAAGGATACAGGTGGATACTTGTATAGTGGAAGTACATTACTTCTACCGCCTTAGCCGCCTTGCCTTGATCATCTAACAGCTACTACGACGGCTCCCAAGGTACCTGTCGACCTACCCCACCACAAACAGCTCTCAGATCCGACAGTCTTGCCACGGCGGCCGACAGATCCTGTATGTCTCCCCCAAAACAGCAAGAAGGAGAAGCTGAATCGGACCGCGATCTTGAAAACAAGCCAAAGCTGGATGAGATAGACGCTGTGGTTGGGGACGGTTCGAGCTCAAACGATGCCCCGATAGGGATTGCGGGGGAGGAACAACAGGAGGCAGGCAGCACGGCAGGTCCGTCAGATAAGGGCAATGTTATTGAGGATACTATGGGAGAAACTAGCACAGCCAATGTGCCTACTGGCGAGACAGCGCTGGAGAAAAAGGCTGTGGAAAGCCACGAGGCTCAGCAAACCACACCCAACGCGCCAACCACCGAAGACAAAAGTGCCGGTTCAGATCCGATGGAGTCATCAACGGCAACGCTGAGGCCGCCCCCTCCTTCAAATAGCGAATCAAACACCACACAAGTTACAACTAAAGACAATATGTTCCTCGAGCCTTCCTCGCACTCTCCACACTCAGCCATTACCCCAACTTCTAATATCGCGTCTACACCTCGGTCAGGAGCTGGGGAGAGTCCAAGCGACAGGTCACCGACGCGGTCAGACGCGGGATTTGACGAGAAGCCTTCTCCTAGCGAAGATGGGCGCGAAGGGGAATCTCGATCGGAAATACAGACCATTATGGATCAGTTCAGTGCGGAAGGAGGGGGCCCAGGTGAAGAGGAGGTGATGTCCCCTCGATTCGAGCTCGCAGGGCCATTACTTGGGACTCAGATCCAGCACCCTCCCAGGAAATCGAGCCTAGACCCCCTAAACCAAGGGGTGATCAATCTATCTCAGGGTTTAGAGAGTACTGATTTGGGGAAGGGCGTGTCATCTCGGCGCGAAAGTAAAGATAGTGATGTAGGCCCAGAAGTACCTCCAAAGCCCAGCTCCATGTATGCAATGCCATCCATGCGCTCGTCTGAGGGGCACATCTCGCAAATCGAATCGCCCGTTTCGCCTCATGCTACATCGCTACACCGACCACCGCCACCAGAACCCGAACCAGAGCCAGATCTTCCTTTTGATTTCCATAGATTTCTGGAGCAACTGAGGCACCGTACTGCTGACCCAGTTGCCAAATTCTTGCGGTCCTTCTTGCAGGAATTTGGTAAGAAGCAGTGGATGGTGCATGAGCAAGTAAAAATTATAGGAGATTTTCTGGTATTCATTACAAATAAGATGGCTCAATGTGAGATATGGAAGGAAGTTTCCGATGCAGAATTCGATAATGCTCGCGAGGGCATGGAAAAGCTTGTTATGAACAGGCTATACACACAAACCTTTTCTCCAGCGATTCCTCCTCCTCAGCCTATACCCGGGGCGAGACCAAGGCGAAGAAACGGAGAACGCCCATTGGGACCCGGGAGGAGAGGCCAGCATCAAGAGGACGTTGAGCGTGATGATATCCTAGCACAAAAAGTTGGCATCTATGGGTGGGTGAAAGAGGAACACTTAGACATACCTCCTGTTGGGGAGAGTGGGAAGCGATTCTTAATATTGGCACAACAAGGTATATGCAACTTCAACTCAATCAAGGGAGCATTTCTAACCTACGCGTAGAATTACTGAAAATCAAGACATATAGAGCACCAAGAGACAAGATAATCTGTGTTCTCAACTGCTGCAAGGTCATTTTCGGTAAGCAAGTCGACAAGGCATGGTTTCATCTAGCTAACCTTCTCCTCCAGGTCTACTGAAGCATTCCAAGTCCGATTCGTCAGCGGACTCATTTATGCCTTTGTTGATTTACACCGTCCTACAAGCAAATCCAGAACATTTGGTGTCTAATGTTCAATACATTTTACGTTTCCGAAACCAGGAGAAGCTTGGTGGAGAGGCTGGTTATTATCTATCCTCCTTGGTAAGGAAATCTTGATTCATATAATCCAAATACCAACTAATTTTTGCAGCTGGGTGCCGTTCAGTTTATAGAAAATCTAGACCGTACAACATTAACAATATCCGACGAAGACTTCGAAAAGAATGTGGAGGCTGCGGTCTTCGCTATTGCTGAGAAACACCGTACGGACGAGGCTGATGCTCCACCAACACCTACGCAGCAGCTGTCCGAGAAACCTGGGCAACCTTCATCGGAGCCACATCCTGGAAGATCCGCTGAAGCCGAATCTTCACAACCTAGAAAATCGACGTCTTCTTTTGAGTCAAACAATGCTGACGGCAGCGACGAAAAAGCGGCCATGAGTGGACTACTACGTTCCATCCAACGACCCCTATCTTCCATTGGAAGGATTTTCGCCGATGACAGCTCTGGAGGTCAAGGCAGCCCTAGCAGGACCCCAACAAGCGGCAATACATCAAGGCTATCGCCAGCACCAACAAACGCAGAGAGGCCCATAAGCCCGCAGAGACTTGCCGAACCAATCCGTGACACTATTGACAGAAACCACCTGCGTGCTGAAAATGCGGCAGTGCGGCAGGCAAGCGTTGAAGCAGCTCAAGCACAGCACTTGGAAAGGGCAGAGCACGAAAATGTTGTTGAGACACTCTCCGGCATGTTCCCAGACCTTGACAAAGAGCTCATCAGCGATGTAGTAGCTCAGAAGAACGGAAGGTATGTTCTCCGTAGCCACTGCTCTTTTCTTGCATACTAACCAGACCCAGGGTTGGTCTTGCCGTTGATGCATGCTTGGCACTCAGCTCGTAGTCTCGTCAGATATGTAATATTTACTCAAAGATACCCCATGGTAGTACTAGTACCGTAGCCAGAGATGATTACGGTTACAGAGCATCACCGATTTGAGCGTGCATAGCGTTGGTTTGTTTGGCATATATACCTAGGTCTCTGATCGAAGTCCTGTACCTCCCGCGGTTTCATTAAAGATATATGAATGATAATTTGGAACCGATAGTCTTCTGTTCAAGAAAGGGGTATGCCTTCCTTGTGTTGCAGGATAGCGAATTTACCGTATATGCACCTATAAGCATTATTTTGCCACACAAATCAACACCGTTAAGTGATAGTAGGTTAAGTGCAATAGATTATTATAGCCTTTGTCCCGTCGGCATCGCTATGAACCAGGACTACTCTATAGCAGGAACGGAAGGAGCGCTCCACGAGAGGGTGGTTCTTTCTTCCAGGATGACCGCCCACACATATAGGTTCTATTCTGGAGCCGCGAGAGAAATTTCTCCTTCACAATATTGAGACAACGAAGCGTTATATGTTTAAAAAGTATTGATTCAAAAAAAAACCCCATTTTTAAGACAACATGGCTAATAAATCGGACGAAAACTCCACAAGCCAACTTTCCACAAGTCCGCCTCCCACAGGCCAGGCTCCATCAGGTCCACTGCCATCTCGAGGACACTCAGGGCCCAAAGACCAGACAGATGGTATTGGGGCTTCAATATTCGTGCCTCCACCCGAAATGGCTCGCATTAAGTACGTACAGCTTTGAAGAACTTGACATTGCTCACCATAGTACGTTCTACATAATTACATTTATCTTCTTAATATTTTCCATGAAAGACCACTACTCTAGTAGCCAAGCCTATCCACACCAAACATTCATTATGGCAAAGAGGGAGGCTAATGGTCATACGTTCATAGGTACGGAGGCTACGTCTCTCTCTATCATGGCGCTTGGGCTCAGATTCCCTGTGAAAAACTCGAAGTCTTGGTAAAGAGTAACTGTGTTCTTCCTCGACCCCGACTCATTGACCCCGCTGTATTTTTTGACTTGTTGAAGATCCGGAAGCTGGCTGAAGAAGCATGCGACCTTTCAGTGCGGGCAACAGCTGGAATTGCTACGTCAGCCCTCACGAACCCATCCACTGTCGCTAAAAGCATGGATGGAAGTAGAGTAGAAGCTCTGGGGATTGGGTCAAGTGGACCTAGTACTGGTACACCACTGAGCGGAGAACGGAAATTCCGAATGCGAGACCAGGCTACCCAGAAACTCTCGAAGGCATACCAACTCGATGAGATAGCCTCCAGCCTTGTGACTATGCGTGGAGCATCTATCCTTGAAAGGGTTGCGCAGCAGGTTATTGAAACCCCACGAGAAAATATGGACCATCTCGATGGAAAATACGTGCACTTTTTCCATGAGAAGATAAGTGAAATGAGACTACAGGAGCCTAGCTCGTTAGCACTAATCGACGAGGTCATAAATGGACGTCTTATGTCAGCTGAGTCACTGCGTACAAGAGCCATTGCTATGGTTCAACAAGAGCGGTACTTGGAGGCCGTCGAAGAACTAACCAGGGCGCTGCATATTTGCAGATGTCAACAGAGTATGCACAAGCCGGATCCTCAAAAATCACAGGGCAATACTAGTTCAACAGCGGATACAAGCGACTCTGCGAAATGTAAGGAGTTAAAACTAGATGAAAACGATTATCCTAGCAGTCTAGAGCCTCAGTTGCTATTCCATACGGCTGGCGCTTACCTTGAATTAGCCTGCCAAGCAGTTGAAAGAGCACTTCCTCCAAAGGCTCAAAATCAAGGCAGTTCAATGGGAGTGAGCAATAACAGTGGTCATGGAGATCCAAATGCCGGAAGATATCCAGGAGCGAGCAATAACAGTGACCCTGGAGGTCCAAGTGTCGGAGAGAATCCAGGAGCAATGGAGCGGGATAAACAGGGCAAGCTGGTGAAAGAAACGCAAAACGAGCCCTTCGTGACTAAATCGCATTTCTCTCACACCTAGATTACACACCAGAACTTGACCCAAAGCATATGGAAGCATTTGAACGTAGAGTTCGGCAAGCTGCTGTTGGATCTAAGTTACCAAAAGGAAATACCGCTAGCAGCAGCAACCCTTCATCGGGGCCCGCCACCGGGTTGCCACTCAATATCTAGCCTCTTCTCTTCGGCTCCACCAACTGGACTTCCATCAAATCCTGAAACGGACATCTTAGTCGACCACTCTTCAGGCCCTCAAAATGAATCTGGCACTTCTGCTCTCCATGAAGCAGCCCAGCAGCTCTTTGACAGTACCAATAAACACGAGTCGCTCACTTATCACCCTTTTCTCGTAGAAGCATTACACGGCCTACTTCTCTGCCATGTTCTTATGCAGACCTCTACCCCTGAGTTGCAGCGCCATGCCCATATGGCTGCACGCCTCATACGCAGCTGCGACGGATATCCAATTTTCGAACAGCCTCGGTTAGTGCCAAGCTGTGAGGATTGGCTTGAGGTCCTGAGCCGGATGGGTGAAAAAATCTCTCTTGGTGCAAGTTGGGAAATCTTATGCAGACCCAGGTTGTATAGTAGGGGAGGGATCCCATCGATTTTCCCCGCGGAAGGCGGGTCCATGAGAGAGACCGAAGACGAAAAGAGGGAGAGGGTGCACAGAAAGGCTGTTTTGGAGACTCTACGTGACACGAGCATAACTGATAACGAGGCTTTCAAGAAGGCCCTTGCAGAAAAGCAGAAGGAACGAGAGGAGGAGAAGGAGAGTAAAGGCGCTGCGAAATCGGATGGACATAAGGATGGTGCATCGGAAACTCAAGGGCAGGACAAAGAGCATAACGCGAGTTCGATTCGAGCACGCAGTATTGTAAGATGGGTCCGGGAGGCGCCATTTATAACCAATACAGGGGGTAGGAATAAGCGTAATAGAACGAGGGGCCGTGGGAGTGCCAGGGGCCGTAGCTCGTTAAACAGCTCCATGGGCCATATGAGTGTTACCGATGAGAAGTCTGTCGAGACTCCCAATAAGGAAGCCGACTAAGCGAGCATACATTTGAGCGGTACAATTCTTGTAGTAGAGTGATATTCAAATCACACAGCGTAGTCAGCGAAGCATTAGAAAATCCATCAATGGGACTCTTTACTAGGGTTTATGGGGAAATGCGTGATCATATTCCTCATCAAGTATGCCCAGACGCTATATACCACGTAGACCGCATAATCCCCACAGAGAAGCATTCACTTTTTTGAAAGCTTAAATATTTCCGTTCACCCCAAAAACAATCGAATACATCTTCACAACTAGAACGAGAACTTTTGCCCCAGAGAGCGACAACGCCAACCCGGATATAAAACAGAGGCTCTTCGGGGGATGCGGGTACCGCGACGATGAAGTTATGTAGTATTAATGGCAGATGTAGAGAAACAACTAGCCGTGGGTTTACTTGTGGAGACCGCAAGTACGCTCACTCATGAGTTTCCTACGCTCTTTGTCACGGCCTGTCAAATGAATTAGTCTAGGTTCAAGGGATTAAGGCTGCCAACGACATGTGCTTACCTTCGTCATATACAAGGAACTCGTGCAATCCGGCTCCTGTGGGCACCATCGGCAAGACGGGGACCTTCTTATCCGTAATGATTTCCAAAAATGCTGGTCCATCTGACTCTATGAGCCACTTGAGGCTGTCAACGACATCCTCTGGCTTCTCGCACTTCCGTGCCTGGACGCCCATAGCATCCGCCAACTTCATAAAGTTGGGGTTCTGCTGGTGAGTGTGTGCGTATCTATCCTCGTAAAAGAGGTTTTGCCATTGGGTGACCATGCCCTGCTCTTCGTTGTTCAGGACAATGATCTTGACGCCAATGTTGAACTGGTTGGCAGTGGACATCTCAGTCAAAGTCATATTGAACGAGGCGTCGCCATCAATGTCGATAACAAGGGCGTCTGGGCGAGCGACCTTTGCGCCGATGGCGGCGGGGAGACCGAAACCCATCGTGCCGAGACCACCGGAGGTGATCATGGTACGGGGGTGTCTCCAGCGGAAGTGCTGGGCAGTCCACATTTGATGCTGGCCAACACCAGTGGAGATGATGGTGGTCTCCTTGCGGTGAGCAGTCAGCTTGGAGAGCTCCTCGATGACGGTCTGTGGCTTGATCAAGCCATTCTCTCCGGCCCTCTCGTACAACGAAAGAGGGAACTTCTTCTTCCACGCGTTGATCTGGCCGAACCATTCTGAGCGGTCCTCCATTGACTTAGCGTCAACGAATGGGATGAGCTTGGCAACATTTGCTGCTGCGTCGCCAACGACGGCCTCCGTAGCCTGGACAACCTTGTTGATGTTCTTTGGCATGATGTCGAAGTGGACAATTCCACCACGGCCCTCTGTGGCCGCGAGTTTAGCCTGAGGAGCGAACTTTGGAACGTTAAGAGTTACACGGTCATCAAATCTTGCTCCGAGAGCAATGATAAGATCGGCCTCCTGCATCGACATATTTGCGTATGCAGATCCGTGCATTCCAAGCATGTGGAGAGACTTCTCGTCAAGCTCATCAAAGCCACCGAGTCCTTGGAGGGTGGTTGTCACAGGGATAGAGGCCTTGTCGGCAAGCTCCTTAAGCAGCTTTGGGCCCTCTGGGAGTGCAAGAATACCCTGTCCTGCGTAGATCACTGGCTTCTTTGCGATGTTGATCAGGTCTCCAACGCGCTTGATGGTAGCTTGGATCTGCTTCTGGGTGATCTCTGCTGCCGCTTTCGAAGCTGCACTCGGCGATACTGGGATGGTGCTGATCATCGGGATGGCCTTTCTCAGGATCGATGCAGTGACATCCTTTGGTAAATCGACAAGAACTGGTCCAGGGCGTCCGCTTTGGGCAATTTCGAAGGCTTCCTTGATTCTCCTGGGCAAGTCCGCGACGTTTCTCACCATAACGTTCCACTTGGTGCAGGATCTCGAGATACCAATAACATCGGCTTCTTGGAAAGCATCACTTCCAATGGATGTCGTAGCGACCTGACCGCAGAATACCACCATCGGTGTACCATCCGAAAGAGCGTCTTGCATAGGCGTTATCACGTTGGTGGCACCAGGACCAGAGGTTACCAGAACCACACCCGGCTTTCCAGAAGCGCGGGCATATCCTTCGGCCATATGTCCAGCACCTTGCTCGTGTTTCGGTAAGATAAATTCGAAGTGTTTTGAGTTGTAGATGGCATCGAATACGGGGAGAATAGCGCCGCCAGGATAACCAACTATGTCCACAATTAGTTTAGAAGTTAGGGGCAGTTATTCAAGCAACGTACAAACATGCTTAACACCTTGCCTAAGCATCATCTCGTGGAAGATTTCTCCTCCACTCATCCCAATGAACCTATTATCTCTATTAGCCTTTGTCAAATTTAGAGGTATTAGTGCGACCTACGACTCATCCATCTCGGGTTGCCTCGCACTTTGGAGAGGTTGCGGCTCATTATGCTGGGGAGTTGTGTTAAATGTTGACGCCGGAGGTTCTCTTACTTGCCTGCAACATTGAATATTAGCATCGGTTAATCAGGGTGGATTTGAGGAGGGCTCACGACGAAGCAGCCGCGGTTGTGGCTTGTGATCTAGTTGTACCCGGGGTCTTTTTCGGCGCAGATATGACTCTTGCCGCAGAGGAAGTTGAGAGAGGTTTTGATGTGCGGGTAGATGCCTTCACCAAGCTGCGGACGGCTGTCCGCGCTGGCTGTGTACGGAGCATCGTGAGGTTATTGTGAGAGATCGTCGGCCAAAGTCGGCGACTGAAAAAAAAAAAGAAATCGAAGTCGTGTGGCGACTTTTCAAGGCTCTGTTAAGATAACACCAGGTACAGCTAGAGAAGAGCTGTCCTTGTGTCCTGTTCCACTATGGTGTTGTCTCGTCGGGGCGGTGACAACGAGGTTTGGCACGCAATGACTTGTTATTCAAAGAGCAATTGTAGAGTCATGCATGAATATAGCCAGAACAAGAGGCGGACGGGCACTAATCACGTGCGCACGATATGTTTTGTGAGAATTACAGAGGTAAAATAGAGATTGGCCAATGAGAATCCCGGGATTGACGTGGAGATCTCCGACCTCGGCGGGGAATAGGCGGGGAGTGAGTCAGGTGACAGAAGGTGACCATAGCTCCAGTTCAAAAATGTATTTTGTCCTATTTGTCATTAAATATGTGCGACAAATCGCATAGTAGGAGGAGTACATAGCCGCATAGGTTCCAGGCTTTTTATTACATTATATCCCCTCATATTCATACTCTATCTACGGTTTGTTTACTCGTTTTCGTCTTCTACATATATGTATGGAGCATGAAAAACAATATCTCCTCCCGAGGGTGCGGGGAGTGCGGAGTTGTGGCCCATAAAGAAAGGCACACGAGGCTTTAATTGGTGGGTGGAACTCAGGGTCCGCATTTCGCATTGGCGGGCTCACTACGGGAGAATTACACGGTACAATATACTGCGAGTATGTAACCTGCCCATACTACCTATAGAGCTGGCTTGTCAGAAAGAATTTGTATCAGCCAAAGGGTTTTCTTCTTTCTCTCCTTCTGTCAACTATTTCCTCTTCAATTTTGCCTGCAGCTGTGCTTGACAATCGAAAAGATTTCCAGGCGTTGAGTATCAGCACTCTTATCGCTCAGACCCATCTTATCCACCAGGCATAACGAACCCCTCATTTCCTCTTACCCCCCAACTTTTGAGCACCCTACTTCGGAGCGAAATTCTGTTCTCGATATGGCCGCCACAGTCCCAGTCGTTGCCTCTTTGGATGGCATTTATACTGAAGATGCAGTATCTGCGCAAACGAAGCGATGGGGTCAGCTCCTCAGCACCTTCGAATCCACATACAAGCACCCCGCATCCTTCGTGTCCCGTTCGCCTGGGCGTGTCAACATAATCGGCGAGCACATCGACTACTCCCTTTACCCAGTCTTGCCCATGGCAATTACATCAGATGCCATCTTCGCCGTCTCCTGTCCTGATGACTCCGCATCGGCCTCCTCCACCACTTTCAAAATCCGCATATCGAATGTAGAGTCTGAGAAATTCCCCGCGCACGAATTTGACATCCCATACGATACCGTTGATATCGACTCGAAAGTCCACGAGTGGACAAACTACTTCAAGTGCGGGTTGAAGGGTGCCTTACAGCTGCTGAAGAAAACACACGGCGAGGGATTCCGGCCAAAGAGCATGAACGTGCTGATGGATGGTTCAATTCCAGCTGGCGGCGGACTTAGCAGCAGTGCTGCATTCGTCAGCGGTAGCGCTCTGGCAGTCATGGTCGCCAATGGCGTCAAGGACGTTAGCAAAATGGATTTGACCGAGATTGCCATCGTGGCCGAGCGAGAAGTGGGTGTCAACTCTGGCGGCATGGACCAGTCAGCCTCTGTCCTCTCTCTCCGAGGCAGCGCCCTCTATGTCTCCTTTGTGCCAACGCTCTCCGCCCGACCGGTTCAGTTCCCAAGCACAAACCCGGAACTCGCTTTCCTGATCGCCCAATCATTCGTGCAATCCGACAAGCATGTCACCGGACCTGTCTGCTACAACCTCCGCGTCGTTGAGTGCTCTCTTGCTGCAGCCTACCTCCATGCTCTCTTAAACGAGACCAAGGAACCTCTTCCAGCAGACTCGGGACCGCTGGGCATCAGCTTGTATGGTTTCCAGAAGGCATATTTCGCCAAGCGCAACTCCTCGGCGTCGGTCAACGACCAGCTGCCCGAGCTGGTTGAGTTGACAAAGTCCACATTCACAAAAGAAGAGGGCTATACTCGCGAAGAAATCGCAAAGGTCATCGGCATGACCGTCCCAGAGCTTGAGCAACGATTTGAATCTACCTTCCCTGTCCGCGCCGAGAAGTTTAAGCTGCGCCAGCGCGCTCTCCATGTATTCTCCGAGGCAGTTCGTGTCTCTAGGTTCATTAAGATGCTCGAACAACCAGCTGAAGAGTTTGAGCGCGATGCTTCTGGTTCCACGGAGACATATAACCGTAAACTAGGTGACATCATGAATGAGACCCAGGATAGCTGCAGAGACTTGTATGAGTGCAGTTGCCCTGAGCTAGATGAGCTGTGTGCGATTGCAAGGAAGGCAGGAGGTTATGGAAGCAGGTTGACGGGCGCAGGCTGGGGTGGATGCAGCGTGCATCTTGTACCTGCTGACAAGGTTGAGGCAGTCAAGGCAGCTTGGGAGAAGGAGTATTATAGCAAGAGGCAGTTGACCCCAGAGCAGAAGGAGGGAGCTATTGTCGTCAGCAGACCAGGGAGCGGCAGTGCCGTGTTCCTGGTTAAGGATGGAGGATTGTAGATATTATACGTACGCACATATTATCTATCGCTGTCATCTCCGTCATTCTCTCGATTTCTTAATATGTACTTCTTTCGTGTTTTGATAGTTAAGCTATATTCTTTCTGCCATGGATCTCCGGCTGGTGCCTGGTTATTGGCCCATTCAGCCCTGGCGTGCATAAAACAAGACACTAATGCAACTAGATGGAACGACATGAAAAGAATGGAACGACATGCAACGAAATGGAATGGAATGGGATGAAATGGAACGGAACGACATGCAAGGCGATGGAATGGAAAGGCATCCAATCGCATAAAACAAAAGTCCCTCACTAAATGCCGCCCTTCTCATGGTTTCCCACGATGAAAATAGAAAGTCCTACAATTAGGCTGGACTTCGTTATCTCAGCTCGACTTTCTCACTTTGTAAGGTCTATTCCTTGTAAGCCCTCGGCCATGCCAGAAACATGCCTTTTTCCCAGCCTATCCACGACGGCTCGTCTATGAGTCTAGAGATGGTTCTTTATGTTCTCTAGACTTGTCGGGTCCCTTTTTTTTTAAGCTGTATATATATGCCTTCAAATATTCTTCTTGTCGGGTCTCTTTTATGAGCCGTCGACACACCGGGGGCTGTCATGGACATCAGATTGTTTCGCTGAAATCATAAGTTATAGTAAGTGGCATGTCTCTATATATTATAACACGGAAAGGGAAAATATTCAATCTAACAGATAATAGCGAGACCATTTGACCACGCTCTCCGGATTTTTTCGACTGCGGCAGACACAAGAGCTATGGCCCCCCTCAGCCTCCACTCCAAGCCTCCAGCCAAAAAATCAAAGAACTTGAGAAAGTTCAAATTCTTCCCGAGTCTCCCCACCGAAATCCGCCTCATGATATGGACCCTCTGCCTACCCCGTCCGCGAGTCGTCGATGTCCGTATGCGCCGGAAATCCATCCCCACATCCACGGGAGAATTACTGGGTTACGGTCGGTTTGTCAGCTCAGTCGACCACCCCGTCCTCCTTCACGTGTGCTCCGAATCCCGCAAACTTGCCCGAAAACACTACAAGCTTGCATTCCCAAAGGAGACGAAGGCAGAGTGGTCACCAGCTCGGATCTACATTGATTTCTCCGTCGACACCATCTGGTTCGATCACCTACGCTATTTCCCGAGCAGGGGGATCAGTAATACAAGACTGGTCCCCGAGGCTGAGTTCGCAAAGATCAAATACCTCGTCATGCGGCATTGCATGGAGGATGTTATGGACAAGAGCAAGGTGATTAATCCAAAGTTCTTCCCGGCTCTGGAGACGATATATACGATTGCCACTACTATGCAACCTCACCGCATCAAGCTGGCTATCAACACGTCATATACAAACAGCGAGTTTACCACATTGTGGAGTGGAGAAAAGAAATGTCCTATTCTTTATAGTGCTTCTACTTGTGAGCTTGCCGAGGGGCCCTCAGAGGTGGTTTGATACAGGGTGGTCAGGTTGTCTTGGGGGGGTGCAGTAGCTCCCATCTAGATATGTGGAGTAGATATTGATATCACGGAACTATATCACCCGGTTGTCTTCGACTTATAAGACGTCAAAATTCTATATATGCAATATTAGATTTCATTTATTCCGGGGCCTACCCTCTCTGACGCCCAACTTTTACCGTGCATTCATTTCGCAACTATGGCTAATGAACTCTAGCAAGTGTTGTCTCCTATTGTCATAATTGTCTACTTGTTTCTTTCTCAGTTCTATCTTGAGTCCACCGTGTTTTTCTTTTCGCCGCTCACTTCTCATTTTCCCCTAAATTCAGGGGACAAAAGATTATGTAAGCCCGCTATGAATTTATGCTGTTGGGGAGGAAGGAACGAACTTGGGAAGAGGCGAGGAGAGAAGACATGAAGGAACGAATGAGGGCGGGTAAACGAAGTGCAGATGAGGGGAAGGAGGGCCGAACAGAGAAGTAGCGATTGGAGAAATTGATGAAGGAGGAAGTGACGAAGGGCGGAAGGAACGAGGGAAGGAACGAGGGAAGCGTCAACGAGGGATGCATCAACGAGGGAAGGATCAAATGGAAGGAACAAATGGAAGGAACAAATGGAGGACGTAAAAAATTACAGATGAAACAAAAACTCCAAAGAGAAATGACGAAAATGCTTCAGCTGGCTCTATGAGGGAAGTATGATATCCTCTCTTGTTAGCCATATTCTTGTCGCCGCTTCACTCCTGCTGTCGGTAACCCCTTTCTCACCGCTTGACTCCTATCATCAACCCCTTTTTTGTCACGGATTTCAACCCCACCACCCCTAACTGCTACAGTTTCTGATATCTGATTCAAACCAGGCCAGTCGGCAGCATTTCCTAGCTCTGCCTCGTATTGGAGAGTCCTGCACGCTTCTCCAATTGCATTGCCATGTCTTGCGCTGTAATCTCATCTAGACAATCTATACGAGCAAGCATGCAAGCATGCAAGCATATTTTGTGATACGGAACAACTTGGGGGGGTAAAGTAGATCTAGTGTTTCTTATGCCACAGATGCAGTAGCTCTGATAATCTGTAATAGATGAGACTGTGAAATATCTTTTAGCAAACGTTATCCCTTGAACAGAAGCATATAGGCACGTCTAGACAGGATGATGCAGAAAGTTTAGATATTAAAATTTAAACCCATTAAAACGATAAAAAATTCCATAACTTTTTTTTGCAATTGCAGCACCTAATGTCTAGTTCCTCGTCCAAACACGCCGCAAATGCTAAGCTAAGTAAGGGGAGCAGGTCCACATCCACTCTTTTCACAAGCCTGTGTCCCGCAAACGCCACCTACAAAATCACAGCCGGCTCCAATCAAAATGGCTTCCGTGTTGTACTCGGAATAGGCCTTCTCGATCAAGTATGAATCGTGGGCCACAAATACAAAGTCAATCCCAGCAACTGGCGGATTAACATTAAAAGTCCAGCGGAAAGTGAAGGAGTTACAGCCGTGGTCAGAAGCAAGGACTGTAAATAGTTGCTCGGGCGTCACGCCTGGGTTCTGCACGCCGGATTGCCCTGCGATGAACTCGGCCTTTGATGAGTATGTAGGGTTTGCAGCCTTCATTTCACAAATACAATTAGTAGGTGCTCCTTATACTGCGACGACGGGCTGGATAGTCATGTTGTTAGGGAGGGTGGGGAAGAAAACACGAATGAATGCATACATTGCTTTGGTTAAAGCCTGGAGTGAGATAGTTTGTGCTCTCGGAGAACAGCTGAAAGCCATCAGCGATGCTCTTTTCGGCGATTGCGGGATCAAAGTTTGTGAAAAAGTTGATCCAGCGCCACTGGAGGGCTTCGGCTTCATGGTCGGTCAAGCACCCGTGTCGTTTACCATGAAGGTCGTGGTCTTTGTTATTGGTACCTGCGAGGACTGTAGATGTCAAACTGAGGATGGCAATCGTGCCTGGCAGGACTGGTGAGATGCGCATTTTTGTAGATGTTCAATGTAAAGAGCAGGCAGAGCTTGAGGCGTTTGATAAAAATGTGTATAATAAAACTACGTGGAAGCTGGACGAAGTGAGAGATATTAAGAAGAAATTTTTATTTAAGCAATACTAAACCATGATGTCAGGTTTCTTGCAAATGGAAATGTAGGTAGCAAAGTCTCACTTTGTAGCATGCTCCTTTGGTGTTGCATTCGATCTGTTCCCTTGGTGTTGCATTCGATCTCCGTTCCAATGTAAGAACTCATATAGCTAGCCATTCATTCCCCAACGATTTGTCTGCTTCTGGAGCAAGTTACCTTTGATAATTTTCCACCACATCGAACCTCCACCTAATAACCTTCCACCCTTTCAGTTACAAAAACAGTTCTATTCTAATCCGGACAAGCACAGATCTTGTGAGGATTGGAAACGGTCAATGCTCATAGAGTTCCGAGAGGCTGGATCTTCGCTCTCTGACCGACCATAAATGCCACGTCTACTGTCGAACTGTATAGAACCGTGGCACATGGTAGATTATCCCCAAAAGTTGCAGAATATACGATAGTACCAAATATATGGCGGTAGAAAAAACATGAGGCTGCCAAAGATATGATAGTACAAAATAGCAAGACGTTATCAAAGATATTGATAGTTAAAATAACATGACATCACATCACCAAAAGTATGACAGTACCTGACATATCTCGGTAGCTTATTCCCAAAGGTGCAGAAAGACGCTAACCCGTCAAAGCGAACATGTCCTATTTCCCCCGTCCGTGCGACGCGAATAAGTTTGCCATCTCTATGGCAATGGAATCATCACATTCGCTGACCGCGCTGCCCTGGCGGTGTGCTGGCGATGCAATCCATCCGTGACGCGTGGACAGCACACTTCCATTCCAGCTACGTACTAGCACAACGCTCCCTTGGAGGCCGCCCGCATCCGGCCGCTCGCTCGCTCGCTCACAAGGGAGGGAAGCGTTACGGCAACGCGGGGAGGGAGGGGGGAGGTGAGAAGTGACGATACTAAGGATTCCATCAGAACTCACAAATAGATGACAGACAAGACAGCCAGAACCCTCCAGCTATTCCTGTCCCAAAAATCCTACACTACGTACGCTACGCGCGCTACGCCCCCCAATCCTCCACTACGGTGCGCAGCGCTGGGATCGTGGCAAAAATAGCGATCGGGATAGCTTACATAGCACTATTAGCGCGTACCGGCATCGCCTTCTCCGGCGGTCCCTAGCGCACGGCCGTTCTAGGCCTGGGGGGGCGGGCGCCTGGGAAGTTAGTTTACTGTAATGCGCTGGGCTATCCTGGGCGTCCGGTACCATGGCGAGGCCGGCGCTCGCACGGCTCGTGCGGGATGGTATGGGTCCCAAGATGGGGTGCTGGGAGGCCCGGTGACAGAGCGTGGGAAGGGCGGGTGGGCGGGCGTGTGGTTGCCACGATACGATATGAAGGAATGAGGCCAGGCGACCGGGTTCGTTTGTTACATGCCTTGTTTTTTTGGTTGGAATGCGGCGTGCGCGATGGGATGGGACAATGGGAGTAAGGGAGAGGGAAACGAGGCCTTGGCTTGGTTTGGCTTGGCTGGAACGATTGTGTCGAGGTTTGTGATGGGCACAGACTACAGACGAGACAGCGTACCACCGATCGCGACGATCGCGAGGCCAGCTCTCACCGCACCAGATCGACGTGGTTGTGCGTAGCGATGTCCTGATGCGAACCGTCCTCCCCTCCACATTGAGGCAGGCTACGTAGGAAGGAAGGGCGGCCACCGTCAGCACAGCGGCACATCGTTAGTTTCCCTGTGTGAACAAAGACCGCAAGCAGCCATCGCCCTCCAATCAGTGCCCTGCCGCGGTCATTGCTGCTGTCAGCATACGCACATTACGCACGGCAGGGACCCAATCAGCGCTCTCCCTTTGCGGTTTCGATGCTGCCTCGACGACGACGCGGCAGCCGCGTTCAAGGGGACCGGCGCCACGAGGCTGCTGGGCGGATTGGCCCTGTTGCGGTTGCTGAGGTTGGGCGCTGTTTGTGTCCTTACCCTAGGCGGGTTCTGGAAACGCTGAGGTGGGGAATGGGTGAGATGGGGTGGGCCCTTGAAAACGTCTTAGGTTTACTTACAGCATGTACGGGAGTGGATTGCAGTAAGTCAGGCTGGGAGCGGTGCGGGCGCCAGACGAGACGAGGCAGTTGACGGGTTTTGGATGTGAGGTACTTACGAAGGTGCTGTGGAGTGGGTGTGATTTTCATGTACCGGGTGGATTCACACTGTGTGGGGTGGGAGGGGCGGCGGGCGGAGTGCGATCCAGGTGCATTGCTGTCCTTAACGGAAGAGCGGAGTGGGATATGTCTCAGACCAGGCGCGCGATGATGCATGCGTTTTTGTCGTGTGCAGGAGGAGGAAAACACGGTAACAGCATAAGCAGCAAGTCCACAGTCGCAGTCGCAGTCGCAGTTACTGTAGCAGCCAGCTCCCACGGCAGAGTGCGTATGTACAATACAGAGAACGGACAAACAGACAGACAAACTTACCGAAACTACTGCAACCCCTTACTGACCGACCACTTGACTGCCTGCCTGACTGACCAAAAGCTGACTCTCCACACAAGCTCCCTCCCCTCTCTCGCCACCCAATTGCGCGGCCAGTACGACTGGAATGGTCATGTCATTGGTCCGTGCACCCGTGGACGCTTGGGCGAGATGGGAAGCTCGTGCAGCATCGAGGGGTGGGGTTTTAATTGGGATGCACGCAATAATCACGGCAGGCTGAGCGGGAGGCAGCCAGTGAGAGAGATTTGGTACGTTGGTTGGTGGTGGATGGATGGGCGCCTGGTGTCGTGCCTGCCCGTCGTCTGTCTGGCTGGCTGGCTGCCTGCTTGCCTTGCGCTGCGTGTGTGCCTGTTTCCGTCCTGCACGTACTCTATGTGGGAAGGTCCTGTAATTTTGAAGTGACTGATCATCACCACCATCACACATACCCCGCGCATGAGTCGAATCAGCATCTTGGAACACCCCTGTCCCCGTCCGCCTCGCGATGTTTTCTGTCTGTCCATCTGTCTGTCTGGTCTGTCGGCAGCCTTGTTCCTCTCCCTCTCTCGGCCCTATGGTTGGTTGGGGGGGTGGACGAGGCGGCCAATTACGATGCGTGTAAGGGGTGGGTGATCCACTCACTCACTCATCTCTTACCCTGCATTACAGGATGCATGCGCATCCGCCTCACCTTTGAGGTTTTGGCTGGCTGGCTAGTGAGTGGATGGATATGAATGGGCGGATCGGATGGGTCGGGGGGGTGATTGGACTGCAAGTGTCTGTGTGTAATCTGCCTGTTGACCCGCTTATTCTTTTTTGGGTACAGTGTACGTAGAGTAGAGTATTGAGGTCGCATGGGCCAGTTGGTGGCGGGAGGGGAAGGGGAGGGAGGACAAGGGGGAGGTGAGAGTAGAGTATGATGATGATGAGGGGGAGGGGAGGGGTGGTTGATGGGACAGATGAGGATGAGGGTGGGTGACAGAAGAGGCGAGGGGTGGGCGTAGGAGGGCAGCAGGACAGGAGGACAGTAATGGAGCATTCTCGATACCCTCGTATTTTCGTATAGTGCGTAAGGAACTCGTTGACTCGACCGGCCTCGTACACAAAGGTGGCTCAGACTGTGTACAGTACAGTACCATAGTCGAGTAGTACCGTGACTCTGTTCTGACTCCCGGCTCCTGACTCTGTCCTATCCGTCCTGTCCGGAACTCTGTCCTCTCCGTGTACCTACCTACAGTACCTTACTCATCGCTCATCAATCATTCATCACAACTCCCAGCTCTATCCCATCGCCTCCACCACCCATCCACCGCCCCCGGCGACATCCGTTGCATAATCCGGTTGAGGTGGTACAATAACCTGTAATACCAAAAAATAGTGCATACTAGACTGTTCTTTTCTCCTCTCCTCTGGGGCTCATGCCTCACGCCTCATGCACATTACGTGCACAAACACTGCCCAGCCAGCCACTTTCCCCCCCCGTTCCACCCCTCCTAACCCCTGTTCATTCTCCACTTTTCTGCCTAGCCGTCGTCGTCGCCCCAACCAAGCCTTGTCATATCCTGCCCTGTCCTCCCTGTTCTAGGATATTATCTGATTCTAGCCTTGTCTTGTCTTCTTCTCTCTTACTCCCCCGCTTGGCTCCTGTTGTTTTTCCTGCACGACCCATGACCAATACCCTGGACTGACCCACACCGGCTCCACTCCCTCCTGATCCACTGAAGTCCATTCAGTCAGTACTCGATATACTCCACCATGCTCCACTACAGTTCATACACAATCCACACCCGTTCCCCTTCAAATAGCTTGGTACGTACTGTGTCTAGAATTTATCCTTGATCCGTCTACAGCCACACCCCCCGCCCCTCCTAACCAAAAAAAAATCCTCGATCCTCAATCCTCAATCCATCATCCACCCACACCCATATCCACACACCCCTGTACATCCCCAACCAACCAGCCAACAAGCCACCCAGCTAATCAACCAATCATATTATAAAATACCCACTAACCACCCCTTCTCGGCCTAGTTATTTTTGCCCCCCTTTTCGATTTGTTTTTGGACCGTCCACATCATCTGCATTTAGCCCTTCCCATCCTTTCCCTTCTCACTCTGCCCTGCTTCACACCAATTAATCCAAATGTGCGTCACATCCAATCAGAGGCCCGTGTGTTGCATGGACCCCTCCTGTGCTTTTTTGCCCATCATCTCTCTTTTCTCTCTGCGTTCGTAGACTTTTTTTTCTTCTCCTTCTCTGGGCGTACGAAGGGGGTACTTGCATATCCCACTGTAACTGTGACTGTTTGGAGGTATTAATCTCGCCCCGAACTACTACTCTACCACGCCCCCCTTCTGCCGCCTCCCAACCACTCAAAACAACCTCAGCTTCAGCCTGGCCAATTACATCCCGTCGCACTTCTCCCTTTGCAACTGGGATCATCATCATCTCCCTGCCTCTCATTCGCTTTTCCCCCATTTTCCCTTCACTCTCATCAATCTCTTCCTCCTCCTCACACCAAACTCATACGCACTAAATTCCGTTTGAGAGTTCGAAATAGGGAAAGGAACAGCAGCGGAACGAGAAACCAAGGATTACACCAAGAAACGCCTCTTTTTTGCCCCTCCACTTTGGCCCGTCACCAGTCAATAATCCGTCATCAAGCATTACCGTGTTATCTCCCTCGCCCACTTTTTGAGCATCGCTCTGATTTAACGCCCTTTCGCCTTGTCTAGTCACCTGACGTGGCCTCTACTTTGCCTCTTTACCTCACAATACTGTAGCTTGCTCGCCTCCCTCCCCGTCGTTACTCTATTACTCGGCTCCACCCATAACCACCATCCACATCCACATCCATATCCACATCCACATCCACACTACCACCAAACACCCCTACCCACCGAAAAGGAACCCACACTAAATCCATCCCCATCCAACCCACCTACCACCTACAGTGCCACACCAGAACCACACCCCCCCCCATACATATCATATCTATATTCCTATCCACCCGCACCACATCTCCCTCCTCCTCCCAAGTTTGGTCTGCTCGCTTCATCGTCATCCCCTCTGTACTCACATATCATCATTCTCACCCGACCGACACCTTCTTATACTTACATCTATCCATCATCACCATCCGTCAATAACAACACACAATCTCCTTCCTTCAGACTTTCTGTTTAAAGGATCCCAAAGTTTCCTCTCTCTCTCACTCCAAGGCTTCAACAGGATTTCCAGATAACAACCCCTCCACGGACAACCAGTGGATCTCCTTGGATTTACCACAGGATCTTTTTTTCCTTTAGGCCATGCAGAATGTCGGTCCTCAATACAGGCCACGCAGGATGTCGACCCGATTCAACAGGTCCCCACCGACAATAGCTGCCCTCCAGGAGAATGCGCCCCATGGAGACTCATCTTGTTTCTCAGATTTCTTCCCGTCTCAGAAGGCCACCGACTGCTCCCAGCAGCCGGTAAAGTGTCCCATCGTCCCCTTCCATGCGGCTCCTCTCCCTACTCCGCCCCAGTCACCATATGGATACAACGCGCCGCTCGCGCCCGTCGCGAACAACATGCGCTACTTCGCCCAGCAGCCTGTGGTCCAGCAACAGCACTTTCAGCACTTCCCGCCGACACCCCCAACCACTCCTCCCCCGGCGTCCACCTTCGACCAGGCCCAGTTCTTCGACGCAAGCCAGCGGTTGCAGTTTCTCCGCACCCTTGGATCAGGAGCCTATGGAGTAGTTCACTTGGCCAAGGATGTCCGTACAGGTATCCAATATGCCGTAAAGGTCCTGAACAAGTTCAATGCCAATGGTCTCCCCTTGGATGCGCGACAACAGCACTTTCAGCAGACAGAGATGCAGCTGCACTACGAGGTCTCGGCACACCCCAACATCGTCTCGCTCCTCAGGATCCTCGATGTGGCCGACTGCACTTATGTTGTAATGGAGTATTGCCCTGAGGGAGATCTCTTCTTGAACATTACAGAGCGCGGCCGCTATGTGGGTAATGACCTTGCCGCAAAGACCGTGTTCCTGCAGATCCTGGATGCCGTTGCCCATTGCCATCGCCTGGGAGTTTACCACCGGGACTTGAAGCCAGAGAATATCCTCGTCTCCGACGGGGGTAGCCAGGTCAAACTGGCCGACTTTGGATTGGCCACTACGGACAGCTTCTCCTCGGATTTTGGATGTGGATCAACATTCTATATGTCACCAGGTGGGTAGATAATTCTTCTCTTCCTTTCCTTTCCTCTTCCCCCGACAGTCAACTAACCACGGTTTCCCCGTTTGCAGAATGTCAAGATCAGTCTTCTGGGATGCCCTTTTATGCCTGCGCCCCAAATGATATCTGGAGCCTCGGAGTCATCCTGGTGAACCTGACCTGTGGACGCAACCCCTGGAAGTCCGCCTCCACAAAGGACTCCACGTTCCGCGCCTACCTGGCAGACCGCCAGTTCCTCAAGTCCATCCTCCCGCTCTCGGATGAGCTCAACGAAATCCTCAACATGGTCTTTGAGATCGACCCATCGCGCCGCATTTCCCTGGCCGAGCTCCGCCACCGCATCGCCACCTGCCCAGCCTTCACCAAACCTGCCGCCAGCCCAACCACCACTACTACCACGACTACCGTCCCCGCAGTCGTGCCCACCATCCAAGTCACAGCCGACGCCTTCGTCGACTCGGACTCGGACGTGGACGTTTACAGCTCGGCCCTTTCTCCTGCATCCACCATCTCCGAGGAAGGATCCATGATTTCCGACGCTTCCGACACCTCCACTGCCCCTAGTGAAACCAGTTCCTCTCCTGACCTCGACGTCCAGTTCGAGGTCATGGATGAGGATCACCACGAGGACCACTGCACCTCATTCGACGACTTCGCACCCGCGACCGCCAAGGATCCGTGGGTTGCTGAGCCTGCATTCGTCACCCCATACGTTCCCGTGGACCCTGTTGTTCCTTCTCCTGTCTCCCTGGCTCCCGCACCCAAGGACCGCATCATCTCACAACCACAGGTCCACCAGCAGCGCTTCCTCTCTCCTCCGCCGCGCTCAGCGCCGCCGAGGCAACAGAAGAGCATGCACCAGTTCATTGCGCGCTGTGTCACCCCTTCCCTGCTCAACTCGTTTTGTCCACAAGGAAGCCAGCGCGGAACGCCCGTGCGTCGCGCCTTCTAAGGAAAGCCAGAGGTTGCGCATTTTTCCATGGGATCCAGCCGCAGGAAGGAAGGAACTCCAAACTACCCGGTACTTAACTTATTCCACTTATCCGGACACCACATGACCCTGGAGGACCACACAATTTTTCTTTTCTAAAGACATACTCTACTTTAATCATGTATATAAAAGACATACGACCCTACCGACAACGGACACAGCTCACTTTTCTTACATTTTTTTTTTTTACTTCAAAAAACAAATATCTACAGCAGTCCCGGCGCGGACCTTATCATCAACCTTTTACAAAAATTGGCGGGCGGCAGCGAGAGGATGGGAGGCAAACTGTTGTTTTTCGTTTCTAACTTGTTTTTTTGTTGTTCAAAGCCCCTATAATGGGGTGGAGTTTGGGATATACGCGTCAAGAGGTTTATTTTATATTATTTTGTCTGGCATGACAAAGACCCGGAGTCTTACTACTAGTTAGCTGTTTTGCGAAGGGGGTATAATTGGGGAAAGAGCGATGAAGTTTGGATGATACGAAATGATTGGAAGGAACCGGTGTTAACTTTTGGATTTTTGAGGGGCGAAGGGGGCTTTAATCGGCGGCGTGTATTTTTTTGGGGACTTTTCAAACGGATTGGGAGGGATAAAGACTTTGTTGTTGGTTTGGAACGGAGATACCCCCTTGTTTTGATTGATGTGGAGAGAGAAGAAGGAAGAATAAATTACAACATTGTGTTGATGAGAGATAAATAGAATCTATTGAGTCTCTGCAAACTTTCTGTCTTCACAACTTTTGATATGTGAATCTTTTACCCACCCCTACCAACTCAACTCGACCCAACTCGACTCCCCTCAGCACCACCACCCGCCCGAACACCCAACCCCCCCACGCACTACTCTCGCCATGGGGACGTGAGGGAAGGGAATGCAAAAACCACCCCACGAATCCATGTCTCACCCCCCGCCCGCTGGTTCTCATCTCATCACATCTCACATCGACCCCGCACAGGCGGTGTGCAAGACGGCATCAGCACCTCCTGCAGGTGCGGGAGTAGGTTACCTAATGCGGTGGTGTGCGATGTGCGTGTTATTGGTGGGAGAAGTGTGTTAGATTGATGGGAGGTGCATATAGCATAATATAGTACTGTAAGTGAAGGGTCGTGCTGTGTCGACGCAGGTTGGGTGGTTGGAGTTGAGCTTGTCGAAGTTGGGTCGGTTGGACGTTTTTTTTTTGGAGGGGGGGGGGGGTGGACTCACATGGGGAGCCAGGAATCGAAAGCTCATCACTCATGATGTCTGATATGACGGGTGGATTGGATATCATATCATGCATCCTGGACGTGATATTGACGCGCGGTCCTACACCGCTTTCGAGAACACCCCAGACAGATATGGCGAGATGATGACACCGCGCGATGCGATACCTCCCTGGCCAACCTCTTGCATTGACAGTGCGTACACACAGCACCACACCGTCTCATGCTCGCACACTGGGAAAAATGTGTGAGCCAGACACACCACGCACGCGCCATACCCACCACCATACCGCCAAAGCCTCGTCCTCAAGTCCCTCAGCCTCGTCATCGAGGTGCCGTCGTCTTAGGTACACGCTAAACTCCACTAGATGGCACGGAAAACATGGTGCTGGGTACCGGACCATAACCTAGCCCCAACTCTTAAAGTTTCCTTTAAAGAAAAAATGGGGTCCTGGACTTGGCGCGGGAATGAGAATCAGCTGAGGGTTTTGGAAAACGAGCGGATGGCGTGAGGTGTGCGTGTTGCGGGGCGCATCAGGCGGTGTGGGCCGGGCGTGGATGGGGCTAGGATGTGGGAGGAGGTTTGTTGATGAGGTTGATGATGGGGAGGTGGTGAGACTAATGCATTTATTTAGGGGGGAGTAACTGAGGTGTTACGAAGACGCTGGAACGTTCGTTTGACGATGAGATGTGCTTTGAGGCTAGCAAACAGCTGTTCGTCTCAGCTGAGGATGCTACGGCGGCAGAGGCAGCAGGTGCGGACTGCCGGGTTAGAAATGTATGGTTTTACGCCACGCGTGCGCTAAAATAATGCATTTTTCTTTTTCCAGAAGAAATTTAAGGTTTTCACGACGGCGCGGGCGGGCGCTAGGTGGGAAGGGGGGGATTCGTTGACGATGAGATGCTGATAACAGCTGTTTCGTGGGGAGAGGGCTGATGTGATATGACGGGATTGTTCCTGTAGGTCGGCATTATTGAGCATGATTTGGGGGGTTGTAGGTGTAATTGACTTTTTTTTTTCATTGTCAGGAGGTTTTTTGGGAAGGCAGGAATCAGTTCAGCGGATTTGTAATTGATTTGATTTTAGTGGTGTTCTTGGGGGATCAGCTTGATGGTTGTTGTAATTGATTTTTTGGGAGCGGGATATGGGATATGAGAATCAGGCTTTGTATTACCATAATTGAGTCAGTCTTTCTCATCTAGTTTCGCGTCGGCAACGGCGCTCATGGCACCGGTAAGAGTCATTGGGGTGAATATCGTGCAGCGCAGGGTACTATCGTAATATTACTTTACTGTATTTTGGTCAATCTGTTCATCAACGCCCGTTTATGCTCATTGCTCTTCGGATTGGGTTGTAAAATATCAGCTGTGTGTACGTGTGAGGGGGTTCATATCTGTCTTGATATTATTCATTTGTTACTCCATTTTGGTCAATATTACTACTCATCACCTTTTGGTCAGCCTGTAAATTATCAATGGTATGTACGTGTAGAGGGATTAATCTTATTATTACTGCTCTTACTGTAATGTTCATTGTCAAGTTTATATCAATCTGCCCGTCCTCTTCATATCAGGTTGTGAATATCACCTGTATGTACGTGTAAAAGGGGTTCGCCTTTAACTTATTATTATCTATTTATTAAATTACTGCTTTTACTATAATGTTTATTGTCAAGCTCATATCGATTTATCCTATAGTTGTTCACTCATTACTACTTTTACTATAATGCGCATTCGTCAAGCTTATATCGATTTACTCATTTTTCTCACTATCCCGAGACCTCACGGGCTGCGGGGTAGGCCTGTGGCTTGTTGTGGCTTTCCAGATGCAAGCCGCTCACCACACTGGCCCACTACATTGATCAGACGACTGTTCTTTTCTAATCTTGACATAAGATATCATTATAGTATTGTGATAGAGTATTTAGCAGATGCTTTTCATTTGCGATTTTTATTAATGTAGGCGACCACACAAGAGATTTCACGTCGTTTTAGTCTTTGATGCTGTTAATTTACTTTTCAAAACCGACACGCCAGCCGCTGGAGCGAACGCCAACACCTGATACAAATTGTTAGATGTCACTTTATTATGAGCTGATCGATCAACTCACTAAGGCGCCATGCCAGAAGAAGGTGGCAATAAACCAAATAGTAGTGGAATTTACACCCCTCCAAAGCCGTGTACTTGGCTTCGTGCTCAATGCATTATAAACGACAGATTTGGCGTACTCATCAGCCGGTGTCCTCTTGGGCAATTCAGCACCGGAGGTATGGCGGTCCACGATATCCTTTATAGGCATATATACGGAGCCTGTAATGTATATTAGTGGCTTTTAATTAAAATATAAAATTAGAGGCATACCCTGAGGAAGAACAGCAGGAGGCTGGTTGTCAAAGTAGCCTGTTCTTACAGAGCCTGTCATGACGGTAATGACTTTGACATCAAAAGGAGAAAGCTCCAGCTCTAATGTATGGGCAATAGCATTAACGGCCGCTTTACTAGCATTGTACATGCCTATATTTGCGTAATAGTGTCAAATAACGTTTTCATAATGGTAAGTGTGAGTTCAGTTTACTGACCGTGATATGCCCAAGGAGCAATGCCAGCAACAGAACTAATAAAGACCACAGTACCGCGGCCAGCAATCAGAAGTGGAGCAAATCTCTGGGTTGTCTCAAGGAGGCCAAAGACGTTGACGTCGAATATCTTTCGAGAGACGTTGACATCAACATCCAACAATGGCAAAGGACATCCTGAAGTGTTTGTCGTTAGCTATTCTCGATTTGAAAGGGCAACCGTCTGTTGAAATCTGCCTACCGAGTCCTGAACTGTTGACTAAGATATCTAATGACCCTCCGGTCTGTTTGGTTATTTCCGCAGCAGCATCATCTATAGACTTGGAGGAGGTCACGTCGAGAGTAAGTACTTCGATGCCGATTTGTTGAAGATGCTCGACTTTCTCGATACTTCGCGCTGTTGCAAAGACTCGGCAGCCTTTACGTAGAAATTCTTTGGCAATGGCATCACCAATGCCACCTTTACTAGCTCCAATAACCAAAGCAGTCTTACCGGCCATAATGAAAAACACGTATGAGAGAAAGAAAGAGCTCACATCAAGTCTTATCTGCAAGCTATAATTAAGTTCCTGTCAAATGCTACCTACAAATTCGGCAAAGTGCTTATGTCAGAACTTGGGAGTAAGCTCTAATCCCAATCTAGATATAAGGTAATGCACAATGTGAGTCGATAACACGTGCGAGTAGATAGTTCCATTTTAATAGCTAATGTAATACACTCTTGTTGAGATTACTAGGGGTTGGATAGATGAATGCTGGTATAACTGGAAGATAGAGAGCCCGTATACGGAATGGATCTAGTAATGCAAGCATGGTCCGAGAGATAGAGGTGAAAGAAAGCAACTTGGCGCCATATGTCCCCACCAGCTCCAGGGAGGATACCCGCCCGCACCGGATATTGACGTCATAGAGAGTTTAAGTTTTTATACGTGCTCAACTGCGCCCTTTCCCTCCTCAACGGCAACGCGTTACGAATTCTCCACGTCCCATATGGCATCCTCTGAACATTCCACTGCTGCCCCATCGTTGTATCATCTAGCTCCGCCATAAGCGGTTCGAAGTTTAGCTTGTGAAATCTGATTCCCATACGGATTTGATATATCTTCTACCAAAAACGTGTCCTCTGTACCTTAAGGACAGTTAATAACATATTCTTCTATATATTAGATCCCTTCTACTTACAGTTTGGGTCTGTCCAGATTTTTATATCAAGTGGAGTGTTAGCAGCTAACGAGGAATTGGTAGTAGTTGAATCAGTAGTATTTGTCCCAGGGTCAACAACAGAGCTTATAGCAACGGTTGTAGAGACTATAATCATGTATAGTAGTTTTAGGTTGCGGCTCCTAGCATCAAATCGGAGGTCTAGTTCTCCAAATAATGTACTAATGTACTGTCGAGTGGTTCAACTATCGCTCTATGGTGTCTCAATTGCAGAATTTGACTCGAGTTTATCGAGTTCATCTAAAGACTTCCCATTAGTCATTCTCAAATGCTTTAAACACATCAGTTAAACCACCTATAGGAATATGGTATATAGTTACGAAACCTGAGCTAATCCCTCCGGTCCCTCCGTCCAACTGTTAATATAACCAACACCTCTGTGTCTCGCTTTATCCTGCAATTCCTTCAAGAGCAAAGGCAAGGCATAGAATATACAAGGTATAGTTGATGTTGAATTATCCACTGACTACTTATGCTGCTGTGCAAAATAGGTTTCCTAGGTGTTAAATAGCCCTCAGTCCACCTTACCCTGCGATGTCAAACATAGCTGGATAAATTTACCGATATCCAAGTCTTTCTTAACGGCCCAAGGAAATTCCGCTGCTTGGTATATCTTCCAGGCCCAAACCGTTGACACTATGTTCTAAACAATCGATATCAGGGACAAGAAGGTGCTTGAGGTTATTGAGGCTACATTCATGTTCCCAGTTGGCCACAGCTTCCTTTTCGGCCTCTATTTCAGTATTCCATGAAATTGATGGCATTGCTTTCCCTCCCTTCTTGCTCATCTTCTTACTATAAGATGAGGTCCCTCTTGCCGGAGAATATTCTTCTGCCTCCGCTAAATGCAAATGGGTCTCGAAATGTGGTGATCGTAAGGAGCGTATAGTGCCTGCTATCCTATGGAAGCTAAGTTCGGTATAGGGCTCCGAGGGACGTGGCCATAACCTCAGAGGTTGGATTTGCTTGACAAGCGCACCAAGTGTCATCGAATCGCATTGAAAACTGCACCTATCGCCTTCACATAAGCCATTAACGACTTCGTGAATTTTTGTGACGAGTCGTTCAAGGAGTTCTAGTCGCTGCCTGTTGATTCGCTCTGACTGCCTCTTAGTATCAGTTAACATGGCTATATAAAGTACTCACCAGCTATCGTAGGACGTATTGGCAGCTCGAGGGTCATAAATGGATCTGGACTGTGTAATATGGCTATTCGTGTAGCTGACTTGAATAGACTAGATTGGCGGAAGACAAAGGAAATCAGGATCCAGAGTATGAGATCCCTATCATACTTCTGAGGGAAAGATCTTTCTAGTTGGCGAATCCAAATATCCCCAAAGACTTCCGCCTGCTCATAGCAATCTAGGTCATCAACCAATTCCGATACTTTGGCGAGCATATCGAGGGTGAGGTATCGGGGAACCTTGCTGTTTTTCCCGTGAATGATATTGAGCAGGATCTCAAGGGCCTCCGAATCGAACCCCTCTATGGTCACTTCAGGGCGAGGGAGGTTTGTTTCTTTATAGGGCCCTTCTAGTATCTTCTTAAAGCGCGGAAAAGCCATAGCCAAGTGTTTTGCAGAGGCTTTGAACCGTAATTCAGGTGGAGGTAATGGTTCGCCATCTCGGATGTCCGACGGCCCTTCGTCGTGGTACCAGGGCGCGAATGGACCTCTAAAAGCACGGTGTATCACGATGAGATCGCCGTCAGGATCTAGTACATACAATTCGGCCATGAATAATGTAATTAATAAAATTACGATGGTTAAAGTAAACCCATCTCAAAGTAACCCTTATATTTTTCAGCACGAGGGGGAATCGGCTATGCTCTACGATGTAGTAGTGGTACCTTGGGAGTACAAACATGCAGGGTGCACAGCCACAAGCGTCTGGAAATGGTAAAAAACCGGCGACAACGAATTCGCCTTCCACCGTACCCATGTATTACTGTAATGGTGTTGCTACCTTTTAGTGGTTAACTCATATATTACCATAATAGTATTATCACCGTTTAGTGTTTCACTCATCTGTTGCCGTAATAGTATTATCATTTTTAGCGTTTTACTCATCCATTACCATAATAGTATTATTACTTTGAGCCTTTTCTCATCCGCCACCATAATAGTATTATTATCCTTTGATCTCTTGCTCATCCATTACCATAATGGTATTGTTATTTTTAGGCAAATTTGCATGTTTTACCACACCATCTAAGGGTCTCGGCTCAGACCGTAGGTAATACTTCTACGTGAAATTTACATTTTAATATCTTATTACTTACATATTATCCCATAAAACGATATGATACCAGGCTGAACGACCCTATCTGTGTCGTAGGCGTAAAGAGATATCGGAAAGTTTGATCAGTTGCGTTCTACGATTGAAAGACCAGACCAGAATAACAATCTATTGCATCGCATGGTAGTGGGACGCCGACCTTTGAGATGACTAGGTGTATAGCCATCGCGAAGGCTGACAACCGAGAACTCATCTTCGTTGATATGTTTTGAAGCGATAAAACACTGGCCGATTGGTCGAACATGTGGGCGAAGCAAGGCAGAGCCTGTGGTGTTCTACTGCCACTGTCTAGCAATTTTGATTGCTTCCTAATGCGATCTACAAACCAAACGAGCATAGGTTGTCTAGGAACTGCTTCTACCGTCAAGGATACTCCACTTGACTATCCAACAACTCCAACTCCTCTGGGAATGCTTTGAGCTCACCGCCTGCGAAACTTATCCTAGTAGCCTCCCAGGGGGGAACTAAGATAGTTGGATGTCAAGAGAAATTTTATGGAAAACTCTCAAGTGTGTGTAAGGGTCGTAAACCTAAGGGTCTCACGGGAGTCCAGGGAACCAGGTCAGGAGGCAGGAAAGGGGGATCGTATTCTGTAAGCTCAATAGGTCTACGTAGATACAGCGACTATTGACTGGAGGCCTTCTTCTTGGGCCTCCAGCCCCTTTTATCCTAGAACCCGTGGTGCCCTCAATTGCCGAGCGGCTCCACAATAGGGCACCCCCATGGGGGAGGCGCGCACGTGACGGTCCCTCACGTGCAGGCCTTACAGTGTGCTAGCGATGGCACCCAGGGGGCTAGAGGGGCTACGGACTCACATGCATAAAGCCAGTTGCAAAAGCTTTGGGCGGTTATTCTCAATATTTTCACGGTGGGAGATCTGATAGTAACTTCTGATCGACTAATAGCTCTCACGAGTATGGCAGAGGTCATGGGTCAAGCTCTCAATGACGAATACTGCGCAGGGCTTTGGCAGAGACGTCTGTCGTTAGAGCTGTGCTGGTATCCTCCAAATCAAAGATGGTCGGAACCAATACCTAGTGGCTATCGTGCACCTTTGTGGTCTTGGGCAAGCATAGATGGCCAATGCTACCCACCATTCTTTGCTGATGATGAAGCCACTGACAGGTTAGTTCAAATCATCGAATGTCGCGTGGACATGGATATGAGTGACCCATTTGGTTATGTCAATGCTGGTACATTATCATTGTCTGGTTGGTTATCGATAATATAGCTGAGATCTAGGTAAAATTCACCCGGTAAATGGTTTGTGTTCTTTAATGGGTCATGGCTGGACGATAAAAAGATATACATCTCACTCGACTGCGTGCATCCCCCTTTACAACTTCTTTTGTCTACCTGTCGTCCTAGATAATCAACACTCACCCCAATGGAACCTCTAATGCATTCTGCTTATTGCTACGGGTGTTCGAAGGGGCAATTCCAAAGAGCAGGCATCCAGCTCTTGTCCTCGTGGGGACATGCCATCTCAGACTGGGCAGTATTCAAAAGCCCCCAAATTGAAAGTTGTCTTGAATACGAGGCTCGGTGTGAGAATAACTTATATAAGGTTTCCATTGTATAGCACTGTTCAACGATAGATTAAAGCCCGTCCACACAGGCAATATAATACCCACTCGGATCTCACCCTTCTCAAACCCCAACAAAACTGTAGACAATATCTGAATTTTTCTATATACAAAGGATGCTCTATTTCTATTCTACTACCACAGCATTTACCACCAGGTTGGTGCCAACGGTGGGTTTGCCAACTCAACCGCCTGCTGCGCATACAAGTCCCACCACTCTCCCGCAGCTGGTGCTCCCTCTCCATCAATCTCGGGTCCACAAGCCCCATCAGACTCGCCGGCAGGCTTAACCCAGACCAACGAATCCACAATCTCGAGGCCTGTATCCGTCGTAGGGCGCTCTCCGTACCCAGCCTTGACGTTGCACCAGTCGCTCCATTCGTCGCGGCTGTTCTGCAGCCCAGAACGGCCGACGTCGATGATGAAGTGGTGTGGGACGGAGGCGTTTTGCTACCCTATCAAATATGATAATATATCCACCAACTCTACTCTAATTAACAAACGGACTTCACTATTGCATTTCTA